>CAJHZI010000642.1:37500-637500 GCA_905160935.1 Enchytraeus crypticus | reverse complement strand
CTCATCGTGGCTTCTCCTGTTCATCATGGCTTCTCATGTTCTTCGTGGCTCCTCCTGCTTATCGTGGTAAACAGAAACTGAACGCTTAATTTTAGGGTTTTAGAATTACTAAAACCGTCACTGACTGATAGACACCATATGATATATCGCTATATACCTTTCAATAATGTGTTACTAATATAACTGAGGACGATTCCATTAAACGATTATACAGTTTTAATGATTCAGCAGTATTTATAGTTCTACTTTTTAAAACTTTTATTGAAAGCCATAAATATATACATGTAAATGATTCTCAAGTTCATTTAGGTCAGCTAAATGATGTAAAGCACGTATATCCAGATTCTTTATAATCTATTTTCCTCCAAAACACAATTCTTTCTTTCCCTTCTTTCATCTGCCACGGAAACGGGAATGTTTGCAGTATCGAAACATCTCAAGTTAATATTCTTATAGCTGCAGTGGTCCATCATTCAATATTTGTTCGCTCATTTCAAGTCTCATTTTGGGTCAATGCTAGATCAATCCTGATGCATCCGGATCATTTAAATGAATCAAATCCAGAGAGTTGGACACAATTGTCAAGATTATAGTCACTAGTGACAAAGAGTCAGAAATCTAGTCATACGGATCCCATTAAAAAGCTGGTAAAGCTAATGTTAACGTCAGTTTTCTCACTCGAAAGTGATGTCAGTGACGGGAGAACTCAGGATTTGAATCAGCACAGACTGATCCGCGGTCGAATATCTTACCGATTCGCCACTGGCTCCAGCCTGTGGCGAATCGATAAGATATTTGACCGGGGATCAGTTTAATGCTTAATGTTTAATGTTTAATAGAGTATATCATGCTAAGGCATCTCTATACTTTACAACAGTTACAGTAAAACAAGCAATATACAATAAAATGCACACAGTAAAAATCAGTAAAATATCAAATAACTATCATACGTAACGTAACGTAACGTATAATATTTAGTCAGATTGCAAATATTTAAGCCAAGCAACGTAACGTGGCTTAAATATTAATTTAATAATCTGAGAAATTTATCAGTTAGCAGAATTTAAATGGAATGATCTAGTAAAAAGATGTGTCTTAAGACTCTTTTTAAAGCTATCAGTATGTGCGGGGTTCAAATCCTGGGCTCGGCCGTCACAGATATTGCTTTCGAGTGGGGAAAGTGACGTTAACATTGACTTTTATATCATATTTGTATTTATATTTTGGCCCTTGTAATAGTTTTTAAAGACAAACATGGAAATGGCTCAGCCATTAAACGTACTGATTGAAGTTAATTTGAAGTGATCTGTTTGAAAAATATGTTTACCCCGCATTAAAACCTTTACAAGAGATGAAACCGTATTTAAACTTTGTTTTAAACTTTTCTCAACCTAATTTCTTTTATTCTTAATGTATATAATATTTATTTAGCCATTTCTTGTTGAACACTTTTTAGTTACGTCTTGTTGGAAATTAAGCTACGTAATTGAATATAATCGTCCAATCTTATATAGTTAATTTTGTTCTATTTTTCTTAATTTTCTCAATTTAATTTTTTACTAATATAGAATCAATCGTGCAGTTGTATACTGTATATGCATTTTACATTTCTATGTAAAATTTGCTTTAGTACGAGAGGGAAAACGAGAGCTACTGATGTAAAGTTTCAAAGATCAACGCTAAGATTTCTCCCAAAGTTTTTAACAGATAAACCCAATCGGAATTCACAAATCAAATGTCTGCTTCTTTGCCGCTTAGATTTTGTTTAGATTTTGCTTTGTTAAAACTGTTTTCATCTTTACTATTAACACATTCTGTTAAAGCTCAGTAAAAGATATGATATATTAGAGTTTCTTTTTTATTGACTGATTTATTGATGTGTCTATTTTTATGTAAAGGAATGTACATTTAAATCTCCAGTACTAATTTAGTGGGATAAAAAATAATCACTTGTTCTTAAATAATTCGCAAAGCGTCAGTGTGTCTGAAAGAGAAGATTAGTTTGATTGTGACGGGCTCATGGATGACAAAGTGGATCTATGATGACGTCACTAGAACTACTTGTAGAAAGTAGGTCAACATGAACTAGTTTTTGCAATTGTTATTTGTATTGAATTTCACAATTGCTTTTTTCTGCATCGTGTTACTAGTTTATCAGCATATAATAATTGATATACTATGCGATTTTTGAAATTCAATGTGTACGGCAATAAACTGCGTAGAATTTGTATTTTAGAGGAGACCGTTGAGCTGCAATGCCTAAAGATACTGCCAAGCTATCTTCCGGGTGCTTCTTTAACAAAGCGTGACAGAACCGTGACAAATTTCCATACGTGATAAATTACCTTATTATTATAATTATTATTATTAAATTTTACTAATTAAACATAAAACCTACATCGGTATTTTTAAGTAGTATTCTTCAAAGATGGCGGTAAATCATTATGCCAGTTTATTAAAATTTAAAGCTGTTTTTCTGCGCTATATTATCCTTATATTTAGAGATCGCATTGGCGGATGATCACTTCTTTGAAGCAGGAAATTGTGTTTTCAATTGGTTCGTTAGAGTCCCGGAGAAGTAGTCTATGGGACAGTCGTGAACCTCGGGATCTTTGGAAAATAATAAATCTCTAAAGTTGCCATTAGAATTCCAATGTCGCTCTCGCGTTTTGTGCGTTAGGTAGTTCAGAGACAAGAGTTCAAATCCACTCATTTACCGTTACATGCAGAATAAATCTACTTTAAAACGAAAAGATTTTTTTGGGATTTTTTCGTTCGTTTCAGTTCTTTAAAGGACTTAAATGAAGTTTTTTTATTAATGAATTAATTAATGACGTCCTTTAAAGGACTTTAATGATAATTTACACAATTGGAAATATAAGCAGTTAGAGTCTGCTAACTGCTTAATCAGCTCTAATTTAATGTGTGATAATGTGTAATTTAATGTGTAATGTGTGACATAATTCTCAATTAAAAATTGTCTAAATATTATAAATTTCACTTAATATCAAGACTTTTTAAATTTTCTTTTTTTCTTTTTTAATCATACTTTACAGTTTATAGCATATTGAATAAAGATATCAGCAAGGTAGTGTCTTATCTCACATGTAGTCAGTAAATTAAAAGCATTCTCATACTCTGTAGACATATTTAAAAAATTAAGTAGACTTTAAATAAATACAAGAAAATCCTAGTTTAACTCATTGCGAAGACGAGTCTAGAAAGTCTACATTAAGTCACCACGATGCCAAATATCCAACCGTTCATTATACATCTTGTAAATATATCAAAATATTAAAGAAATATCCTGTTTAGTTTGCTAAATGTCAAAATCCAATATCTTAAACAAACTGAGTCTGTATTCTTTCAAAATTCAGAGCCTTTTCGCACTGGATCATGAAATAACTGAGTAATTGTCATTCGTATCTATATTAGTCCCCGTGTTGTGCTCGGGTGTGGTAGGACCACTGCAGAATAGGGCAACCGCAAACAATCTACCGCGTGTACGCAAGATGCGACTAAAGGCAGGAGCTGAGGATGGCAAGAGGGGACCCACCTCACCATGAAATATTTTCTCCTAGGATTAAATGCTAATTACCTAACTGAGGAAGGCAACGGGAAACCACCTCAGAAGCCATACTTTTCCCAGGCTACATAAGGTATGGGTAAGGCATAGACTTTGTGAAAGGATTAACTTGTTGCTTTTATGGAGCGAGAATACAGACTTTGAGTATGAATATGTACCTTGAACCTGCCACTTGGCAGTGCACTGAAGAAGAAGATCTACATGTATATCAAAGTCAGCTAGCTCCGTCAAGTTTGCACCGCAACTCCTTCAAATATATCCAATTAATATGCCAAAAGTTAGAGCTGAATTAGGGCTAATTTTTGCTGCGGGTCCCACAATTAGAGCTCACTTGGTTTGATGCGTAATGCGTACCAATGTTTTGCAAAGCCAACTTGATGCTGGCTCACAACTTTCACATTCGAATTTGAAATCTATGCTGAAAATTAGAGCTCGATTAGTGCTAATTTTTGCTGTAAGTCCCAGAATTAGAGCTCGCTCCGTTTGTTACTTAACGGGTACTAAATCTAACCAAGTTGGCTCCTCAACATTATCGTGTAAACTTAAAAACTATATACAAAATTAGAGCTCAATTAGTTCTCATTTTTGATGCAACTCTCAAAATTAGAGCCCGCTTAGTTCGATACTTATAGCGTAGGAGTTTTGTGGTATATTTTTTTGATATATGCTGTGTTTGGATCTAATAAACATATATCTCTCTCTCTCTAGTACCTTTTTGGAGCCAGTGTCTTCGCAACATTCTCGTATAAAATATAAAATCTTTATATAAAATTAGAGCTCAATTAGCGCTATCAATCTATCTCTCTCTCTCTCTCTCTCTCTATACACCTCTCTATCAATATTTTGTTTTTCTCTCTCTGGTTATTGCTCAAGTAGCGGTCCTAAAATACATATTTCTACTCGTACTCTGCGTAATGTGCTCTTTAAGAGACACAGCCCGTTCGCCAACCAACGAGTTGGATATGTCAAGAATTAATAATTTATATTTCAAATAACCTCTCTTACAGCGTTTAACTTGCTTTAATACTACTCTTCTTTACTCTTTCCGAAACCCTCTTTTGCCTGTGTAATTCTACATTTTTCAGTATATTCAATAATTAAAATCAAACAGACATTAATATGTAAATTCGTAACCAGTTTCCTTAATAGGTAAATTAGCCGGTAAATTAACATAACCAGTTAAATTAACCTGTTCTACAAACGTGTAACGGAGGTGCCTCTGCGGCAGTATTCCGCCTCTCCCGACCCGGGGCTGATTCACCTTGGGGCTGCTCCGCCCGAGGGCTGCCCCGACCCGGGGGCTGCCCCGCTCCTGGGGCTGCCCTGCCCTGGGGGCTGCCCCGCCTCGGGGGCTGCCCAAATCGGGGGCTGCCCCACCCCGGGGCGTCCCAACCCTGGAGGCTGCCCCAAACCGGGGGCTGCTCCAGCCCGGGGGCTGCTCCAGCCCGGGGGCTGCACCCTGCCCCACCAAAGGAGTGGGGCAGGGGCAGCCAATGTCAATCAGTCTGTAAGTCAGGCAGCCGGACAGCCAGTCAGTCAGCCAGCCAGCCAGCCAGACTGGCTGTAAGTCAGCCAGCAAGCCAGCCAGAATGGCTGTCAGTCAGTCAGTCAGCGCAGTCAGCCAGCCAGTCTGGCTGCCAATCAGCCAGCCAGCCAGCCCGGTTGTCAGTCAGTCAGCCAACCAGCCATCCCGCCAGCCAGTCAGTCAGTCAGTCAGTCAGCCAGAGAGCTTCCTGCCAGCCAGAAAGCAAGCCAGCCAGCCAGCCATATATTATACACTGTGCCGTTCATCCACTCTTCCACTCTATCACTCTTCCAATCTTCCACTCTTCCACCCCATCACTCTTCCACTCCATCACTCCTCCACTCTTACACTCTTCCACTCTATCACTCTTCCAGTTTTAGACTCATCCACTCTTTCACTTTTCCACTCTATCATCCTTCCACTCCTCCACTCTATCACTCTATCACTCTTCCACTCTACCAGTCAGCCAGTCAGTCAGTTAAGCAGTCAATCAGTCAGTCAGTCCGTCAGTGAGCCAGTCAGTCATTCAGTCAATCAGCTAGTATATCAGCCAGCCTACCGGCTAGCCAGCCAGCCAGCTAGCCTGGCTGTGTGTCAGTCAGTCAGCCATTCATCCAGCCAGCCAGACAGCCAGTCAGCCAGCCAGACAGCCAGCCAGACAGCCAGCCAGCTAGTCAGTCTGGCTACCTGTCACTAAGTTAGTCAGTCAGTTAGTTCCAGTCAGTCAGTCAGCCATCTGGCCAGGAAGCCTGGCTTCAAGTCAGCCAGCCAGCCAGCCTGGCTGTCAGTCAGTCAGCCAGCCAGCCATCCAGACAGTCAGCCAGTTAGTCAGCCAGCCTTACAGCCAGCCAGCCAGGCAGAAAGCCATTCTTCCAGCCAACCAGCCACCCATCTAGCCAGCTAGCAGCTAGCCAGCCAGCCTTATATCATCCTCTTGGTCTATATCATACATTGTGCCACTCTAACACTTATCTAATCTAGCACTCTTAAACCCTTCCACTCTTCCACTCTAACACTCTTCCACTATTTCACTCTTCCACTCCATCACTATTCCACTCTTCTACTCTTCCAATCTCTCACTCTTCCTCTCTATTACTCTTCCACTCTACTACTCTTCCATTTTTCACTCAACCAGTCAATTAGTCAGTCAGTCTGTCAGTCAGTGAGTCAGTCAATCAGTCAGTCAGTTAGTCTGCCAGCAAGCCATACAGCCAGCCAGCGACACAGCCAGCCAACCAGACAGTCTGTCAGCCAGCCTGGCAGACAGTAAGTCAGTCAGTCAGTCAGTCAGCCAGCCAGCTAGTCACCCAGCCAGCTAGTCCGTTAGCCTGGCTATCAATCGGTTAGTCTGTCAGTCAGTCAGTTAGACATAAATCCAGCCAAACAGAGAGCCTGGCTGCCAGGCCACTAGCCAGCCAGCTTGGCTCTCAGTCAGTCAGTCAACCAGCAAGCCAGCCAGCCAGCCTTATATCATGCACTGTGAAATTCTTCCACTTTTTTACTCAATCAATCTTACACTCTTCCACTCTTGCACTCCATCACTCTTCCACTCTTCCACTCTATCACTCTTCCAGTTTTAGACTCATCCACTCGTTCACTCTTCAACTCGATCACCCTACCACTCTTCCACTCTTCCACTCTACCAGTCAGCCAGTCAGTCAGTCAAGCAGTCAATCAGTCAGTCAGTCATTCAGTCAATAAGCTAGTATATCAGTCAGTCTGCCGGCCAGCCAGCCAGCAGCTAGCCTGGCTGTTAGTCAGTCAGCCTTTCATCCAGCCAGCCAGACCGCCAGCCAGCTAGTCAGTCTGGCTACCTGTCACTAAGTTAGTCAGTCAGTCAGTCAGCCAGCTGGCCAGAAAGCCTGGCTTTTCAAAAAAGCTCTTCCACTCTTCCACTCTATCACCCTTCCACTCTTCCACTCTATCACTCTATTACTCTTCCACTCTTCCACTCTAGCAGTCAGCCACACAGTCAGTCAGTCAGTCAGTCAGTCAGCCTGTCAGTCAATCAGTCAATCAGTCAATCAGTCAGTCAGGCAGTCAGGCAGTCAGGCAGCCTGCTCAACAGCCAGCCTGACTGTCATTCAGCCAGCCAGCCAGTCTGGCTGTCAATCAATCAGTCTGTCAGTCAGTCGGTCAATCTGGCTGTCAATCAGTCTATCAGTCAGGCAGCCAGCCAGCCAGCCATCCATCCAGCCAGCCAGCCATGCTGCCATTCAGCGAGCCAGCCTGGCTGTCAGTCAGCCAGTCAGCCTGCCAGCCATCCAGACATCCAGTCAGTCAGTCAGCCTTCCAGCCAGTCAGAAAGCCAGTCTGCCAGCCATCCAGCCACCAAGCTAGCCAGCCAGCCTGGCCTGTCAGTCAGTCTTCCACTCTATCACTCTTCCATTCTTCCACTCTACCAGTCAGTCAGTCAGTCAATCAGTCAGTCTGTCAGTCAGTCAGTAAGTCAGTAAGTCAGTCAGTCAGTCAGTAAATTAGTCTGCCAGCCATCCAGCCATCCATGTAGCCACACAGCCAGCCAGAGAGTCAGCCGCCAGCCAACCTGGCTGTCAGTCAGTAAGTCAGTCAGTCAGTCAGTCAGCCAGCTAGTCATCCCGCCAGCCAACCTGGCTGTCAGTCAGTCAGTAAGTCTGTCTATCAGTCAGTCAGTCAGCCAGCCAGCCAGTCAATCAGTCAGCCAGCCATCCAGCCAGCCAACCAGCCAGCCTGGCTGTCTGTCAGTCAGTCAGCCAACCAGCCAGTCAGCCAGCCAGCCTGGCTGCTAGACAGCCAGCCAGCCAGCCTGGCTGTCAGTCAGTCAGTCAGCCAGCCATCCAGCCAGCCAGATAGCCAGCTCGGCCGTCAGAAAGTCAGTCAGTCAGCCAGAGAGTTAGCCAGAAAGCAAGCCAGCCAGCCTTATATTATACACTGTGCCATTCATTCACTCTTCCACTCCATCACTCTTCTTCCACTCTTCCACCCCATCATTCTTCCACTCTTCCACTCTATCACTCTTCCAGTTTTCGACTCGTTCTCTCTACCACTCTTCCACTCAATAGTAAGTCAGTCAGTCAGTCGGTCAGTCAGCCAGCCAGCTAGTCACCCAGCCAACCAGTCAGATAGCGTGGCTGTCAGTCATTCAGTCTGCCATCCAGCCAGTCACCCAGCTAGGCAGCCAGCCAGCCTTATAGCATGCACTGTGCAATTCTTCCACTTTTACACTCTATCAATCTTCCACTCTTCCACTCTATCACTCTTCCACTCTTTCACTCTATCACTCTTCCATTTCTCCACTCTTCCACTCTTCCACTCAATCACCCCTCCACTCTTCCACTCTATCACTGTACTACTCTTCCACTCTTCCACTCTACCAGTCAGCCGGTCAGTCAGTCAGTCAGAGTCATTCAGTAAATCAGCCAGTATATCAGTCAGCCTTCCAGCCAGTCAGCCTGCCAGACAGCCAGCCAGCAAGTCAGCGAGCCAGCTTGACTGTCAGTCAGTCAGTCAGTCAGACAGTCAGTCAGTCAGTCAGTCAGTCAGTCTTCCAGCCAGCCATCCAGTCAGCCAGTTGGCTCTTCCACTCTTCCTGTCTTCCACTCTATCACTATTCCACTCTTCCACTCTTCCACTCTACTACTTTTCAATTTTTCCACTCTACCAATCAGTTAGTCAGTCAGTCAGTCAGTCAGTCAGCCTGTATGTCAATCAGTCAATCAGTGAGCCAGCCAGGCAGCCAGTCAGTCAGCCAGCCAGCATGGCTGTCAGACTTCCCTTCCCTTCCAACCTTCAACCCTTCCACCCTTCCACCCTTCCACCCTTCCTCCCTTCCGCCTTGCACCCTTGCACCCTTCCGCTCTTCATCTCTTCCAAACTTCCACCTTTCCATTCTTCCACTCTTCCACATTTCCACCCTTTCACACTTCCACTCTTCCACTCTCCACTCTTATACTCTATCAAACTTCCACCCTTCCATCCTTCCACCCTTGCACTCTTGCACCCTTGCACCTTTTCACCCTTCCTCCCTTCCAACCTTCCACCCTTCCACTCTTCCACTCTTATACTCAATCAAACTTCCACCCTTCCATCCTTCCACCCTTCCAACCTTGCACCCTTCCACCCTTGCACCCTTCAATCCTTCCTCCCTTCCAGCCTTCCACCCTTCCACTCTTCCACTCTTATACTCAATCAAACTTCCACCCTTCCAACCTTCCACTCTTCCACTCTTATACTCTATCAAACTTCCACCCTTCCATCCTTTCACCCTTGCACCCTTGCACTCATCCTCCCTTCCAACCTTCCACCCTTCCAAATATACCATTCACTGTGCCACTCTTCCACTCTTCCATTTTATCACTCTTCTACTCTTTCACTCTTCCAGTCTGTCAGGCAGTCAGTCGCTCAGTTTATGAGAAGCTTGGCCGGGAATCGAACACACGGGTAGTTGAACTCACTGGTTTTCCAATAGCTCAATGTGTAGAGCGACAGATAGCGTCGTGAAGTTCAATTGATCTTGAATTGAAGTGAACTCTACTTTGGGCTGAATCTCAGACGAGATAAGAGAAGTATTTCTAACAGTTTTAGAACCCACTATATATTTGTTAGTCCTGCGCTACAGTTAATTAGAATTTTTAAAACCTCCGGGTCACTTAATTGTTTAGATATTGTAAACTAGTGATTTCGCTCATGTGTTTAATATTCTTTCAAGTTTCTAAATTTATTAAATACGATAGACGTTATAGGTATCACAATTTGTGTCATTTGCGTCCTAAGCTAATATATTTTAGCGTTGTGTGCATTTGGAATGGTAATATGAAATATAATGCTACATTATGTAATTTGGAAGGTATTGTGTAATATAATATTGTCGTTTAAATATGCAATGCCATTGTGTGCTTCATGAACTTAATATAGGGTAATTTAGGTGTGGTCATTATTATTACTTGCGCATACTAACTGTGTTAAATCCATGTTTATGATTTTGTCTTTAAATAAATGAATAATTTGAGTTGTTAAAGTGCTCGATATTTAATTAAGAACTTATAATTAGAGACAGATAAAAATCTAATTACTCAGATGTCATTTGTTGAGATATCTACATAACATTGTTTGTACTAATATTAATAATAACACAATAATTTTAACATAGTAAAAATTTTATTATTATAGTAAAGGTTTAACGTGTTTCCTCATCCAAGGTCCTTGGATGAGGAAACATCATCATTGGATCAAGGATGATGTCAGGGACGTCCCTACAGCACATATCACTACAGATCAATTCACTCAGACCAATCTACAATAGAAATGAGTTGAGGAGAAGTAAGGTCCTAAAACGAAAGCTGGTCCGGTGATCAAAAAATGGCCAGGATAGAGTTTAGTTAACTAATATTATTCCCGTTGTCTTCAATTTTATGGATTTTGGAATTAACACTATTTTGGACGCCTTTCTTTTTGCTCGCCGGCTTGGATTTGTCTCAATAGTGCAACATTTAGTGCAACAAACAGCGTAACATTTCACAGAATCTCGGCGCCTGTCACATCTCACTGCTTGTTTTATCTCTGTATCTCTTCTCTACATGTAATTTCTCGCACAAGGCAGGTTGACAGAGACAAACTGATTTTGTTGTTTTTATTTGTTACTACAGTAAACACGCATTATAGTGAAATGATCAACCATGTTGATATCAATCACTTTTAATACCACACGTTTAAGCTGTCGGGCAAATTTAGACCATTTTACGTATAACCAGTTAAGTCTCAACAATTGAATGTCTCAATAGCGCAATGGTTAAAGGTGTAGATAACATCATGAAGTTTAAAATGACAGATCCTGGGGTGAATTGAACCCTCATGAGTTCGACTCCCAGCCGCGCTGATCTGAGAGTAAAATCTCGGACATTCACTGGACTGGTTACACGGAAATGGACCAAAATTGCCTAACGGATTTAACATGTGGAATTAAAAGTGATAGATATCAACATAGTTGATCATTTCACTATAATGTGTTATTATTATTACGTGAATATCCGAGATTTTACGCTCAGATCAGCGCAGTTGGGATTGGAACCCACGAGGGTTCAATTCACCTCAGGATCTGTCATTTTAAACTTCATGACGTTATGTACACCTCTAACCACTGGGCTATTGAGACATCAATTAAAAGGTTAGAGGAAAACAGATGTTTGAAAAGTGGTAGAATGTATGGGACGATGGACCTGATTTTAGGCAGTACACAGAGTCATTGGCTTGCTGACTAAAACTAGTTCATAAAGATGAGGTCATTGGGTGCAGCAGATCTGATTCGTCTCCATGACCATCACGCGTACCACTCCCATTACAATTACCTACTAGCACGTTGTTGTTGTTAGCACGGTACTATGTGTTGTTGTTAGCACGTTTTGTTTTTGGTAGCACGTTACTGTGTGTTGTTGTTCTTACTGTTATTGTTGATTTCATTGTTGCTGGGTGCGGGACATTTGGTAGCTGCTTATGTTTCATAGAAACAACTAAAGCAGATGCAGAGAAACAATTACAAAACAATGAAACAGTAAAGACGACAATACTGAAAGTGCTAGATATTATAATAAACAGCAATGATTACGCTAATTCATTTACGACATGTGCAACAGTTTCTCTTCTAACAGCTTTCACATACAGGACCGGTATAATGGCTAACAGAGTCCAGTACACATAGACCCAACAGCTAGATATCATGCTGGATGGTATATCGGGGTTCTATCAGCTTCGTGTTAACGGAAGGACTGACACCAGTGTAGATGGTAGAGTGTTCGTCTCTGAAGCGGCTGGCTGGAGGATCAAACTTGATCTTGGATCAAACCTGACCCACGTGTAGTTGACCCGCAGAGCTGTGAATCAGGCTGACCACAGTGGGGTGAGTCAATCCAAAGAACTCCTCCCCCCTAGGCTCATCCATAGGCACTGTGCCTGCACCCCTACACAACAGCAATACATGTGTGCCTATAGGCACCGTGCCTGCACACCTACACAACAGTAGTACATGTGTGCCTATAGGCACCATGCCTACACCCCTACACAACAGTAATACATGTGTGCCTATAGGCACCATGCCTGCACCCCTACACAACAGTAATACATGTGTGCCTATAGGCACCGTGCCTGCACACCTACACAACAGTAGTACATGTGTGCCTATAGGCACCGTGCCTGCACCCCTACACAACAGCAATGCATGCGTGCCGATAGGCACCGTGCCTGCACCCCTACACAACAGCAATACATGTGTGCCTATAGGCACCGTGCCTGCACCCCTACATAACTGCAATACATGTGTGACTATAGGCACCGTGCCTGCACACCTACACAACAGTAATACATGTGTGCCAATAGGCACCGTGCCTGCACACCTACACAACAGCAATACACTTGTGTTACACATGCTCGTGTATACAACCGTTACATCTATACCATGACAGACTAACCTGGCACAGCCGTTGAGTCTAGACCACGACAGACTAACCTACCACAACCGTTATATCTAGACCACAATAGACTAACCTGCCACAACCGTTAGATCTAGACCACGACAGACTAATCTGCCACAACCGTTAGATCTAGACCATGACAGACTAACCTGTCACAACCGTTAGATCTAGACCACGACAGACTAACCTTCCACAACCGTTAGATCTAGAACACGACAGACTAACCACCAGCCACAACCGTTAGATCTAGACCATGACAGACTATCCTGCCACAACCGTTGAGTCTAGACCATGACAGACTACCCTTCCACAACCGTTAGATCTAGACCACGACAGACTATCCTGCCACAACCGTTAGATATAGACCACAACAGACTAACCTTCCACAACCGTTAGATCTAGACCACGACAGACTATCCTGCCACAACCGTTAGATATAGACCACAACAGACTAACCTTCCACAACCGTTAGATCTAGACCACGACAGACTAACCTTCCACAACCGTTAGATCTAGACCACGACAGACTATCCTGCCACAACCGTTACATATAGACCATGACAAACTAACCTGGTAGCACAGAGGGCCTCGAGCAGCTGTTGATGACACAGAGTGGGCGTGGCACCTGTGAATGTGAGACCTGCCACATCGTCCACCGCTATCTCAAACTATCAATAAATCAATCGATCGAACTCACTCCATCCATCTATCAAACTAGCCATTACTCAATCAATCAACCAACCTATCAGTTAATATTTTAGCTAGGTAAAACAACGGCTCTGTATAAACAACAGCTGTATGAGCAGCTCTGTATAAACAACGGCTCTACTGAGCCGCTATGCATAAACAACGGCTCTACGGAGCCGCTATGTATAAACAACGGCTCTACAGAGCTGATATGTATAAACAACGGCTTTACTAAGCCGATACGTATAAACAATGGCTCTACTCAGCCGCTCCTTATAAACAACAGCTTACTCGTGCAGCAGTGCCGCCGTCAGAAATCTTGCAGGTGTAGAGAGCGGAGGAGGAGCTAGGGTTGATTGACAGGCCGAGGCGTGTGCTGCAGTAACCAATGGGATAAATATGATCTGTCGTGTAGTAGCCAGGCCGCGCGACTACCTGAAAGTACAATCATCCATGTGATATTCAGCACTGTAGTATGTACGTACAGCATTACATTATCCATGATGATATTCAGCACTGTAGTATGTATGTACAGCATAACGTTATTCATGATGACATTCAGCACCATTATCTGTACATCAACGTAAACGAATCGTCCATGATGATATTTAGTACTCTGCAGGGACAACAAATCATCCATGATGATACTCAACACAATTATCCAATGCCACAGTGCTAGATAACTACATGAATGATAACTTGTGCTAAAGTGCTAGAAAATATCATGAATGACATCTTGAGCTAAAGAGCTAGATAATATCATAAATGACATCTTGAGCTAAAGAGCTAGATAATATCATAAATGACATCTTGAGCTAAAGTGCTAGATAATATCATAAATGACATCTTGAGCTAAAGAGCTAGATAATATCATAAATGACATCTTGAGCTAAAGTGCAAGATAATCTCTTAAATGACATCTTGAGCTAAAGTGCTAGATAATCTCATAAATGATATCTTGAGCTAAAGTGCTAGATATTATCGTAAATGATATCTTGTGATAAAGTGCTAGATATTATCGTAATATCTTGTGCTAAAGTGCTAAATAACATGATGGACACACCTCTCCCAGACTGTATAGAGTGAGATTGTTGAGTTGTATAGGGAACACAGGTCTACCCTGGGGGTCCAATGCTACTGAGGCCATTCTTAACTTTGTCTGCTGCTGAGCTTGATGTAACGTAGTTTTATTTACTAGCTTCAAGATTCTACCGTCTTCTGCCAATCATTCAATCATTTCATCAATCAACCAATCAATCATTTCATCAATCAATCAATCAATCATTTCATCAATCAATCAATCATTTCATCAATCATTTCATCAATCAATTAATTGATTAATCAACAGTAATTTATTCAGTCATTCATAAATCAATCATACAATCATTCTATACACGAATTCAACCAATCAATCAGCCAGAGAGTTAATCAATCTGCCAGAGAGTTAATCAATCAGCCAGAGAGTCAATCAATCAGATAGAGAGTCAATCAATCAGCTAGAGAGTCAATCAATCAGCTAGAGAGTCAATCAATCAGCTACAGAGTTAATCAAATCAATCAACCAACTATTTAATAAATTAATCAACGAGAGAGTTAATCAACCAATTAGCTAAAGCATCAATCGGTCATCAATCAGAAAGTAAATAAATCAACAAAATGCAGTAGAAGTACGACAATAGAAATGTTGCACAGTATATATCTGTCAGTTCCATATATACAACAAAATGCCATATGAAGTAAAACAACACTTTTCAGCTAGATGTAACATATAATTTAGAATTTGAATTTGATTTTGTCGACGTCTCAGGATATTGTGTAATTCAAGACATAATTGAAACCAATTCTACAATCTGCAGGGCAGGGAACCATTAAGATCAGCCTACCATAACATCTACCACAAACCTCTTTTTACAACTCTAGAACCATCAGACAAACTCTCCCCCGCCTTTACAGATCTCTTCTGATTGGTCGATGACTTTGCACGTTTATCTGTCGTCACCACAGCCTGCGCTATGATTGGACGACCAGTGGATGAGGCCACACCCCCAGGCGTTGTCAGGACCGTTCTATTTTTCGCTGTCGCCACGCCCAGTTTAGCCTGGTGCACCGCCCCCATTCGTAGTCTAGCCAGCTGACTGGAAGTAGACTGCTTACCTGCCTCTGCAGTCTGTTCACGCTGAACCAACCGTCTGAGTAGAAACCTGCAGAACAAGATACAAGAGTGTAGACTAAATACAAGTAAATACTTGTAGAACAAGAAACAAGAGCATAGAGTAAATACAAGTAAATACCCGTAGAACAAGAAACAAGAGTGTAGAGTAAATACAAGTAAATACCTGCAGAACAAGAAAGAAGAGTGTAGAGTAACTACAATTAAATACCTGTAGAACAAGAAAGAAGAGTGTAGATTAACTACAATTAAATACCTGTAGAACAAGAAAGAAGAGTGTAGATTAACTACAATTAAATACCTGTAGAACAAGAAGAGTGTAGATTAACTACAATTAAATACCTGTAGAACAAGAAAGAAGAGTGTAGATTAACTACAATTAAATACCTGTAGAACAAGAAAGAAGAGTGTAGATTAACTACAATTAAATACCTGTAGAACAAGAAAGAAGAGTGTAGATTAACTACAATTAAATACCTGTAGAACAAGAAAGAAGAGTGTAGATTAACTACAATTAAATACCTGTAGAACAAGAAAGAAGAGTGTAGATTAACTACAATTAAATACCTGTAGAACAAGAAAGAAGAGTGTAGAAAATGTTGTTTATTAGCAATAAATCAGCATTACAGTCACAGCGATATTTAATACAACACATATTGATTGATTGATTGGTTGGTTGGTTGATGGATTTAGAGATTTAATGATTGATTAATTGATTGATTGGTTGATTGATTGATTGGTTGATTGATTGGTTGATTGATTGATTGGTTGATTGATTGGTTGATTGATTGAAAATTGATAGGTTTGTTGGTTGATTGATAGATTGATTGATGGATTGATTAACAGGTTGAATGATGAGTTAATAATGGGATGGGGTCAATGCTAGACAAACCTTCTCTCCTCTTTTGTTCTCAGTAGTTTCTCCTCCATCCTCACCACCTCATCACATATAGCGGCATTAGTCTAACACATCATCATCATCATCATCCTAACCACCTCATCACATATAGCTGCATTAGTCTGACACATCATCATCATCATCATCGTCATCATCATCATCATCATCATCTTCTTCTTAACCACCTCATCACATATAGCTGCATTAGTCTAACACATCATCATCATCATCATTATCATCATCAGCATCATCATCATCATCATCTTCATCATCATCCTAACCACCTCATCACATATAGCTGCATTAGTCTAACATATCATCATTATCATCACCATTATCATCATCTTCATCATCAAAACCCTCATCAGAGAGAATTAGACAGAAAGAGAGCAAGACACCGACAGAGAGAGAGAGAGAGAGAGAGAGAGAGAGAGAAAGAGAGAGACAGACAGACAGACGGAGGCAGACAGAGAGAGAGAGAGAGAGAGAGAGAGAGAGAGAATAGAAGAAGTTTCTTACAAAGATGAGATCGCGCACGTAGCGTTTCATCAGACGATACTTGTCTCTGTATCGAGAGGTCGCTCGTCTCAGCGGCTGTGAGACTCTATCAGCCTGACCTGAGCTCTGTCAATCAATCAATCATTCCATCAATCATTCAATCAATCAGCTACTCAACCAATCACCAATCAATTAATCAATCAGTCAATTGCTCAATCAGTCAGTTAATCAATCTGTCAATCAACCAATAAATAGTACAATCACTCGCTCAATCAACCAATTAATCGCTCAATAAATTATTAATCAGTCTGTAAATCAGTCAGTAAATTAATCAAATAATCAATTTGTCACAAAATAAGTCAATCAATCAACAAATCAGTAAGTAAATAGTCAATCAATAAATCAATCAATAAACGAGTCAATCAATCAGTCAGTAAATCAGTCAGTAAATCAGTGAATCAATCAATAAACCAGTCAGTATAAATAGTCAATCAATCAATAAATAAGTCAGTAAATCAATCAATCAGTCAAGCAATCAATCTAAAACTGAAACCATGCAATTGATTAAAAAATACTAATAGCATCGCCAGAGTATTTGCACAAAATACAAACCGCGACAGTAAAGACCCCAGGTCTGTCTGCTACTGGCTTTATGCGCCTGTGCGTAGATTGCACCTAAACATTCAGCATTAAAATAAGAGGAAAGTGAACATTTAAGTTGGTAGAAATGAGAATAATGTAGTTTATATAAGAACTTCAAACTTTAGCTCAGTCAAGATATAGAATGTGAGCTAAATTAATTACAGACACCGTTAGTTGCTAAAGCTAATTTTAATGTCAGTTTGCTCACTCGAAAGTGATATCAGTGACGGGCGAGCCCAGGATTTGAACCCCACACATACTCATCTGTGGTCGATTATCTTACCGGCCACTGACACCAGCCAGTTGTTACACGTTTCCAGCCATTCAAGGACAACGGCTGTACTCTACATTTACTGATCAGCTTTTAGAGCATCTATTTGTGTCTCCTTGTATCAAATAGGTAATAGTTTCTTCTATAACTAATGATTATAATAATTATTTTTATAATTTTAGTAAAGCTGGTAAAGCTAAAGTTAACGTTAATACAAATATTAACAGTAGTAATCCCATAATGGCAATACAAATAATAAAAATTATACTAAAAATAATACTAGTAATAATATTAACAATTATGTTAATCAACAATAAAAATAATAGTACTACTGCTACTAATAATAATAAACGAATTTGGCAGGAGAACCAGTGCCATTACAGGCGACCAACAAGAAAAAGCCTTTCTATGACAGCTCCTATCTGTTGCACTCCAGTGTTTTAATGCTGTATGCGTTCGGGGCACATCGGCGAATGCGGCCTCCCAGAGCGCAGAGGAACTATTTTAAATATTTTTCATCTTTCTTTTAATTAAATAAAGTCTTTCTTTTATCCTATATTTTAGCCCAGGGCCTTATACAGCCCAGGGCAATAAAATAAAATATTTATAAAAAAATAATAATAATAACAATAATAATAAAGGTTTAAAGTCAGTTTCCTCACACACGGATGCCATCAGGGGCGTCCCTGCATTACAAGTCATCACAAGTAGAGTCACCCAAAGCAGGACACGACAAAACCAGGGATAAAGAGAAATCAATTAAAATACCAACAAAGCAGTCCTGAAATCTTACTCGTAATCCTACTTGTAATACTACTTGCAATCTTACTTGTAATCCTACTTGTAATCCTACTTGAAATCTTACTTGTTATCCTACTTGTAATACTACTTGCAATCTTACTTGTAATCCTACTTGTAATTCTACTTGTAATCTTACTTGTAATCCTACTTATAATTCTACTTGGAACCTTACTTGTAATCCTACTTGTAATACTACTTGCAATCTTACTTGTAATCCTGCTTGTAATTCTACTTGTAATCCTACTTGTAATCTTACTTGTAATCATACTTGTAATCTTACTTGTAATCTTACTTGTAATCTTACTTGTAATCCTACTTGTAATTCTACTTGGAATCTTATTTGTAATCCTACTTGTAATACTACTTGCAATCTTACTTGTAATCCTGCTTGTAATTCTACTTGTAATCCTACTTGTAATCTTACTTGTAATCATACTTGTAATCTTACTTGTAATCTTACTTGTAATCTTACTTGTAATCCTACTTGTAATTCTACTTGGAATCTTATTTGTAATCCTACTTGTAATACTACTTGCAATCTTACTTGTAATCCTGCTTGTAATTCTACTTGTAATCCTACTTGTAATCTTACTTGTAATCATACTTGTAATCTTACTTGTAATCTTACTTGTAATCCTACTTGTAATACTACTTTCAATCTTACTTGTAATCCTACTTGTAATTCTACTTGTAATCTTACTTGTAATCCTACTTGTAATCTTACTTGTAATCTTACTTGTAATCTTACTTATCTTAATTGTATCTCTAATCTGCACAGCACTAACTATTTCATCAGGTATGTGTAACTGGTGTACGAGCATTACGCATGTATTACATTAACATCTCATTCCTGTACAAAGTGTAATATTACATAATTTGTGAAAATAAAGTAAACCACAATAAGTGTATCTTAGGCAATACGTGCAAACGGGATGTAATCTACACCTAGGTGCAGTACATGTAATGTCGTAAATAGTAAAGATAAGTGTAATTCTAAAATTTAAAGCTTTACAGATAGACCACAATAGTGTACATAACACTATATATCATATATGTGTAAAGTCACAATTATCTCCAATAAGCATTATGTGTCTACCACAGTTATGCATAATTACATGTATACCATAATTATGCATAATTACATGTATACCGCATTTATGCATAATTACAAGAATGTATCCCATTTATACATAATTACATGTATACCACAATTTCGTGTAATACGCTTTATACATATCACACCTCTGAGCACATGGCAGCTTCAAGTGTTGTTGTCATTCTGAAAACAATCAATCATTAACACTACTTAACCCGTATTGTGTCCGGAACACCAAAGAATAGACCAACCGCAAACTGCAGGTGTCGCAAGAGGCAACAGGGCAATAACTGAAGAAGGCAACAGGAAACCACCTCAGAAACCATATTATTCCCAAACTGTATACTGCATTAAAATTTGGATAAGGCATAGCCTTTTGTGATTGGGTTAACTTATTAATTAATCAATGGGACACTCTTTAGGGAGAGCAAAAACCTACTTGAGCATAGGAATATGTACATTGAGCCTGCCACTTACCAGAACACTAGAGAGTGAGAGAGAGATAGAGAGAACATGAGTTATTTTATCCATCAATCAACCCTCTCGTAGTCTTCGTTCCTCTCGTAAAAACCTTCTCACTGTACCAAATATTAAATCTGCCATGGGCAGACGCTCCTTCATGTTTTCTGCTCCGACAATATGGAACTGTCTGCCCCAAGGCCTTCGATTTTGTAATTCTATTGGTACTTTTCTTGGCAGCTAAAAATCCATCTCTTTCTGCCAAAGGTCTAAATTTTGACCCGCTTGCCTTGGATCTTGGACTTGCACTGTTTTGATCTTGCTTTCTCTTGTGGTCTCTGTGCACTCAGTCGTCATTGTGTGGTGCTTTGGCGCCTGTTTGTGTAGTGTCTGCAAGAGATGTCCCTGACATTGCCTTATGGCGAGGAACCGGACATTAAATTCTTATTGATTGATTGATTGAATTATTTAAGATGATGGCTAACATACTTAGTGATTAAAATAGTCTTCATCATCATCATCGTCATCATCATTCATCAACATTATTATCATCACCAAAACCCAGTAATTTAAAACTTTCTCGGACTCGGACTAGACTATCTATAAAACCATATTAACTTGTTTAAAAGTTGGTAAAGCTAAGGTTAACGTCAGTTTCCTCACTCGAAAGCTATGTCAGTGACGGGAGAGCCCAGAATTTGCACCCCACACATACTGATCTGCAGTCGAGTGTCTTGCCGACTTTGCCTCTGGCTCCAACCGATTATATAATAGGATACTCCTAACGATATTTTTTAATTCTTGATAAAGCTACATACTATATACATAAAATTTTAAATGACAGATCCTAACGTGAATTGAACTTTCGTGGCTTCGAATCCCCGCCGCACTGATCTGAGAGTCAAATTTCGGACATTCACTGGACTGGTTATACGGAAAATGGACTAAATTGCCTAACGGATTTAACATGTGATACTAAAAAGCGATAGATATCATCATAGTTGATAATCTCAATATAGTGCGTATTTACTTTTGTTTACATTTAAAGTAAACTGAGTTAAATATCCCTTAAAATATTATGATACTCCAGATGATATAGTATTTACACTATTTTAAAGCAAATAGCGTCAGATACCCTATAGGAACCAGCCCAATGTCAGAGATGATCTTCTTGATGCCGTTGTAGTGTAGAGGTCGCCCGGCTTTCGTCAGAACTCGGCAAGCTGCGTTCAACCACACCTCTTCCTCTGCTTACATACCACAGCCACAGAAATATTGTGCGAAAGACTGGCCATATTGAATATATTGATAAGATTTAATAATAATAACAAAATTAGAGTGCTACAGTCATCAATGACAACATCGAGCACTACTGAGACAAAGTCAAGCCGGCGAGCAAAAAGAAGGTCCAAAAACGGTGCAAATTCAAAAATCCAGAAAATCAGTCCCAAGTATTTTAACAACAGCTATTCTTTTGACTGGTTTACCGAATATATGATTTTTACCGTTTTGAATCTTGTCAGCTTTGCGTTTATTCAATGAAGCTCGATGTTGTCATAGACAACAGTAACACTAATTGTTATTTTTTATTTACATATGATCAGAACTATGAAAAGCTTACGAGTGAAAATGCTTCAGAAGTGAGAACCACCTCTATGTAGTCAAGTAAACAGAGGTATATTAATATAATGTTATATATAATACAGTTCTATTCCACAATTGCTACAGACCGGTTTTGATGGCGTTTGCCATTAAATACTTCTTAATAAATACTAAATCAAAATAAAAACGATGAGCGAAAATATGAGATGTTAAAATCACAGATATATCTTAGAGACCAGAGAGGTTATATGGGTTATTATAGGTCAGTGGTTGTTATTACTCTAGTTTAGAGACATTTGTCACATGTGGGAAAACATGCAAATCTACACATTCTAACCCTACGGAGTGAATACTTCACAACTTGCACAACTGTATCAAAAGCAAGTTCAGTTAGTACAAAAATATTTTCCTATTACTAGTTTCATTTAAAACGCGCTAAAATTCCGCCTGAGGTCTAATCTTTAAATTTGTTTAGCTGATAAATTGAAGCGTCATAGGCGACAACAATAATTTATACATAATTTTTCATCCATATAAATTTTTATTAATTAATTAATTATTATTTGCCGTTTCATAATCAAATCTGAAGTAAGATGTTAAAATCATTAACAGCTGATCTCACACCACTCAACACTGAGCGCCACATTAGCTGCTCATTTCACTTACACTGAGCGCCTCATTAGCTGCTCACATTTTATATTGAGCGCCTCACTGGCTGCTCATTTCACTGACACTGAGCGACTCACTGGCTGCTCACTTCACAACGCTTAGCTCCTTACTGGCTGCTCACATCACTACAAACAGAGCACCTGAATGGCAAGTCACACCAAATACTGAGCGCTAAACTGTTTTACTGGCTGCTATTTCAGTTACACTAGCGCCTGAAGGACTGCTCACATCAACCAGCGTTGAGCGCCTCACTGGTTGCACATTTCACTTACACTGACCTCCCCATTGGCTGCTCATTTTGAGTTACACTGAGCGCCACACTGGCTGCTCACATAAATTCCTACTGAGCGCCTAGCTGGCGGCTCACATCCTTCATATTGAGCGCCTCACTGTAAACTCATATCACATAATACTGAGCGCCTCACTGTCAGCTCAATATGAAGAGTCTCTTCCTACTTAGATATGTGAAGAGATATGTCATATCTCTTCATGGACCTGGCAACCTATAGCGCCGCCGGCGCCTATGCTCTCCCAAGTTTCACACCCATGTCGCCAAGTCCTATCAATATATGATAATGCCGAAATTAGATTTCTACTGGCTTTCTTTCAGAGTTAATTGACTTATAGAGGGAATCAGTTAATAGTCGTTATAATGACGAATAGATAACAGAAAAGTACTGATCTGATCTCTAGATGGTCACACTACATTAACTCGCTTCAATTAACAGGTGTCTTTCATGGCAGCGATTTCGTCACATTTTTATGAGTCTTAGTGCAGGCACGGATACAACATTTTCCACCAGCCTAAAGCGACGAATTTTTAAGGGAAAGATTCCGGTATTCATCCATTTTACATCAGTTAAAGAACCAATTGTTCATGAAAGTAAAAACTTTTAAAAGCTAAAAAAAGCTAAGCTAAATTTATTACAAATATTTCAAAAAATTAATATTTATTTATTAATTAATATTAATTAACATTAAAAATTAATATTTATTTATTACAAAATATTTCAAAAAATTAACAAAGGAATCCAAAATTAATAGGAATAAGTGTCTATTATGTTTTGTGCCCACGTTCCGTATTAAATGCTCTTGCCCATCCGGTGGAAGTGTATGGTGTCTCTGCGCTCAGTTTTAAATGAAAAGATATACAGTAGTAACAGTACACTATTATAGCAAACAATTAAGCCCCCGCCGGTCCTCTTATTCCATTTGCTGTGTTTGATATTCACAATTTCTTTAATGCTTACATTTGAATTTTATTAAGCTATAGTCCAATTTTTATTAATTAAATTAATTTTTTGTAAATTTTGCGTAATGTGAATTTTTTGGACTTGTTTTCATGCATGTGTTATGCATAGGCTAATTATCTCTTTGACTATTTTATTATTCTTATTTCTTTCTTTTCATTTATTTTAATAATTAAATGGGCTAAAATTACTTAAGTAGCCCAGTACAAGAGTCAGATTGAAGTCTCCTGGTTTCCATTCCTATAGGCTTGTCGATTAGATAATAATTCTGGGGTAAACATGTAGAACTGACGAATTTCAAATTGCCTAATTAAACTACATGTACGTATTATTGCAGTGTTCAATTATCGTTTAGCTAATATCAATGTTTAATAATGATAGTATTACAGTTTTGATATTGTCTGATGACAATAGCACACACATTTTTGAACTTCACACATGTACGAGTAGATTTACTATAATATAGGTAACTGCATGATAGTCAAGATATTCAATGGAGGTTGATTCTTAAGTTGGAATCAGTCATCTCTCTCGTGAGAAAGTCCTGTGAAATGTGAAGGCAGTAGAGCGTTAGATATAATAAATAGCTAACATGTGTACAGTATAACAAGCCATCAGACATCAATGTGACTGTAGATGGGCTACAGTCACATTTATGGGCTACATCCTACCAAATTCCAATGTCCCTACAGACTACTCTGACACTTTATCCTCATTTCAGCATTATCACTTAACATGCTGGTACATGATACTGTGGTATTCAATGGATTATACAGCGTCGTCTCAGACCATGAGTCTGAGAGTGTAAAGAGTGTTATCTCAATTGATGGATTAAATTAGATTAAATTAAAATTTGATGGGATAATAATTAAATTGGATTGGATTAAAATTCCGGTTTGAAATTCAGTTTGGATTTACACTTTTATTATTTACAATTTTACTTAGTGCGTACTGTTAGCTTTATATCGCAGCAAATGATAATTTAAAGTGCTCCAATTATTGGAGTGTCACTTTAAACGGTTGCAGTCACATGTAGTTCAGGTAGGCCTATTCATAAAATGTTTCAATTATTATAGAATGGCATGGTTAATTTGCGGGATTTTAAATAAAATTGAGATTGCTTACTGCCATTCTGTCCATAGCTTAGACATACACTGTTCAATAGTACATGTAGTAGGCATATATATATATATATATATATATATATATATATATATATATATATATATATATACATACATATATATACATATATATATATATATATACATATATCTACATGTATATAATATATTATATATATATATATATATAATATATATATATATATTATAATATAGATATATATATATATATATATATATATATATATATATATATATATATATATATTCGGCAGCCCATGTGACAGTTTTTAAGCCTCTTCACGCTAATTAATGCTCCCCCAACTACTTAAAAACACTTGCCAGGGCTCTGTATCTCTTCCTGCTTAGCGACTCACTGGCGGCTCACATCTCTTCCTACTTAGCCCCTCAATGGCGGCTTATATCTATTTTAATTAGCGCCTCAATGGAGGCTCACATCTCTTCCTACTTAGCGTCACACTGACGGCTCACAACTCCTCCTACTTAGCGCCTCACTTGCGGCTCATATCATTTCATACTTAGCGCCTCACTGGAAGCTCATATCTCTTCTAACTTTGCGCCTTAATTGCGTATCACATCTCTTCCTAAATAGTACGGGATTATAATCCTGTGCTCTCCCGTCACTGATATCGCTTTCGAGTGAGGAAGCCGACATTAAAATTAGCTTTACCGGTATTTCTGTGGAACTGAGCAACTGTGTCACTGTGTAACTCTGTTGGCTGGAGCCAGTGACTAATTGGTTCAGTTACTCGACCGCGGATCAAGCGGCACGGGGTTCAAATCCTGTGCTCACCCGTCACTGATATCGCTTTCGAGTGAGTAAGCCGCAACTATAAATTTAGCCTTACCAGCTTTTTTGTGAAACTAGGCAACTGTGCCACTGTGTAACTATGTACTGTGCCACTGTGTAACAGTGAAACTGTGTAACTGTGTTACTTTGTAACAGTGTAACTATGTAACTATGTAACTATGTAACTATGTAACTATGTAACTGTGTAACTCAGTTGGCTTGAGCCAGTGGCGAAGTTAGTAAGATACTCGACTGCGGATCAGTAGGTACGATGTTAAAATCCTGGGCTCGCCCGTCTCTGACGTCGCCTTCGAGTGAGGAAGCCGACGTTAAATTTTGCTTACCAGCTTTTTTGTGGAACTGGGCAACTGAGTCACAGTGTCATAGTCTCACTGAGTAACTTTGTAACTGTGCAACTGTGCAACTGTGTAACTGTGTGACTGTGAAACTGTGTAACTGTTTATCTTACACTGTGTAACTGTGTAATTGTGTGACTGTGCAACTGTGAAACTGTGTAACTGTTTGACTTTGTAAATGTGTAACTGTGTAATTTTGTAACTGTGGCACTGTGTACCTGTGTCACTGTGTAACTGGGTCACTGTGGCACTGTGTAACTGAGTAACTGTGAAACTGTGTAATTTCATAACTGTCACTGTGAAACTGTGTAACTGGGAACTGTGTGACTGTGAACTTGTATAACTGTGTATCTGTGAAACTGTGTAACTTTGTAACTGTGTACCTTAGTAACCGTGTAACTCTGTTGGCTGGAGCTAGTGGCGAAGTCGGTAAGATACTCGACCCCGGGTCAACTGGTACGGAGTTCAAATCCTTTGCTCTCCCGTCACTGACATCGTTTTCGAGTGAGGAAGCCGAAGTTAAATTTAGCTTTACCATCTTTTTTGTAGAACTGGGCAACTGAGTCACAGTCTCACTGAGTAACTTTGTAACTGTGCAACTGTGAACTGTGTAACTGTGTGACTGTGAAACTGTGTAACTGTTTATCTGTGAAACTGTAATTGTGAAACTGTTTAACTTTGTAAATGTGTAACTGTGTAATTTTTTAAGTGTATAACTCTGTTGGCTCTAGTCAGTGGCGAAGTTAGTAAGATTCTTGACCGCGGATCAGTAGGAACGGGGTTAAATATTTTGTGCTCTCCCGTCACAGGCATCGCTTTCGAGTGAGGATGCCGACGTTAAATTTAGCCTTACCAGCTTTTGTGTAACTAATCAACTGTATCACTGTGACATTGAGTTACTGCGTAACTGTCAACTTTGTAACTGTGAAACTGAGTAACTGTGTTACTGTGTATTTGTGAAACTGTTTAACAGTGTAAAAGTGTAACTTTGTAACTGTGTAACTTTATAACTGTGTAATTATGTTGGTTGGAGCCAGTGGGGAAGTTGGTAGGATACTGGACAGCGGATCAATAGGTACGGGGTTCAAATCCTGTGCTCGGCCGCCACTGACATCGCTTTCGGGTGACGAAGCCGACGTTAAATTTAGCTTTTGCCATCTCTTTCGTAGAACTGCGCAACTGCGCAACTGTGTCACTGTACACTGTGTAACTGTGTAACTGTACAACTGCGTAACTTTGTAGCTGTGCAATTGTGCAACTGCGTTACTGTGAAACTTTGTAACTGTTCAACTGTGTAACTGTGCTACTTTGTGATTGTGTAACTGTGAAACTGTGGATCTGTATAACAGTGTAACTGTGTTACTGTGTAACTGTGGATTTGTAAAACTGTGTAACTTTGTAACTGTGTGTCAGGGTTCGTGCTTCTAGTTATGGAAGCTTACTTGTGGAATTTATATGTTATATGGAATTGCAGTATTTTTGTTTTTGTAGCACGTAACTGAACAGAAGATGATGCGGTTTGTTGTTAGCGATGTTCGGGGACTTAGACGTTTTGATGTCGTTCAGAGTAGTTAAATTTAGTTTTTAAGTGGTTTTCCAAGTCAATTGCTGAGCTATAGACGAAAGTTCCAGGATACTAGTCGTAGTTTAGTTCATAGTACCAGGATACTTTTGGAATAGCTATAGCCGTGTGGCAGTGAAATTTAAGGTAGCCTATAGCATTATAGAAGATATAATATTAGTAGCTAGTTTAGGATTAGCACGCTAGTTTTAATTCTAATTTCACTATAGCACCAGGCTATATAGCTTAGTTTAATTGTGTAATTTTGTAACTGTATAACTTTATAACTGTGTAACTCTTTTGGCTGGAGCCAGTGGGGAAGTCGGTAGGATACTCGACCGCGGATCAATAGGTACGGGGTTCAAATCCTGTGCTCGGCCGTCACTGACATCGCTTTCGGGTGAGGAAGCCGACGTTAAATTTAGCCTTACCAGTTTTTTTGTGGAACTGGACAACTGAGTCACAGTGTCATAGTCTCACAGCGTAACTTTGTAACTGTGCAACTGTGCAATTGTGTAACTGTGTGACTGTGAAACTGTGCACCTGTGTAACTGTTTAACGGGTAACAATGAAACAGTGTATCACTGTAACTCCATAACTTTGTAACTGTCTAACTATGTTGGCTGAAGCCAGTGGCGAAGTCTGTAAGATACGCGACCGTGGATCCATAGGTTCGGGGTTCAAATCCCGGGTCGCCCATCACTGACATCGCTTTCGAATGAGGAAGCCGTCGTTAAATTAAGTACCTTTACCAGCTTTTTTGAGGAACTGTGCAATTGTGTTTTTGTGTCACTGTGTAACTGTGCAATTTTGCAACTGTTTAACTGTGTAACACTGTAACTGTGAAACTGTCTATCTCTGCAACTGTTTAACTGTGTAACATTATAACTGCCATACTATGTTGTTACCGCATTAGCCACTGGCTTCAGCCATTATAGTTACACAATTACACAGTTACACATTTACTCAGTTACACAGTTATACATTTACACAGTTACACTGTTGCACAGTTACACAGCTTCATAGTGACACAGAGCCTCAGTTGCCAGTTCTACGAAAAAGCTGGTAAAAGCTACATTTAACGTCGGCATCCTCATTCTAAGGCGATGTCAGTGACGGGAGAGCTTGGGATTTGAACCCCGTACCTTCTGATCCGCGGTCGAGTTTCTTACCGACTTCGCCACTGGCTCCATCCAACAGAGTTACACAGTTACGAAGTCTTACAGTTAAAAAGATACACAGTTTCACAGTTACGGAGTTACACAGTTTCACAGTTACACAGTTACACAATGCCAGAGTGACAAAGTTACACAGTGACCCAGTTACACAGTTACGCAGTTGAACAGTTCCACAAAAAAGCTGGTAGGGTTAAATTTGATTCGGCTACATCACTCGAAAACGATGTCAGTAGCGGGCGAGCCCGGGATTTGAACCCCGTACCTACGGATCCGCGGTAGAGTATCTTACCCACTTTGCCACTGACTCCAGCCAACAGAGTTACACTGTTACAAAGTCTTACAGTTAAAAAGTTGCACAGTTGCACAGTTAAACAGTTTCACAATTTCATAGTTACACAGTTACACAGTTACTCAGCTTCACAGTTTCACAGTTACACAGTTGCACAGTAACGCAGTTTCACAGTGGCAGAGTTACACAGTGACACTTTCACACAATTGCACAATTTCATAGAAAAGCTGGTAAAGCAAAATAATTTAACGTCGGTTTCATACATACATTACATACATACGTATGTACGTACGTACGTACATACATACATACACACACACACAGACATTCATACATACATGCATACATACATACAGTTGCACACAAAAAACTGTTAGAGCTAAGGTTAACGTCTCTTCCCTCACTCGAAAGCAGTGTCAGTGACGGGTGAACCCAGGAATTGAATTCCACACCTAACGATCAGTGGTCGAGTTTCATGCCAATTTTGATACTGGCTCTTGCCGACTGAGTTAACACAATTTCAAAGTTACAAAGTTACAAAGTTACACAGCTGTTCAGTTACCCAGATACACTGTTACAGAGTTGCACAGTTACACATTTACTCAGATACTCAGTTGCAGAGTTACAAATTTACACATTTACACAGTTACACTGTTACACAGTTTCACAGTTACACCGTTACACAGGTGAACAGTTACACAGTAACACAGTGAACAATTGCACAGTTACACAGTTACACAGTTTCACAGTTACACAGTAACACAGTTTCACAGTTGCACAGTTACAAAGTTACACAGTTACATAGTTACACAGTGACACAGTGTCACACTTGCATAGTTCCACAAAAAAGCCGGTAAAGCTAAATTTAATGTCGGTTTTCTTTTACTTGAAAGCGATGTCAATGACAGTCGAGCCCAGGATTTGAACCTCGCACCTACTGATCCGCGATAGAGTATCTTACCGACTTCAGCACTGGCTCCAGCCAACAGTTACAAAACTGACACAGTTTTACAGTGGCACAGTTACACAGTTACACAGTTATACAGTGACAGAGTTATACAGATATGCAGTTACACAGTGTCACAGTAGCACAGTTACACAGATACACAGTTTCACAGTTGCATAATGACACAGATGCACAGTGACGCAGTGCAACAAATTCACGGTGACACTCTGACACAGTTGCACTGTTACACAGAAACGCTGAGAAAGCTAAGATTAACGTCAGTTTCCTCACTCGATAGTGGTGTCAGTGACGTTTGAGCCCAGGATTGGTACTCCGCACCTAGTGATCCGCGGTCGAGTATCTTATCAAGTTCGATATTGACACCTGCCAACAGTGTTACACAATTACAAAGTTACACCGATGCACAGTTGCACAGATTCACAGTTTCACAGTTGCACATTTTTACATTTACTCAAATACACAGTTACAAAGTTACACAGTTAAACAGTTACAGAGTTACACCGTTACACAGTCATACAGTTACACAGTTGCACAGTTTTACATAGTTACATAGTTACTCAGTTTCACAGTAACACAGTTACACCATTGCACAATTGAACAGCTACACAGTACACAGTTTTACAGTGACACAGTCACAGAGTTGAACAGTTATACAGTTACTTAATTACACAGTCACACAGTTACACAGTGACACAGTAGTTACACAGTGACGCAGTTGCACAGTTCCACAAAAAAGTGTGCAAAACTAAGTTTAACGTCGGTTTCCTCGCTAGAAAGCGATATCAGTGACGAGCGATCACAGGATTTTAGCCCTTCACCTACTGATCCGCGGTCGAGTATCTTACCAACTTCGACACTGGCTCCTGCCGACAGAATTACACAATTACAAAGTTACACAGTTGCACAGTTACACAAATACACAGTTACACTGTTGCACAATTACACATTTACTCAGTTACACAGTTAGACAGTTACACAGTTGCACAGTTACACAGTTACAAAGTTACGCAGTTAAAAATTTGCACAGTTACACAGTGGAACAGTTACACAGATACACATTTACACATTTGCATAGTTGCACATTTACACAATTACACAGTTAATCAGTGGATTAACTAAAGAGAGGTATAAACCTCCGAAAGAGAGGCTTATCTACGCCTTACTTTAAACTGTGATTCAGGAATAAGCAATACCCATTTGTGACTAATCTGTAGTTTACACTACTGTTGAGAAATTAAGCAACGGGGTTATTTGCCTAGTGGATAAGACCATAAATGTTGGTTTTGGATAGTCATTTGATTTATGGGTTTTGAATTTTTTTGCTATTTAAAAAGTGTAGTAAAATTGAGAAATGAAAATTAGAGAATGAAATGTTGCGTTACAAATAAAATAAAATTTAGTTAAGGATAATAGTAATCATACTTTATTAACAGTTAGAGAACGTCAAACATCTGATGTTGTTTTATCTTGAAAACATTTTTTTAAGATTGAGAAAAAATAAATAAATAAATATATAAAGGGAATAAATATTCAGGTCTCAGACGTTGACAACTGTTGGAATAAACGTCTTAAAGAGAATGCCATTGAGCTTTTGACCATTATGTTAAACTCCTACCATCATCATCATTATCATCGGGCACACACAGCGCAAATCGATAAAATATGTGTAAAAGAGATGAAGGTAAAACTGCATGATAATAATTGACCGTAAATAATTGACCTTTAAAAAAAGTATTTTTATGATTTCATTTCAGACAAAAGTAAAATCTCCAACACATGTGCTCTCTATCTAACCGATCAACATGAAATCATTAACATATTCCAATCTATAAAAAAAACCTCGAGTGCAGGTTTCGATGAGGTATCGTCCATTCTTCTAAAAAATATAACCTATTACTTAGCCAAACCTTTAGCAATTATACTAAATCTATGCATTACGAATGCTACATTTCCGAGTAAAATGTAAATTGCCAAAGTATGTCCGATTCATAAGTCAGGTCCTAGTAACGAAATTTCAAATTATAGACCAATCAGTCTTTTAACTTGCTTCTCTAAAATATTTGAGAAAATTATTGCCATTAGAATGCTCTCTTTTATTGACCGTTACAAAATCATTACTTCAGCCCAATATGGATTTAAGAAAAAGCACTCTACATATATGGCCCTATTAAACATGCATGATAGGGTGTCTAAAGCTATTGACAATAAAGAATTTTGTTTGGGTATTTTCATAGATCTCTCAAAAGCTTTTGACACTTTAAACCATGAAATATTACTTAAAACCTAGAAATGTATGGTTTTAGAGAAGTATTTAATACACTTTTAAAAAGTTACTTAACCAATTGACAGCAATATGTGGTATATTATAATTCAGAATCAAATTATAGAACTATTCAATGTGGTGTCCCAAAAGGTTCAATATTGGGACCTGTGTTGTTTCTGATTTATGTCAATGACATATCCGAGATTAGTAAAATTCTTACCTTCATATTATTTGCAGATGATACAAATATTATCTGCACAAATATATTGATATTTTGAAACTAATGAATTCAACTAATATTGAACTCCTAACAATCTCTGACGAATAAAGCGAATAGATTATCCCTAAATATACAAAAAACCAATTACATGCTATTTGGGTATAAATACAAATATAACAATAATTCTGAAAATTTCATATATACATAGATGATATCAACATTTCTAGAATAGATAAGACTAAATTTTTGGGAGTGATTCTTGATGAAACATTATCATGGCAATATCATATTTCTTATACTGCACAAAAATTAGCCAAATCCATTGGATTACTCCAACGGGTTAAAACTAAGTTACCTAAACATTGTATGTTAAATTTATACTACAGTCTGATATATCCGCGTCTAATTTATTGCAATATTGTTTGGGGGAACGCTTCTAAAACCTTGCTCAACGAATTGATAGTACTCCAAAAACGAGCAATTAGAATAATTCAACATGCAGAGTTTCGTACTCATACGAACAATATATTTAAAAAACTTAAAATTTTTAAGTTAAGTGATATTCATAAACATTGCTGTTACGTATTTCTGTATAAACTTATTCATAATGATATGCCTTTATGTTACAACTATTCGTTGCTATTAAATGTTGTAAATTCTGATTATAAATTTCGACAAGTTTCAGAATTTACTATACCATCGTTCAGAACCTTCTGTCGCGAAAAGTATATCGCTGTACAAGGCCCTAGATACTGGCTATCCCTTCTACCTAATTTACGATCATCTCGTTCCGTTAACTGTTTCAATATTAATCTTCGCCAGTACTTATTAAATAGATATTAATGATACTGATCTTAAATGTATAATTATGCCTACCTATTATTATTAATTTTCTTTACTTTAAATTTCTTTATTTAAATTCTTTAATTTCTACTTTATATTTTCGTTTTAAGTTCACCATGGTTCACATTTAAATTGTGCTCACTTATTGCATTTACTTGTTTGTTTACATTGCTTGTGAACTGTATAGGGTTGAATGACCCTTTTGGTGATTTAAAATAAATCAATAAATCAAAATAGCGCAATCGTTCAGTAAAAAGTAAAAGAAAATTACAAATGCAGAAGCTTATAGATAGAACGATAATTGAAATGAATATTGGCTACATCTATTGCAGGCATGAGAAACATACACTTCAGGATTGTAGATTGTAAATTTTATAAGTTTAATATGGTGCTCAGTAGGCCTATAATGTTGAACCAGATCAGTGGAACAAAATTTGTAGTTCACACGAAAAGGACATAAATCATTGTTAACCACCTCCATTGGCATGAACACACGGAAATATACATGTATTATACATGTACTTTCTAGTAGAATATTCGAATGTGCATCTCAGTTAATTTAATACTTCATTAATTCAATTAAGGTTGGAAAAATGGTCAACTCTATTAGATCTCATATCTTTATGCGTTCTTATTGGCGATGACTCGTGCAGTCTTCAAACAAATGACATCAACCAGTCTTGATAGCATTTAAAATGATATCAAGAGAGAAAAAAGTTATATGCCCAAAATATACATTCATTATCATCATTATCCTCCCTTGACTATATAATCTTTTATTCACCAATTCTTGGCAGAAAACAAGCACAGATACAATTACATTGGAAAACATGACACAACAGAATACACATAAAAAAGTGCATATAAAAGTTTAACAATTTCAATTTTTTCACAAACTGCACAATAGTTAAAACAGAGCATTTTTTAAATAGCGCCGAAATTTATAACGAATACTGTACAAAGAGTCATTGCTAGCTATGACAAATTTACTTTTAATGTTTAAATAATCATTATAATCGGGAGAGTACATGTATATATAGCTAGGGTCGGGTTTTGGAAATTTAACCAGCAATTTCTTGAGCATAGGAGCTACAAACAATCAGTTAAAAATATGGAGTATAAATCACACTTAGTTAGAAAATTATGAATACAGAGCAAAAAAATTAACATAAAAACAATGAAATAGCTCACCAGCCGAATGGTCTTTCGGACGTCGATTCAGACCTTAGTGCTTGCACGTGTCGTCCTTTACGACACTTGCAGTCTACGGTTGGTATATTCTTCAATATCAATACGGTTGGTATATTCTGTACCATAATAATCATATACACATATATAAATACGTATATATATATATATATATATATATATATATATATACGTATATATATATATATATATATATATATATGTGTGTGTGTGTGTATATATATATATATATATCCATACATACATACATATATACATATATACATGCATACATACATACGTACGTACGTACGTACGTACAAACATACATACATACATACATACATACATGCATACATCCATGCATGCATGCATGCATACATACATACATACATACATACATGCATGCATGCATACATACATACATACATACATTCGGTATGCATGCATGCATGCATGCATACATACATACATACATACATACATACATACATACATACATACATACATACATACATACATACATACATACATACATACACATACATACATACATACATACATACATACATACATACATACATACATACATACATACATACATACATACACACATACATACATACATACATACATTACATACATACGTATGTACATACATACATACACACACACACACACAGACATTCATACATACATGCATACATACATACATACATACATGTACATACATAATTACATAGATACAGACTAACATACTAACATACTTTCATACATACATTTAGTATATATTAGTGTTTTAAAATAGGGATTACTTTGTAATTTACTCCATTTAAATGCTATAATTTAAATATACATGTATGTTATATTTACGAATAAAGCATATCCTGTACATGTATCTAATGCTAATTCCAGGCCTTCGCTGGATTAATATGAGAAAAGTAAGCTACTGTCTGTGCATCAGTGACTGAAATTACATCTCGATGAGTTCCTGGAACACTTTCAACTGTCTCTCTCGATGTAATCTTGCATTGCTATGAGATGTTTTGACAATATCAGGTTTAAGGTTACTTTCACATCTCCAAATTGCACCTGTCTGAAAGGTAGCATCATCTCTTCATGAAAATTTTAATATTAGACAAATAAATTAGTTACACTAAAAATAAACCGAATTTCTATCTTGCAATTTAAGCCTAATTAGGGCTGTTGGGTTCCAGTAGAAATATTTTATCTTTTCATCTCTAAGAGGCAGTTGATATTATTCTAACAAACGCGATTAAGTTGTAATTATATTTTATAGGAACCGTAACAATTATAATATTAGGCAAATGTAAAATTTAAAACAGACTTTTATAGGAAGTTAAATTTTAGTCAAACAAATAGAGTTCATGCTCCCAGCGTTAAAATACTGAATTTAAAATTTCGGGCTTTGTTAGTAGAACAACACGAAATAATGGTAACCAGTGTGGTAATTGCATCACTAGTACAATAGTACACAAAGAATGTATTGTACAACCGTCCAATTAAGATTTACAATTTTGTCGGACATGTTTCACAATGTTTCAGCCTCTTTATTATAATCCTAATATAATAACGATTTTGATAGAATAAATGACCTGAAGCCAAAATAAACATTGCAATATGAGTAATATATGCGAAAGACGTGTGGCAAACGAATCAAAAGTAGAACACAGATCATTATATCCTGAGGGTATTTTTCGTTTTCCTATTATTTGACACAATAGTGTTAAATAATAGGAAAAGAACTCATGATATCTAACGAAAGTGACTTCAATTATGATACCTCATGATATCTCATGATCATCACTTTAATTGCGATATCTCTTGATATCTCATGATCATGACTTCAATTGTGATCTCATGATATCTCATGATATCTTATGATATTTAATGATTGTGCCTTTAATTGTGATATCTCATGATATCTCATGATCATCACTTTAATTGTGATATCTTATGATATCTCAAGATTATGACTTCAATTGCGATATCTCTTGATATCTTATGATTATGATTTCAATTGTGATCTCATGATATCTCATGATATCTTATGATATTTAATGATTAGGACTTTAATTGTGATATCTCATGATATCTCATGATCATGACTTTATTTGTGATATTTCATTATGTCTCATGATTATGCCTTTAATTGTGATATTTCATGATCCTGACTTTATTTGTGGTACTGATACCTCATGCTAATCTCATAAATGTTTAGTTTCCTTACTATATTTTTAGGTTCACTGCTACGAAACAGAATGTGTTTTGCGAGTGGAGTGCTATCAAACTTTTCCTTAACTTCGAAATATGAAGAATATGTACGAGTTTGGGAGCCGAGTGGGTGTATAACATTTTCAACATCTGCTCAGGGTAACATAAATCGCTTTCGCTTTGTTTTCATTCGCCCTCCAGGGTTACTTTAGCCCATTGCGTACCTATCTTAAACCACAAAAGTCCTTGCTAGATTGAGTAATATGTTCAAATAGTATTAATGTTTCATAACCCGAAGCCGAAAGCGAACATAAATATATTCGAATTAAAGACTTATTAATCTTAAAATAAAACAAAAAATAAGATACTTGAAGCTAGAAAAGTTCGTAAAAGACTAGTTAATTCAGGACAAGATTCGACTTGAAAGTTGAAAATAGTGGTGTCACTCTAAGTTGCAATATGTTTATCGTAATATATAATAATACTAAATATAAATAAGTTCGTTTCTTCATGCAAGGATGATGTCAGGGAAGACCCACGTTTTCTGTTTTGCAAAATACTGAAGAATGGTGGTTTATGAGCACTTGTCAAAATTGATTTATCTTATAATGAATAGACTACTTAAACTTTATATGCTACGATGTTACTGATTCAGGCATTGTAACAGCTATCTATTTTAAACTGTGAGATATTCATCGTTAGCTGAAATATAGCCCATAAGTTATTAGTGAAAACCTGCTCTCAGTGTTTAATAGTAGTGTATTAATATTATAACTCGGTGATTGTAGTAAATTATTAAATTTGATCTACCATTTATATAGCGATGACGAATAGAAAGTTCTTTGTAGGTATTTGACACTTACTAAATGCTATAGATTTGTCAATTGTCAGTACCGTCTCCCGAAAATATCATTGACTGCTGTGCCAAGGATTTCAATTGCCATACTATTAAAAAAATCCAAAATCTAACTGATCCATAGTATTGCTAATAAATCTAGATAACTTACGTTTTACACCTATAAGGTGTATGAATACACCTTGGATTTCCGTGGACTGGTTTTCTGGACTATAAATTTGCAACAACTTATATAATACTTTTCATCTCTATGACATTATGCTCTTGACAGAGAGCATTACGAAACCTAAGCTAAGTTGAAATTAATCCATGTTGTCACAGATAGCAGTAGCAAGATACAATACTACATTTACGAGCAGCTCTTACTGTTGTTATTGTCGTTATTGTTATTCTTACTGTTTTGTTGTTATTGTTGTTCCTATTGTTATTACCCTTTATCATTATTATTATTACAGTAATTGTCGTTAATGTCATTGCTGTTGAAATTGTTGTTTTGTTGTTATTATTAATACTGTTGTTGTTCTTGCTTTTATTGTTGATATTGTTGTTACTATTGATATTGTCTTTATTATCGTTTTTGTTGTTGCTGTTGTTACTGTTGTAATTGCTATTTTTGTTGTTATTGCTTTTATAGTCGTTATTGAATTGTTAGGCCTACTTTAGTTACTGTGGTTGTTGTTGTTGTTGTATGCTCCAGTCTTGTATAGAGCCGGCCTTGCTATCGAACTCATAAATCAAATCCCAGACAACACCCGTCCATTCTTGCCATCTTACTTTTCAGTATCAATTTATCGGTACTTTCTCTTTCCTTTGACCCATATCAAATAGTTTGCACTTTATCTGTAACACACAATGTATGGCTGTCTCTCCTTGTGTGTTCCTTTCTTGCTTCATATCATCCTACCTGTTGGCCTCACTTTTGCCGTCACTCCTTTTCTAACTACCTATCTTCGTACTTCCATATTTCCTCTCTCTCTTTCACTCTGTCTCTCTCTTTCTCTCTCTCTCTCTCTCTCTCTCTCTCTCTCTCTTTCTATTCATTGTTCTTTGTGTTGAGTATAAAAATTAGTTTAGCAAACTACTAGTTTCTAGCGTTTTTCAGCGTTTTCGTAATAAGTTTTCATGAACCATTAAAGATTTCTTTGACCTTATTTTGAGAGTAAATATGCTATTTGATTTCTATCGGCTTCTTGTATTCGAAATATATTACTGTATTACTGCATAAATAAATAAAAGTATTAGCAACAACAATAATAATAATACTAATTACAATAATAATAATAATAATAATAATAATAATAATAATAATAATTCGGCCTCCCAGAGCGTAGAGAAATTATTTTAAATATTACTTTTTCATATTTCTTTTCATTAAAAAAGTCTTTCTTTTCTTTTATTTTTAGTTCAGAGCCCTCCCTATACAGCCCAGGACATTTAAAAAAGGTAATAATAATAATAATAATAGTAAGCTCTCCCAGCTGTATCAACCAAAAGAAGCAGTGACTGGCTTCACGCTCTCCCTGTTGCTTCTTGTGGGATTTTTTTAGACAATGAGGCGATTCGAGTAGCCGTTAGTTTCCGTTTAGGGGCGAAAACTTGCGAGCCTCACATGTGCCCCTGTGGTCATGAAGTCGACGCTTTAGGTCTCCACGGCCTCTCCTGCAAACGAAGCTCAGGTAGAATGTCTCGCCATCACAATTTAAATGACTTAATATGGCGAGCACTTTCAAGAGCAGGCATCCCTTCCTCTAAGGAACCAAGGGGGTTGTCCAGATCAGACGGCAAGCGTCCGGACGGCATGACTTTAGTGCCCTGGTGCAACGGTAAATGTGCCGTACGGGACGTCACGGTCATTGACACTATGGCAAACTCCTACCAGAATACGACTTCAGTCACAGCCGGTGGAGCTGCTGTTCATGCCGCCTCTAGGAAGTTGGATAAATACCGTTATCTGTCCTTAGGATATGAAGTTGTTCCGGTGGCCATTGAAACCATGGGCCCGATGAATCCCGAAGGAGTTGACTTTATCAATGGCATAGGCAGACTTATCACAGAGCAAACCGCCGATAAGTGAGAGACATCTTTTCTTTGGCAAAGGCTTTTCATGACTTTGCAAAGATTTAATGCAGTCTGCTTCAACAATTCTTTTAAGCCGATTGATGACCTCGAGTAGCCGAGCGGCGATTCAGCACGTATTGCTTGAATCGTTTTTATCAAATCCCAGGTTCTTTACACCGGGGTAAAAAATAAAAAAAATAAAATAATAGTAATAATAATAATAACAATAATAATAATAATTATTATTATTAAGGGAATAATAGTATTATATAGCATAATGCAATATTTAATAAATATATAATTTATTACTTCTATTACCGTGAGATGTTTCTCTGAGAGATTCACACGATACCAAATTAACACGTTAAATTACTATCAACATAATTTTTATGGCGGTAGCTCGAGAATATCAAGTCGTCTTGACGAGAAGCCTTGTGTTTCTTTAACCTTGGCGCCAAACATTCAATGGAACACTAGATCCCGGCCTACGCGAAATGTATTGTTGTTTCATTATATACTCTCGTATGACACAGTGAAATGGGTGATTTAATTAGTAGCGAGCAAATTAAATATAAGTTTAAAAAAATAATATTTAACATAAATTATGTTCGAAACTGGTACTGTTACTTGTTAATAATGTACATTAATTTTGCAGACATAAATTGCGATCTGTTATTTGAGATCAGCACAGAGACGTAATTTTCAGAATATAAAAATGACATTTGAATGGAAATTGGATTAAAAATTTCCAAATAACCTTCAATATTAAGTTTATCTTGAATTTCGTGGATTAAGCTTGAGTGATGATTATGTGGCACTGTAGTCCAAGCATGCCGGATTCATTGGATTGTGAGTTGATGACTTGGACGCTAGAAGCAACATTTAGTGCAATCGGAATGCCTACTTGCGGTTTCATACGAATCCTTTGACTTTTGAAAAGTTTAGAGGGTGAAAGAAAAGTTAGGAAATAATGAAAAATAAAGAATTAGAATGGAGAGGGTCTATTCGTATCACGACCCTAATTAAATTTGGATTAAATGGAAGATGATGATGATGATGATGAAAGAAAGTTAATGAAATTGATAGAAGATATTAAAGTTACTATCTTTAATCAATTCTTAAACATGTCCACAATTTAAATAGGGGTTTCATCTCCCTTACCCTGTGACTCCATCCTGACAATTGACCTAAGGTGGGCTGCAGAAGCCATAGCTCGAAGTGATCAATGTGTGTCATTGAAGGCACACGCGTAAACATATGTGTTTTTATTGGTATTGATTCCAATTAGCTATCGACAAACCTCGATACACTAGATAGCCTCGACTCAAGCCTTGAATTCATCAACAGTCTAGAATATTCATGTGCAGAGATCGGCCATATTTGAAGCCTGACAAGTTGAAATAACTCTTTACATTCTCAAGTAGTTAACATTTATGTGACCAGTCTAAACATTTTACAAATACATTTACTGACTGCAATTTGTAGGAGTAAATTTGTCACTATCTGAAGTTGACGAATCACTAATCAAAACAGTAAATCTGACGACGATTTATTACTCATTGAGTCGTACAAGCACACAATTGAACCCGCAACCATTCACCTGTGTCAATCACATTTTAAACAATCTACCCTTATTGCGTTGTATTATCTGTTAGAATGAATTGCTATTCAAAAACAAAAGTGGCCAAATTTCCCGTTACTTTGAGGTTTTTTATTGTGGAGTTAAATATTTAACAAAATGTAACAATAAATATTTTATTATTATACATAATTGTAATCCATAACGATAATCAATAAATTAATCAATCAATCTATCATTCAATCAGTCAGTCAAGCAATCAATCAATCAATTAATCAATCAATCAATCAATTAATCAATCAATCATGGTACAGATCTGCAAACCACTGTTCTATGAGGTGAATTTCATGAAAAGCTCTAACGAAAAGCAAATAAACATGTAACATAGTAATCGAAGGCCACAATCGACATATCATCTCGATTCTAGCAATGCTATGTCATTTTGATTCTTTTATTTATGAGAATATTCTGAATGATTATAGAACTAGTTATATAACGCTATGTGCGTTTTGCTTCGAGGCTAATATTCGGTTAGTTCTGTATAGTTCCATCAAAGCAATTACTTTGTGCAAATGGAGATAAATAAACAGCATAATAGATGAGACATTCACTAGTTAAAGTTTATAGTTGTTGATTGCAGATATGAAACTAAATTTAGCTGATCATTTTCAATGTTTTCGATGTGAAGGAAGTGTTACAATGCAATCTATCAAAAAGTTCCGCTTTATGTCAGTTCAAAGCATAAACGTGTTTACTGAAACTTCACACTCTTTTCACGCAATTAAGTCGTTCCATGTGGACGTTCGTATGAAGATCTCATTCATATGATTCGTTCATATCAAGATCACACTTCAAAAATGACAAGTTTTAAATTGCTCGTATACAAAGTTTAGGCTCTTCCTACATGATACCGTTCAGCAACTGTGTAGCTAAGATTATTCTAGTATTGTCATGAAGGCAAACATTATCTTTGACAGTAATTTACAAGCACCCATCGACGATAAGACCTTTTGTTCTCTACTAAACGGTTAATACACTGCCAAAGAACAGTTAGCTCATCCATACTGTTCATTTTAAATCATCCAAATATACATAAACAATTAACCGGACTCAGACTGTTCATTTACGACTATGACGCAGTAATTTTCCAAATTTATGAAATGACGAAGTGGAATTTGAAGCCAGAGAACTTCTATCAACTGATCTGAGATGAACTGATCGCGTCAGTTCAGTCTCTCAAATTTCTATCGCTCATAATTATGTCACTCACAGTTCTGTCACTTAGAGTGCTGTCAGAAGAAAACTGTTGGTGAACAAAGTAAATTCATTCAAGTAAATTCAAATCTTTTGACTTTTCTATCCATTTGTTGCTGCTCTAGTAAAACTGTACCATTTGCAGAGGTTTAATAACATTTGAACAAATGCTCCCAACCATCTTGTCTCATCTTGTATCTGATGTGTTGTTGTTGTTGTGGCTGTTGCTCAACATTATACATATGAATTAACCGTCGCCATCCCTCACGCCATCGATGTATCGTTTTAAGATCTCTCATTTTGTGAAATTATATATTATTTGTCAAGCATTGATATCACCTAATATATATTTAAATGGCATTATCAATAACACTTATTAGGGAACCAGAGTAGTAATGCAATCAGCAAAACTATTCCCATTGTTCGCTAACGAAACTTATCTTTTCGTGTATTACCTGCCATGTTATCACCACATCCAGGTTAGCCTTACAGCAGAGACAGCTATTTACCTGCAGCAGCTGCAGATACTTACAGCAGCTTCTAATTCAGACCCTCTATCTACAGTGACCCTAGCTGCACACCTGTAGCAGCTGCATGTTCTCAACTCTAACAGCTGCTGCGAACCAATAAAATGACACGGCAGCTGCTGCAGCTCTATTCGCGAAGCTGCTGCAGCTGAACAAGTAGAGGTCACAGCAGCAGCTGCGCGGGACCCGGCAGGTGTTCATTTATCGGAGAAGCTGAGCGAGCGATCAAAACATTGTAGTATTGCGTGAGGACCGCACGTGCAGCATGCTATTAGTAGTTCTACTGTATCCCTGTGCTTGTATGTGTCGATGTATGCGCGCCTAACTCTTCTCGACTTTATGGGTAGAGCGTTTAGGTTTTAGAGATAGGATTAGTTAGTCGAGTGAAATAGTGGTTTAGTACTACTGATTTCGTTATTCTGTGTCGATTTTATCAAGCTAGCTTAATACGTGTAAGATAGGTTAGGCATCACAATATAAGGAGCTTTGTTTTGAATTGGATTATTTAATGAAATCATTTTCTTATTCGCAAAACGTTGCAAGTGTAAGCTAAATATAATAATTTCAAGTAAAGCTTGATAGATTAATGTTACAATTTCTACACTACATATTATATCGAACATTTTAATTTAAACGATTTTTTTGCTGTTATCGAAGAATCTGTCGTTTTATGCTATTTCTACATGTTAGACATCATTGCGGTAGTTATTGATGTATTGTACTGCATGCTTATTGTACTACTTGTGTATTGAACAGCACTCGTATTGCATATAGCATATGTTCAAGTATTGTATTACATGTGTTACGTATTACATGTGTATTGTATTTCATGCGTATTGTATACTGTGTATTGCATTGTATGTGTACTGTATTACATTTGTATTGTATTACAAGTGTATTGTATTACATGTGTATTGTATTACATGTGTATTGTATTGCATGCACATCACATTACTTATATTTCATTATATTGTAAAGAAATGTTGCATTTAACTATACTACTTTACATTATACTGTACTTCTATTAGCTTTCTGCTATTTATATCTAGAAATTATATCTTTTGCTTTTGAATACATCGCATTACATTGTCATAGTAGAAGATTCCGTTGTATTAGGTTTTACCTATACTAGTCGCGCTACGGATCTTAGGCTGCTATCAAGCGCTGCTGTTTGATCGAATCGACTGTTGCAAATCTGCAATTAGCGATTAATTCTAGAACGAGGCAGTTGTGAGAAAGAGGACTAATTAATTGCTCGGCCTAACATTCGACTCCCAATAGTTGTTCCATAATTAGGAATAAATGCTCGAAGCGCGTTAGAAAGATGATAGGAAATGAAGGAAACCGCAATCTTACGTCACTTTGTTACTAGTAATAAAAATCTAGATCAACCTTTTAACATCTACATGTAGTTTTCTATCGAGGAGGCACTTGAAAATTATTGAATATTATAGAAATTTATTGAAAATTATAAAATTATATTGAAGAATTTATCTAACCCGTATTGTGTCCGGGTTGCCGTAGAATAAACCAACCGTGGACTGCACGTGTCCTAAAAGGCAACGCAGAACTAAAGTCCAAACTAACTTCAGAAAGAGCATTCGGTTGTTGAAGTCCTAAGCTCCAGAAATTGCTAGAAAAATTCAAATCCCGATCCTAGTTAAACCGGGATTCATGGGAAGATGATGACGTTGATGATGAATGACTTTTTCAAAATTCCCCATCTGCTTTTTGTGATAAAGTTTTGTTGATTTTCGCAAATGTACTGTAAGCTGACGGTTCTTCTTACCTAAATAATTTAAAACAAAACTACTAGATGTCTCTACTTAAATTTTACGAAGAATTTTGCAGAATATTAAAAACTGACAATAAATCTGGTATAGCACTATTTTAAGCATATTTACATTTACTAACCTACTTAATTAAATTTTCCTCCCCACTTAAATTTACATCATCACCTCTCTCTTACAATGTATGTTCGGTCAAGTGACAGTTCTAATGCAGAAATTCCTATTTGAAATATATTTTAATGCTCAGTAATGCCATTCCGTTTATCAACAATTTGATCGCACCATAAAAGCTAAGTCTTTGTCAAGTTTTAATTTAGCCTTAGATTGGAAAAAAAGGCTTTTGAAGTGATTTCACGTGGCCTTCCTCCGATATTGCTCAAGAGTCTCGATGGCTTTACGGTTTTAGAGTCTCTAACGGTACTAACGTTGTATCTAACAACTCGCTTACGGTGTTTCATGTTTCTCCTCTCGGCATTCGTTAAATTCATTCAATATTGCAACTCCAAAATTTTATTTTAATTTGAAAATATGTTTTGCTCACCGGACAAATATCAGGTATTTGATTCATAATAATATAGACAAATATATCCCTGTGCTTATTTATCTCACGCTTTTAATAATAAAATCCAAGGTTTAATTAGAGAGCAGAGGAATTTATAATTATATGAAGGCCTCGAGTTTCACTCTTAAACGTCAATCTACGAATTTCAATCCAAGAATGTGGATTTGATGAAGAATCTACAAATAATATTATAAACTGTATATAGCTTTCAAACGGTCTGACAAATGAAACATTTGTCGAGTATTATATTAATATTTGACGATGTAAAAAGTTTATTCCAGTTTATAACAGTTTGTCAAAGCCAATTCTTTACATGATACATTCTCGGTTTGGATAACTTTATTAACGTGGTGTAGATATGGATAATATTCTTCACGTGATATTGGTGTGAATAATATTCTTCACGTGGACGAAGTGACAGCGATGTCAACCCATAAGCAATGGGTCTGAGGATAATTCCAGGCTGGGGATTTCCAAGGCCAGTACATAATGGACTAGCTACTTTCATTTCTCTATACCTACTGCTTATATTTGAGGTAAAAGTCATATTGTAATATAAATTGTATAATAGGGTTGTATTCTATTCGGGCTTGCTTTAAATCCATTAATTTTAGCGGTTTATGGTAGATAATATTTGTTGTATCGGTGCTTTCTCATGCTTTTCAACGAAAATTATGTTCGTGCTAAAGTTAGAGAATGTCTTTGATATATTGATTGAAGAGCCATAATGGTATGAATTCTGGTCGACGTTTAAGCATTTATTCTGCATGTTAATTTATAATGCATCTAAAACTTGGAAGTTTAATAATTAACACTGACATGTAGGATTGAACTTTATTTTTATTTTAATTCTTTTTATAAGATTTTTTTAAAATGCTACGCTATAATTACGGTTATTATAGTATTAGCGCTACTCTAAACTACATTAGTTCTATTAATATTTCTCTGTCTGAGATAAAAATTCCACTTCTACAGGTGCTAAATGTCATCGTAGATAATATGTTCTAATCTCTACTTGAGTAAGCGGTTGTATGAACTACGCAGCGCTTTTATTCAACAACGTCTCTTATTTATCTAAACGTACGTTTTCTCGTTAATCTTTCGCCGCCACATTTGAACCCTGGACCTCTCGCTTATCTCTTGCCTCGCGTTCTTTATCAGAGTGTTTCAGCAGCTGCACTGGTAGAGAGGTTCTAGGCTCAGCGGGTGGCCCATTTCCTGGTCACGCTGTATTACAAGTATATTGCATATACATCTTTATTTTACCAAAAAATGGTAGCATAACTACAATAAGCGCGCAATAAGTACACTATGCAAAGTGACATCATGTTCAACGAAATTAGTCAAGGAGATGTAGCGTTCGAAAAGAAAAGAACAAAGTATAACTCACGTGTATAGAAAAGCAGTGAAATATACAAATTAATGAAATTGGAGAAAGTATCAACTTCAGGTGAGTTAAAAATTGCTATTGACGACAAAATGTTTAAAATCCTAAAATTATTACAATTGGTTAATTATTTAAGATATCAGCAATATTTCTGCAGCCTCTAATCGATTTCTAAGCTACGTCAGTGTTGTCGGCCAGGTTTTGCAGAACTGATAATTTATCAGTGCTGTTTAGTTAACCATCTAAACCATGGAAAATATCGGTATTGTCAGTTAATTATGCTTTAAGTAACACGTATATTTTCCTTTCAATGAAGAAATATAAACAGTGTTGGTTATTTGACGCAACTTTTTTAATATTTGGCATTGTTTCTATTAACGCATGCCTATTGATAAGTAAATTCAAACTAATCAGTAGTGGTGACAGCCTATAAATCAACAACTTAATTAATCAATTAATCATTTTATTAAACAGTCCTAAATTCACCCAATTTATCATTGAATCCGTATTTAGTCCATCATTCAATTACTGCATTAATAAATCTATATAATCTAAATAAAAATATATTAAAATTAAATAAAGTTCATGCAATTAATTAATTAGTCTATATTATATACAGGCTGTAGATCTATAATCGATCTCTTAATTGTACTAAAATAAATATAACCTATTAACAGCATCTATGTTTCATTGACGTACCATCCAGGGATGACGTCCCTGACATCATACCTGGATGGTACGTTAAACCATCCAGGACGTTAAACCTTTATGATTATTATTATTATTATTGCTTTAGGTCTTGGGCTCCGGGGTCTTCCAACTTGCCTTAACATCTTTCTATGACGACGGAGAAATTAGCGGCTCTAGCAAATATGATGCAACTGGGAATAGAACAATCGTCTCTAGAAGAACGTGTTGCAGCCTACCAAGGCCTCCGAGATCGTCTGCGGATTCAAATGATTCACGTCACTGTCGCTTAGGAGAGGAGGCCAATTGTAGTGGGATAACATTTCGAATTTGCCTGAGCCACTATCAAGGACCTCTGAATTATGTGAAGGTGTTGCATACAGACGTAGACAACATCGAGAGCTGTACTTATGGGGAACGAACTGTGGACGCCCTGGAGGTAGCATGGACTTCCGGTGTGAATATCTTCGGGTCTGATGTGGACCTGCCGTCAGGCTCTGACAGTCCAGAGAAGCAGCAAAGAAAAAGAGAAACAACGACAGCGATGACGACTGACACGGGACAGGCAGTGAGCAGCGTCGAGATTCCCTTTTCTTTCTCTTGGCCGGTAGGTTGTGATATCTATGCGCATACTCATTGATTAGGGTATAACATTAACAGAAGGCTCAATACCTATACATGGGAGTGCAAAAATAATAATTACTGATGGTATCTAATTTTAGATACAACATGTTTAAAATACTACATCACGTGTGTTCATTTACTGGTTCTATGAAGGTCGTAGAGTGCTAGTGATATTAGGCCTATACACTAAATATCGAAGTTTTAAATCCGTTAGCCTTGGTACAGCTACGTTAAGAAAGACACATTTTTAGAGAAGGAACAAAGCCGTAAGCCTTGTAACATAATAGACAAATATATACATGTAGCTCGTAACGTGTCAAAGAGGCTGATTTTTAAACAATTATACTGATAATTGTTATGTTATGTATCATTAAATACGAGCGTTTACCTTTAGATTATAATTTATTAAATGCAGATTTGACGACATGAAACCTAAGTACATATGAAATCAATCTAAGACTAGTAAAAATTGTAATTTTAAAATAAAATAATGTAAAATAAAGCAAAATAGAGTAAAATACAAAATCTTAAAACACCAATCTAAGTTTGAATGATTCTGTACAATATTTTCGATGTCAATGGGTTTAATTCCGTCAAATTTATTTAAATATTCTAAATACTAAATACGAAATGCGTGAATATTTAAGTTAGTTCTTTCATATATCATACATTATTTCATACTATCTCTTTCACTAGTACTTTGTCAAGAGATAGATCCACGGTACATATTCCTACTAAAATTCTCATTTCAGGCTCCATAAATAGCTCCATAAACCACCTCAGAAGCCATACTTTTCTCAAGCTATAGGTTACATAGAATAGGGCAACCGCAAATAATCTGCTGCGTGTACGTAAGATGCGACTAAGGCAGGAGCTGAGGATGGCTAGAAGGGACCCACCTCATCGTGAAATATTTTCCCCCATCATTAAATGGTTATTAATCCATCTAACTGAAGAAGGAAACGGGAAACCACCTCAGAAGCCATACTTTTTCCAAAATATAGGCTACATAAGGTATGGATAATACGTAGACTTTGAGAAGGGAATAACTTGTTGATCCAAGGAGTGCTCGTATGGAGCGAGAAAACAAATGTTGAGTATGAATCTGTACCTTGAACCTGCCACTTGGCAGAACTCTGAAGAGAGAGAGAGGGAAAGAGTGAAAGAGCTCATATGCACGATCAACTCATCGATTAACGCATTACTGCCTCCACTGAAGGCTATATGCCTTACCCCACGCCTTACTGTAGCGAATAGCTAGAGAATAAAACAACCATCTGCAGTAGTTTCCCTTTGTCTTTCAATCGTTCTTTTTCAGTCGCCTCTTTCGACACTTACAGTGAACGAATAATCTATTTCCCTTTAACCCGAACACAATAAGAGGTCAATAATACAGTATCAGACATTAAATATTAATAGCGGATTATATTTGTTTCGAATCATTGCCTGTCTGATCGCCTGCTGGTCAGCCTGACGGCTTGACTTGATTGATTGATATTCTAATTTATCGATTTATTTTAATTGAAATAACACGATTACTTATGAATGCATCTCTACTGGAGTTCAGGAAACACGGCGCATGCGCACGCATTGTTTTAGATTTGTCGATTACGGAGGCTCAGCTATTGTAGGGGGAGTAGAATGGTTTGAATTAAAATTATTAATTCAGTGGCAAACATGCAATAATATCATCAGCTGCTATTAAAGAATCAGTGTCTTCCGTAGGATGCATGCGAATGTGTGTGTTCATGTTCTCTAAGTGAGCGTGCCTTGTATTTGTGCGCAAAATAGTTTTGCGAGAACTTAAATTACATCAATCAGTAACTAAATTTGTTACATATTAAATGTCCCCGTGTGATGTCCGGGACGCTGAAGAAAAGACCAACTATAAACTGTACGTGTAATAAGAGGCGGCTGAGCAGGTACTGAGAAAGGCAACGGGAAACCACCTCGGAAGCCGTATCATTTTAAAGTTACTGCTTACATTAACGTATAAATAAGGCATGTAATTTAAAAATAATAATAATAATAATAAAGGTTTAATGTTCGTTTCTTCATATAAGGATGATGTCAGAGACATAATCCTTGTAAAGAGCTTAGCTCGTTGATTGATAGAGTGCTTTTAAGGGAGAGTGAAAAGTAGCATATATCCCTTGGACCTGCCGCATGGCAGAGTATTAGATTGTGGGAAAGAAACATATCTTCAGTATGCCATCTCTCAAATTAGCGACCCTGGTATAATACACAACCCATTATGCTCGCACCAAAAAGCTAATATAAATTATTGTAACATCTTGCCTTCATTGTTATATGATTTGTTTGTATTGTGTTCATCTGTTTTTAATTCTTATTTTTATTATGCAGAACTCTTTTACGCTGTTCATAGAAGTTTACCACAATGAATCGGCTCCAGGTAAACTATTTCCATTATTTGAACTAATTATTTGAAATAAGTATTTGAAATAATTATTTCAGAAAATTATTTGAAATGGTTAAGTGTTATCATTATTTAATTATTTCCATTAATTGAAGATTTGTTTGTACAGCCTTAGCGTGCTGTATTGTTACTTTGCTAATGTATGCCTTTATGTTCTCACTATGTTCGCTCCGTAGAAGAATGAATCAAACGTATACCGGGTGTGTCTTCAGAGGCAACTAAGCAGCCATTGGCAAATATGGAGCTATTTATCGTGATTTGGGCACGATATAGGAGAGTGCTTAAATTAATTATAATAATGTGTACATTTATCGCTTTTTGTTATAAAAGCGATAGAAATGAGAAGAGCATCGTTATTATCAGAAACTTAAGCTTAAACCCATCATCTAATTACTGCGTCATTATTTAAAAACGACATTATTGTCATCATAATATTGATTTTCTTGCCGTGCTGATCTATTAGTTAAAATTCAATACCAGTTTCGCATCTCATTTAAGGCTTATAGTTATTATAAAAATGTGTACATTTTGTAATGATAATTGTACTACTGAAAATTTTCAATGAACAAGCATCCTTGAAATCTGTGAAATTCGGACGAGTCTGCGAACACATATATAACAAGTAATTTTCATTTTAATTGTTCTTTAAGACAAAATGGACTTTAAATATTAAAAATTATAAATTTTTCATCTGAATAAAAATATATTTATGAATCAGTCTTTGAAGTCGTTAATAAATTTATTAAACAAATATTCATTCTACACTTTAATCTATCAAAAGGTTCCGGAGAGCTCTCGAATCCTCTAAGACTAATACGGATAGCTGTGTCGGATACGACTCCAGTGAACGATGAATGGAGGGGAAAGATTGCCCTAGTCCAGGATCCAGCCAACACATCCATATCCGCCTGGAATCTTCGCAGTCACACCGACAGGGATCAAATACATGGAAAGCTGAGTAACAGTAATCCACTGAAAGAAGATTTCAATGAGCTGTCTCCGGGTGTTCTGGGATTGATGTTCTCGTATGGAGTGACCTGCTCGAAGCACTACTACGGACCCGGCTGTTCGGACATGTGCAGACCTAGAGATGATCGATTTGGCCACTACGACTGCTCTGAGAATGGAACCGTGGTCTGCAGAGTTGGGTGGAAAGGACCGTATTGCCAAACCGGTAAGTGGTTTCTATGCTAAGTTGTACTTTAACAGTAATTGTATGTTCGTCATTTATTACTGCGCAGTATTATGTAAAATAATATCCCCGTGCTATCTCCGGGATCCCCGTGTTGTGCTCTGGTGTGGTTGGACCACTGCAGAATAGGGCAAACAGCAAACAATCTGCCGCGTGTACGTAAGAGGCGACTAAAGGCAGGAGCTGTGGATGGCAAAAGGGGACCCACCTCACCATGAAATATTTTCTCCTGGATTAAATGGTAATTAATCCACCTAACTGAGGAAGGCAACGGGAAACCACCTCAGAAGCCATATTTTCCCAATCTATATTCTACGTAAGGTATGGATAAGGCATAGACTTTGTGAAGGGATTAACTTGTTGATCTAAGGAATGCTCTTAGGGAGCTATAAAGCAGACTTTGAGTATGAATATGTACCTTGAACCTGCCACTTGACAGTGCACTGAAGAAGAAGATATCCGGGATGTTTGAAGAATTGACCAACCGGTGACTGGACGTGTTGTAGATGGCAACTAAAGCACTAAGATCCATACCAACGTCAGAAAGGGCATTCGGTTTGTGAGCGTCTAGGCTCCAGAAATTGCAACAAAAATTTAAACGAATGGAAAAGTCTCAAATAGAGGATTGACTGATGGATGATATGATGTGGAACAAAGAGGATTTGAGACAGTCTATTCGTATCACGACCCTAGTTAAACTGGGATTCGAGGGAAGATGATGATGATGATGATTATGGAAAATATTAGCAAAAACATAGCAGATTAACGATAGTTAATAAAACGTTATAAATATTAAATCTTATGCATTTGTTAGTGCGTAGTGGTCTTGCAAAACTGCTAATAATTTTGTGTTCTGTTTGAGACGTCCCTGACATAGCCCTCAGATGATTAACTGGCGCTAAATCTTCTCGGTTTTGTGTACCATAAATTAATTTATTAGCAACAAAAAATATGACATTTTATGTAATAGACAAAACCCCTTGAAGTAAACTATACAAAATTGTGCGCATGATAAAGTATACTAGTCCTTTAAGTGTTCCAATAATTGATACACTGTATTTATAGCCTATGGCTTGTATTTTGGGAAATATATGGCTTCCGAAGTAGTTTCCCTTTCATTCCTCAATTCTCACTCAGACGCCTATTATGATCAATGCAGTTTACGGTTTGTCTATTCTTAAGTGGCCCTAACAAAACACGGCAGCACTATAAAGACTAATGCGTGGCTACATTTATGTGATCCAATGGCGTGAAGGCTTCATTTCCTAGACCTCAGTATACTTTGATATCTGCATGACTTTGAGAATTCAGTCGACTCTTAGAAAAAACCATTTCAGAACAATTATATTTGAAAATTAATGACTCAACGCAAAAACTGAAATGACACTATGTATGATTACATTGAGTATGCGTTCCATAAGGCATCAGGAAAAAAAGTAAAATCACTCTTTATTCTAATTATCGAGATCGCTTTCGAGTGAGGAAACTGGCGTTAACCTTAGTTTTACCACCTTTTAAAATATCAATTATAGGAGTCTGTTCTGAACCTTCTGTTGAATTGTGCATATACATGTACATGTATATGTGTATATTCTGAAGATATTGAGTCCTTTCTCAACGAAGCGATAAAGTCTTTTCCAATAATAACAATTAGTAATAACAGCAATTAAGTGCTACTGTCGTCCATGACAACATCGAGGATTATTGAGACAAAGCCAAGCCGCTGAGCAAAAAGAAGGTCCAAAACGGTGCAAATTCAAAAATCCAAAGAATTTGTCTAAAGAGGAAATTAAAGAAAGAGTGTTCGCGTTCTGGCCACAACTCATGGACACTGGATGGAATAGATTCATGGAAAAGATAGGTCTTCAACTGCTTATGAAACCGCTCATAGGAAAGCACAGGTCGGTATGATTCCAACGAACACTTCCAAAGAGTAGACGGAAGAGAATTCCAGATATGCTGGAATAATGATTAGTCACAACCTTTAGTTGTGACTTAATGGTATACGTAATTTTGTTAAGGGCTTTTATTATTCTGCAAATTCCATTGTAAGAACTCTTCAAGATAAATTTACAGGTTCTTGCGTTTTATCGCAGTGGAGACTTTGGACCACTCAGCGTGGTAATCATTTTCCTAATCCCGATCATAAAGCGCGATCATAAACACCCGTATTTTGAGATGAATTCTTGTTTTATACGTTTATTCGCAAACTGTTGCAGGTTTGTGTAATAGCCTGGCTATGTCTTATCAGAGTTATGCATTTTTTCATGCGCTGATAAGAAAATACGCGGAATTGCTGAATAGATCGCGTCTTGCCGCAAGACTACTTTATATTAGATAATGTAATTGTATCTTATCGGTACACAATCTTCTTATAGGTGCTAAAATTACTCTTTTCTAACATCAATCCCATTTCAGTTATCTCAAATCCCATTTCAGTTATTTCAGTTGTATGGTGAGAAATATTTTATGCATTTTTGATAAAGTTTTTTTGACGTGTTAATTCTATGAACTTGGATTTGACTTGAACTCAGTTACCTGGAGAGAATATAAAAATATTTTACTCCGTCATTGACATTGAGTTGATAAAATTTGTATACAAATTTTCCATCTCGCACTTCAATACTGTAAATATTAGTTAGCTTCAATAGTTTCATATATACATAGTATAAATTAAACGTAAGTTAACGGCAATTGTATGCTATCTATTTCGTCTAGAAAGGAAATTTGTCAAAGAACTTATGATTATTTCAATGATTGACTTTATTTCTTTTAAAAAGTACATGTATAAACAAGTATACTGGATTAGATATTTTGTAGAGACAGGGATAAGGCTCATACCATATGTACCCTAGTGTCATAAACATGTGCTCGTATATGTAGACTATTATGGGTTCTTATTAAGCCAGCATTTATAAACCGTAATTGTAATTTATTCTTCATGCGATGGACAGAATTGAGCTTTTAGGTCTGGCCCGCTTGCCTTGAATCTTGGACTTGCACTGTTTGATCTCGCTTTCTCCAGTGGTCTCTGTGTACTCAGTCGTCATCCTGTTTGTGTAGAGTCCGCAAGAGACGTCCCTGACACTGCCTTATGGTGAGGAACTGGGCGTTAAATTCTTATTAATTGATTGATTGAAATGTGTGTATACAGAATGTACATGTATATACTGTATGTAGATGTTGTACGCTATATACTTATATACTCATTTGTATACAAATATATGGAGTGCATATAATGCATATATAATAGCATAACAGTATAGCAATATTGTATCATTATGGATTGCTTCTGCAAGGAGTTTCAATGGAAACAGTTGATTTCTACATCCTTGCCGATCATTCTGATAGACAAAAATGTATCAATCAAAAAGTTAATCACTTTAGGGGGTGTCGTAATCAGAATTAATTACGCTCAAAATTTGGAACAAATGGAACACAATCACCTAGATGATGGACGTTGATATTAGAATTAATGCAGGATGTGAAGTGCTTTATATATGAATCTCGTATCTAGACGAGATATTTATCTGTTCGGTTGATGAGTTATAATACCTTACTCGTGTTACAGTGTGTACTGAGATTGTTTGAGTCAGAGGATACTACCTGACTGATTTGTTCAAGTATCTATGGATTTGTATAAGTCTCTATGGATTTGTATAAGTCTCTATGGATTTGTATAAGTCTCTATGGATTTGTATAAGTCTCTATAGTCGAATACGACATCGATTAGACTATCTATAGCCTGTGTGCCTTCATTTCTATAAAAAATCTTCCAATAATATTATGGCATATTCATATTGTACTCTACTATATACTGTTATTGAGGCTCTACTTTTTCAACTGGTCCGTTGATGTTTTAATTATCGATTACTCTGTAAAACCTAGCACTCTGATATACAGTGGATTTAGTAGCATACAGGTAATACAATTGAAATTGTGGATCTTTTCCTGTAGTGTTCTTGTTGGAAATTTCATTCACAGCCAAATTTGTCAACTGCGTGTATTATAAAGGTCGACCAAATCATAAACAATTGCTTATAAACAGAAGTAATTATCCTACGTTTTTTAAGATCTCCCGATCTCACTATATATCTCTTAATCAGTATCTGATCTTTATCTTCAATCCAACTCTTTCTCCGGTACGCCTCATGTCTTGAAGATCGAATCCCGAAGGGCTTCGATCTTCAAGACATGAGGCGTACCGAAGAGTCGTTATAGCCATGGCACCCGACAATCGCCGTGGTTAATCAAAATGACAGACCATCAAAAGTAGCTGTCAGACTTGACTCGGTGCTTGGTATGATATATTTGTCTTTCGTTTGAAATATTTCACACTGTCTTCTCTTTTCACTTAAGTTCATTCCACATGAATATCTAGCTGTCTCCTCTCTCTCTCTCGCTATTTTTTTTCTCTCTCTCTATTTCTCTTTTGCTTGCAAACAGCACACAGATACATGAGCAGACGCACACACACATACACTGATACACACCGGCACACATAAACATAAAGCATAATCGTATCTAACATTGCACATTATAATGGCTCACAGTTGGATCACATCTCTCATTAGACAACTGTGGAAGTTCATAAAGGTCATGACTCCGGTTGTCAGGGTCACGTGTCAGACTAAACCAAAAAGTCTATTTTATTATGAGTTCAACAATTAAAGATGAACGAGGTGAAAACTTTTACACCATATTTATAGTGTAAAAGTTAAACGGATACTTTGAGTTATAAGTTATAACCTTCTATGGATTAAATTTGGTATGTACATCAAGCATTTTATATATACGCACGTATATATATATATATATATATATATATATATATATATATATATATATATATATATATATATATATATATATACATCTCTATACATATATATACATGTATATATATATATATACATGTATGTATATATATATATATATAATATATATGTGTGTGTGTCTGTTTCTGTTTCTATGAGTGTTTGTGTGTCGACTTAACATCATTGTGTCCAATAATGCATATGATATTACATACATGTGTTAGAGCTCAAAGTCAGATTTCTAGAAAGTGTTTCGGTCCATTTGTCCCTACCCTCAATCATTTCAATAACATATACATATGGCTTATTGCTAGCTCACTTCGCTCGGCTATAACCAGGTGTTTGGATCTAAATAACCTAACGCCGATCTTACCATTAACTTATCTATAAATTATTATCCTTAATCTCTTATAGATCTGTAAAGCTGATTTACAGCTACCGACTCTGGTATATCAGATGCTGTGTAGAAAAATCTAACGAAATTCGTGTATTTATGTGACTCGGAGTTTTTTACCTTCTTGACCTCTTCTAGTAAAATTTTGGCACAACGCTTTCTCTGTATTTGTTTGATATTTCAAAGAACCAATTGTTTAGTTCTTAGGACTGCATGGAATTATTCCAGATATATAAGTGTAATGGTTTAGGACTTATTAGAGACGGAAGTATTTTATAGGGCATACCCATTCAACTGCTTGTAATCGGACAGAAAAATTATGTAAAAGCCTTATAATCTGTTGCACGTGAATATATAAGTGTGCATAAGATGCTAAGGGCTCTGGTAATTTAACATACTGGTTAGATATATATGTAATTGACTAAGGCACGGTGGTAGGCAACTGGAATTTACATCAGATTCCTAATTTCCGCTTAATTGTTTAACTAATTTGTTGTCGTTTAATAATCAAAATATGGGTAATTTTAAATCTCTATCTCTCTCTCCCTCTCTCATCGTGCACTGCCTACTGACAGGTCCATGGTATATAGCACCTCACTCTTCTCTGTCTTCCGTTTTTCTCTTCTTGTCCATACCTCTATAAAATTAAATAATTTAGTTATTAAGCAGAATGAAACTAATTGGTCAACATTAAAAACTTAAAATACGCGACAACCAGTACTATTGAAATGCAAGGCTATTTCTTGCTAAGTTATTAAGAGTATTTATTACTCGTAAAAAGTATTGAGATTGGAAAATGGAGTCACTGAATTGAAATTTTAAAATACGTAAAAATTTAAATTACTTTTTTTCTTCAAAACGGAAGGGTATTGGTTTGCTAAAACAAACTTCGTAGATCCCTTGCAACAGACCAACTGGAGTATACTTGACAAGTTTAATGTATTTCCCTTGTCATAACTACGGTGACTATGGAGAAATACAAATATCACTAGAGTTTTTAAATTCAGCTCTATGCTAATGGTAAATAATAAGATTACGTTAAAAAGGTTATTACATGAAATTTATTTGAGTTAATAGCGTCATTTTGAGGTAGATATCGCTTTCATATAGCGCAAGCAGAAGTATTTACATATATCAGTAGCGCCATTACAAGTAGTTGTATTATTATTAGCCCAATAAAGGTAGTTACATATTAATAGCGCCAATATAAGTATTTAATATTCAAAGCGTCATTAAAAATAGTTACATTAGCAATATCACAATAATTACAGCGATACACTTTGCAATAACAACATCTAGCACTATTGAAAAATACATAAATACGTGTGGTAATTAGTAGTAAAATTAATTTACGCCTCATCGTAAGCGGCTAAGCAGTCCTAAACAAATGTAGATGTAGCCGAGGCCTTCTATTCAGCATAGCATTCGATTTACTATGTTTGCAGCATTCGAATTTGACGATTAGATATTAGTGTAAGAGGGTTTAGATGGAGTAATGAACAGAGGGCGGGTTGCAGTGAAGTGCTTTGAGTGTGTGTAAAGTGTCGTATAGGCAGACTGTTGTACTAGTAAGTGTTTTGTTGGAATACTAATGTATGAGCTTCCTGGAAGTGTTGCTTATGTCCACACGCACAAGTACGCTCACAAACACATGCATGTACACACTGGCAAACATAGACACTGGCTCACATACACTCGCACGCACACGCACATGTACGCTCACACACACATACGCACAGGCAAACATAGACAGTGGCTCGCATATATACACTCGTACGCACACGCGCATTAAACACGCACATGCGCACACGAAAACACATAGGTCTTCGTGCTTTCAACTGGTCGTCTAAATTCTCAAATACATAGGCCTAATCGCCTACTTGCATGATTACTATATTAAAATTAAAGCATTTCTAGAAATGCTTGCGTCTATTTAGATCACATATGTACGCGCTTACATTCATGTACAGATTTGTTCTTATCTATTGGTTTACAAGTGTAAGACCCCCAGCAATATTCCTGGAGCCAGATCCTAATGGATTGCGCTCAGTGTCGCTGAGTGTCTGCTATCTAGTTATAGTATGAACGGTTTCCTCTCATCTCAGATTTCTACTCAGTTACGTTAATTTGGATAAGTCCTAAAAAGTGGACCCACCATAATGGAAGACAGACTGAAGCTTTTGCTAGAGCCTGTGGCAATGTTGTTAAGTTATTCGACTGCGGATCAGCGTGTGCGGGATTCAAATCCTGGGATCGCATGTCACTGACATCGCTTTCGATTGAGGAAACTAACGTTAAAATTAGCTTTTTAAAAGCATTTTTGCATCTGCGCAGCTTCCTGGATTCAAAATGGCATCAATATTCTTGATGTTATTTATAATTTGTAGTATTCTTGAATTCTATTTTTATAAATACGTCAATGGTGCATTTAACATTTTTGAATGTTGAATCACATATTCAAGAATAGACCTGTTCTTATAAGAGGTAATCAAAGGAGGCAACAAATACTATTTCAGAAAGATGTCTCAGAGGAGATGAGAACAAAGTTCATTGAGATGAAAGCAGGGCATTTATGCCGAGTGTAAAGAACTGGCATTTGCAAATCCACCCCTGTCTTATATATAATTATATATACAGTATATATATATATATATATATATATATATATATATATATATATAATATATATATACTGAATTTCATATGACGATATTTGTTGTGTACGTCCAGTTATACTCCTTTTGTGCCAAAACCATGCATTTCTATGCGAATGAAGTGTACATTTATAACTGAATTGCACTGTTGTGGAGAGTTTTGCCGATATAATGTTTTACTTAAAAAAATACTGTTGAAATCTCTGCATGCCTTTTGTAGCCTAGAATTGTATACTAGGCTCGAAAATTAGAAAACTCGCAATAACCTCAAATCTTGCCCACATTAGTGACGTCTTGAGACATGATTATAAATTGGACCGGGATTTAGTGCAGTCGGTTTAGCTGCGCGTTAACTCAACGAAGTTAAGCAACTTCGAGCCCAGTTAATAAATTGTGGATGACCAACTTGGAAGACGGAGTGTTGACAGCTTTGAGTAAAACGTCCCATGGGTCCCCAGACCACAGGTTTAACATATTGAGCATCCTGACTATAATAATAGAGAAGATATCCATGGTCTACTTATTTGAAATCTTTACATTATCATATTTGATGGAAAATAGAAGTTACTTTCTTAGGTTTTTTAGAAGTCTGAGTCAGAAACTAATGACAACCAATTAAAGAAGAGCAACAGGTTATCTTTAATGAGTTACCCCAAGCTTCTATCAAGAATTAAGGCACTACACCCGTTCCTGAAGAAGTAGCAATTAAGCATCGTGGTAGACATTTCCAATTGATACTTCGGTCATATTTGTTTATAAAACAAATATTACCAAACGGTCCAACCAGCAGTCCAATGGTAAAACCAAAATACCAAAATGTCCTGTTGGGTCCATCAAACTACAGTCATTAAAATATGTTTAACTGAAATATTTAGCAATGGAAGGCAGGATTAAACTGTAAAAGAGAGCAAACCTCGACTTGATCATTATCTATTTATATGAAATTAGAAGGAAATACGAAGAATTGGACCAGGAATAATCGCCGACACTGACATAATAAACAGGTATCTGGGTACATAAATTATGGTCAATTTTTCTGAACGGAAATTTGTAGTTTATTTTTGTATTGAACTACAAATTACTATTGGCTTTTGGTGATTAAATTTGAGTCAATATCAAAAATTATAAATATGCACAAATAAAAATAGCAATTTGGCATTCTAATTATACAAAAATCTGTCATTTTTTCTCATACAGTCATAAATGCGAATAATTATAAGTTAATTGTAGTAAACAATACGCTAGAATAAGTAGAGTAAAACTAGTCATAAATAAGCTGTGATCCAAACAAATCATTCAGCTGCCTAGTTGTATCGAATAGCCAAGCACGCGATTTGTTTATTGAGCGTGCCACTCGCTTTGATGTCTATGGATTCGGTTCAACTAAATATTTCATAGGAAATGTGAGGCAAAATGTTGCTTTTCTACAAGGCTTCTGTTATACTAACGTTGTCTGTTGTTAAACAACCATTTTAAGGTTAACGCTAACCAGTGTTTAGATGCCTTTATTTTATACCAACATTTGCTGTAACTTACGGCATCATGACTTTTAGATGAGAAAGAGAATTCAATTTATATGATTGCAGTACGTAGATATTTATATTACAGTCCCTATGTTATAAATATATCATTAAGGAGATGGATGAAGTAGACACTATCTGATCCACCATCGAACTGATATGTGCATAATCGGGTGTCGTGCTGCATATAATCGTATAAATGAGATTAGTTAAGCTACAATACTATTTATTTTCCTGCTTATTAATCAGAAAATTGATTCAGTATGTCTAGCCTATTTTCTGGATTCCAAATATCAAGCTTGTAAGAAGCAAAATATAATTTAAATTTATCTTCGTCTTTAGGTCGGTGCAGTCACTCGTGGTTTTCAGAATATTTTATTTATATCGTTGGGCTGTAACCAGTCATGGGCTTGAAGAAGCTAACGATAAATTACATAACACTATATAACAGTTACATAACACTTATATAACAGTTATATAACACTATATAATAGTTATATAACACTATATAACAGTTATATTAACACTATATAATAGTTTTATAATGTCATATTACAGTTATATAACAATATATAACAGCTATATAAAACTATATAACAGTTATATAACACTATGTAACGTAACTTTTGGAAAATCTGTCAGCGGATTAAAATGTTTTGTCCTCCGAAACGACGACATAATTGCTTGAGATAAAGGAAGCCCATTGCACGCGTTGCAACCTTGTATCCGCTTATCCGATCCGCTATTTCCGCTTGAGTGCACACGACCTGCCTGTCTCTGATTAATTATCTGATCGATTTCTTCTAGGAATCGAACCCTCGATGTCTCACTGGAGCGTGGGACTAACCGCAAATCAATGATCGACAAAGAGAGTGCGAGATTAAAGTACTAATTGTTGTAGATGAAGTGCCTGTTGTTGTGTTTACCACCCGCAGCACAGGAACCGTTGGGACCCAGCAAACAGCAGTTTTACCTAGTTGAAGGTTAAGGTTTAGCAATGGCATTTATTTACTTATAACATTTATTACATAATATTCATATAAATGTGATCAAACTATTGTAGGAATAAGAAAACAATGTTCCGCAAGTATGAGTGAAACGATTTATGAAGGCTAATCTTCATGATTAGATGAAGATTAGTTATTTTTCTAAAATATATGATTTAAATTGTTTAAAAAAATTCGTTTGATCCGTCGTTGGAGAAACGCTAGAGAGAGAGAGAGAGAGAGAGAGAGAGAGAGAGAGAGAGAGAGAGAGAGAGAGAGCAAGAGAAAGAGATCGCTTGAAAATGATAGCTTCAGGGTTATGTGACCTTCACCTATTGATGATAGAGTAGATTTTTTGACATGCAAAAGTTCGATATTGTCACTAATATTAATTTTACATATTGCTTATGTTGTTCAGCGGTGTGCGCGGATGGATGCAGTGTTGAACATGGAACCTGTGATCTGCCATCTGAATGCAGGTACACTCAATAGAAGCAATAAAACAATCAATCAATCAGTTTGTCATGTAGTCAGTTATGCAGTCAGTACATAGAGTCAGTCAGTCATTTAGTCATTTATCCATTCAGTCAAGTATTCAGTTAGTTAGTCACGCAGTAAGTTATTCAGCCAGTTAGCCATCTAGTCAGTTAGCCGTGTAGTCAGTCAGTTAGCCATGTAGTCAGTCAGTTAGCCATGTAGACAGCCAGTTAGCCATATAGTCAGTCAGTTAGCCATCTAGTTAGTCAGCCATGTAGTCAGTCAGTTAGCCATGTAGTCAGTCAGTTAGCCATATAGTCAGTCAGTTAGCCATGCGATCAGTCAGTTACGCAGTGAATTCGTCAATCAACCAACCACCGTTCTTTTAGTTTACTGCTAAACAACATCAAATTCAAACGTGGCTAAATCAGTCATTTATTCCGTTACTCTACGCTCAATGATCAATCATTCGGTAGTCAGTCAGTCAGCCAATTAGTCAGCCAGTCAGTCAGTGGATTAGAGAGGCACCAATCAAACATTAACTGGGTTTGTATGAATTTTACTTAAACTATGATCGACATACATGTAGAAAGTCAGATTGACAGCAGTCAGTAGATAATAGAAAATAGGGTGTGGGTGTATTTATGTTCAAATCATTGCATTTTTAACTGCTGCATATATATATATATATATATATATATGTGTGTGTGTGTGTGTGTGTGTGTGTATTTATATGTATATATACATCATATATTTTCCATCCATCCAGTTTCTTTTCATCAAGTGTCCATGAGCAGCGACCTGCGCCTAAACCACCTTTTCTTTAACTCCCTTTACTTTGGACTGAATTTCTGGATTTTGTAATTTGCACCGTTTTTGGACCTTCTTTTTTTTGCTCGCCGGCTTGATTTTGTCTCACTAGTGCTCGATGTTGTCATTGATGACTGTAGCACTCTAATTGTTGTTATTACTAATTGTTGTTATTATATGTATATATATATATATATACATGTATATATATATATATATATATATATATATATATATATAGGCCTAAATATGGTGTACTTGTGTGTAAAGATTAATCTAGGCGAATGCTTAACTTTGTAATAGTGTATCAGATATTCCATTTACATAGTATACTGAACCATTTTGTAACTATTTTAGTTATTTTCCATCTCTTGATTTTGCCCTTATAGTACTCGATGTCTCTTATCGTTGTTATTACTGTTGCTGTTTTCGTTGATGTTATTACTGTTGTTATTATTGTCACTTTTGTAGCTGTTATTATCTTCGTAGATGTTGTTACTGTGTTATTATTGTCATTGTTATTGCTGTTGTTGATATTGTTGTTGTTCCTATTTTCGTAGATGTAAGCTGGGTTGGAGGGGTCCACTGTGTAGTGAGTGTGAGCCCTACCCAGGGTGTCAGCATGGAACCTGCACAGAACCCTTCCAGTGCAACTGTCTCCACGGCTGGGGCGGTCAGTTCTGCAATCAAGGTTGTACTCGCAATTATTTAACAGGAATATTTTAACATCTGAGTTTGTATCAAAGTTTCCGAGGGGTGATTGGTCAGCGGTCGTTTTGCTAAGAAAATGTGATGTATTCAATGTTTACAGTAGAAGAATGACTTGGAAGGAAATCTATTGCACTTGATCTCACGTGTAACGTACAGTACTGGTTCGCTGTAGTATTTCTTGTACTACACAGATTTATTTGAACGCTCTGTTGTTCTGGTTATTTTTCACTTTCTGGGTTGTACTTTCTCATCTTCACTCTGTTTAAATATTCAATGTGCTGTACTGATTTACATGTCACACTGTACTTATTTATTTAGCGTATATCAGCACATACCAGGGACATGAGATCGTTTTCTTCTAGTGATTAAGGCCGTTACTTCCAGCCGAAGGATGGACTCATGAGCTGCTGGCTGAGCCCGATAAGGCAAATGAGTTCGTAGGCTTTCACATTGGTACTGTGCTGTACGGAGTTCTATTGACACATTTGTACATCATTGTACTGAGTTCTATTGACACATTGGTACTGTACTGTACTGAGTTCTATTGACACATTAGTACTGTACTGTATTGAGTTCTATTGACACATTGGTATTGCATTGTACTGTGTTCTATTGACACATTGGTTCTGTATTGTACTGAGTTCTATTGATACATGGGTACTGTACTGAGTTCTATTGATACATGGGTACTGTACTGAGTTCTATTGACACTGCTTGCTGGACTTGCTTTAATGTTTATTATGTTCAGTACAATGCACTGGCTTATAAACATACCACTACGTTTACTGGTTTATATCAAAATTCTACTGTTAGAATACTGCTTTGTACTAGATTTGACAGCAAGAGGTGTACAGGCTTGCTGCATCACTCTCTATTTCTACGCAGTGTTCTTGTTTTTTACGGCAAGAGTTTGTTTAATCGAGTAAACATTTTTGAACGTTTCATATCACTGAAGAGAGATGAAAAGAAATCGATAATTATAATGATGATGATTATGTGTACTAGAATTCAATATCATCTAGTGCATGTGCGTGTATGCGAGTGCTGCTGTTGATATTTACGTACAGTAAGTACACACACACCACAAGCACACACTCATACAGTATATATATATATATATATATATATATATATATGCCCCAGTCTGTATATATATATATATATATATATATATATACAGACTGGGGCAAAAAAATTATCCCCGAGCGAAATCTCAATAACTTTAAGAAAACTCAAAATATCTCTACGAAATTTTTGGAGCTTCTAGGGGAGGCATTTCTGCGTATAACCGGCAAATTTTATGAAAATATTTTCATTAGTTACAAAATTACAGCATTTCTACGAGAAAAGTGCTAAAATCAATTTTGACAAGGCTTTTCGAAATGTCAATCGTTCCTTTTAAAGAAAATAACGACCCAGAAAAGGGCCGTTTACTGAAGTGGTGGAGTTTAAGACTGCACTACCTTGTTAGCTACTAAAATAAATGATGCTTAAAATTCGTTCTTATGTTAAAATTATTCCTAAATTTTGAAGAAAATGTCCGGTACCTTTGTTTAAAAAAGCCTTGTAAAAATTGATTTTAACATTTTTTTCGAAGTAACGCTGTATTTTTGTTACTTCTGAATATATTTTCACCAAATTTGCAGGATATGTGTAGAAATTCCTCTTCTGGAAGCTCCAAATATTTTGTAAAACTATTTTGAGTTTTGTCCAAGTTATTAAGACTTTTGTTAAAAAAAGCCTTGCTAAAACTGATTTTGCACTTTTTTCGTAGAAACGCTTTAATATTTTTCCTGATTAATAGATTTTCATTAAATTTGCAGGATATATGCAGAAATTCTTCCTCTAGAAGCTCCATAAATTTCGTAGCGATATTTTGAGTTTTCTTAAAGTTATTGAGATCTCGCTAGGGGATTATTTTTTGCCCCAGTCTGAATATATATATATATATATATATATATATATATATATATATATCTACATATATATATATATATATATATATATATATATATATATATATATATATATATATATATATAGACAGGGTGCGCATAAGAAATAATCCCCTTGCAAATTTCGATATCTTAATCAATTTTCATATTTCGACTTAAATTTCTAAAAGCCCCTAGAGTAGAAATATTTCCATTTCGATTGGCTCTTCCAATTCTGTAGATTTATTTAGAATGGGACCGATGTTATGCATATTTTTCAAAATAGTTTGTTTGCTTTTTGACTGAAAATTTCTAAATGACTATTTCTGGGGTCGTGTCAACTATTTCCGGTCTAGCCGATTCGAGATTGAAAGGTTTACAACTATTCTATTACGATTGAGTTAGTTTTTTAAAAAGTCGCCCATGTAGGGAGGAAGCTCTACGTTCTCTGTTTTAATTTTTATTTCATACTTTGTGGTGCAGATTTAAACTTTTGTACTACTCACCGCCCCTGCCATAACAACGCAACCTGCCTGAACTCCGTGAGGGGCAGCTACCAGTGTCAATGTCGCCCTGGATACACGGGTGTTAACTGTGAGCTACACCACACAGACTGTCGTCTAGCGAACATGGCCTGTCTCAACGGTGCCCTGTGTCTGGTATGAAACTGACGTTAATCAGAAATATTTAAGAATTATGATAAATGTTGTGATTATTACAGCTGATGATACATATCCTGTTGACATTCAAACTCCATTCATATCAATGCATATCATTGCATTACACCATCTGATCTCCGTCTCGTAAAGATCTACATTGTAGCTGCTATAGAGAATGAAATGAGCTTAAATTAACTGGTACTATTACACTCACTGGTGTCATTAAATAACTAAAAGTAACTGTTCTGTAAAGCAATAATCCATCAATCTGAAAGTAAATTAAATCATTTTAAATAGTCAATAAAAATAATAATACTAATAATAAATATACAATCAATAATTATATTATAATAAATAATTAAATAATTTGGGGCGTGTTTTAGCGCGCTTTGTTTAGCTGCGCGTCAATGAACGTTGTTAGAATACGTCGGGCTCGGATAGTACATGTATGGATGACCACCTTTGGAGGCTGAATGTTAACAGCTTTGAGTGAAAAAATCCTCAGGATGCCCGAAGGTTATTCTTAAATCCTCGTCGTCTTTAACCAGTGCGCAATCAAAGGCAACGCTTACTAATAACTATGAAGAGGAAGGAGGAAATAACGAAAGCTAGAAAACAGCAACTACGTAAGGGAACTCTCTGACACGTGCGGTACACATGTGTTTAACAATACGAAAAAGTAGAACACTTAGGAATAAACTTATTGAATGGAGTCCGAGTGTCAAAGGATATTTTAATTCTATTCACTGTAAAATGTAAAATGCAAAGAATATTTGATTCAAGTTTAAGAACCTTATTAAAAAACTTAAAAATTAAGAAATTAAAAATTGCTTTCCGCCAGATATTAACTTTAATTTCATTTTATGTCTAATTTGCGTGAGAAATGGATGACATTTTTGGAAACCATCGTTCACCAAACAGAGAACCCATGGTCTTCTGATTAAACAGTTTAGAAGTTTATATTTTACTGGTAGCGCTGCCACTCAAGAAGTCTACAGTCCATATTAAGTGAATTGATCTGATCAACAGAAATAGTGAACTATTATTAAGTGGATAAAATAATGAGAGACAGAAAACAGTTAAATGTAAATACTGCTGCATAGGCTGAAATTCCTATTTTTTAAACTGGGGTCGAGATTAGGGGGATAAGGCCCACATTTTAGGTACTGTTCAACCCTGAAAACTCACAACCCCTTGTCCATATAAATATATAGGAGATATAGTCAAGCCCACTATTTTGCCCCTCATTTAGTCCCCTCTATTTCATGACCCTAGTCTGCCCTATTCAAAATTTATGTGTCTATATACTGACATGCACCCCAAGTTTGATGGGCAACTGGGCATGTTGTATTTTCTACAGGGAGAACTCTCAGCAGAATTCACATATATAGTCTACATATAGTTTACTGGCCCCAGCCAGTGGCGATGTAGGTAAGATATTCCACCGCGCATCAGTATGTGCGGGGTTCAATCCTGGGCTCGCCCGTCACTGACGTCGCTTTCGAGTGAGGAAACGGACGTTAACATTAGCTTTACCAGCTTTTTTATTTATGTTAATGTTAATTTATCTATATTGATAGTCTCTTTCTCGCTGTATTCCAAAGTCAAACGCTAATTAATAAAAGTATATTAGTAATAATAATTTTACAGCAATATATTCGTTTATTTCAGTAATACCTAACACAAAGCAGAAAACATACTCAGCTAAAAAGCAAATTAAGTAACTCGAGGCAACTACAAGGACTCGTAAAATTACTTGATCAGTGTTTTAAACCAACTTTAATCAATACAGAAAAAATATAAAAACATCAAAATATCAAAACCGAAAGCTGAAAATGATTTCAGGGTAGGGTCGGCAATCTCTCCTTAATACGAGAACTTTCATTTTTTATGATACGGGTAGGCCTATATTACTACTCTACATTTGAACTTACAGGGCAATATTTACTACTCTGTATACTGTGTGGGTTTACACGCATATAAGCACAGATGTTAGAACTTGACATTTGCTTTATTTAAATCAATGAATTACCTTACAGGGATATTTACTATTTCTGTGATCATTGGAGTAAAATAGAAACTTAACCTCCTGTAATTTGTATTGTATATTGGCTTCGCCTCAACTGACTGAGAAAGCTTTTCTTAAGATTAGAATTTTAATATTAATAAAGTAAGTCGATACTTTGCTACTATTACGTTTAGTTAGAGCAAATTTGGAATTACATTTAGTGTAGTTTTTCACAATTGTGACATTTATATTACACGAAGTAATTTCCTCTCATATGGTTTCCCAAACTCTCCCACTTGTATCATCTCCCATCCCTCCTGGTGGATATTTAGCAGATCCCATCCCTCCTGGTGGATATATAGCAGCTCTCATCCCTCCTGGTGAATATATAGCAGCTTCCATCCCTCCTGGTGGATATATAACAGCTCCCATCCCTCCTGGTGGATGTATAACAGCTCCCATCCCTCCTGGTGGATATTTAGCAGCCGCCATCCCTCCTGGTGGATATGTAGCAGCTCTCATCCCTCCTGGTGGATATATAGCAGATCCCATCCCTCCTGGTGGATATATAACAGCTCTCATCCCTCCTGGTGGATATATACTAGCTTCCATCCCTCCTGGTGGATATATAACAGCTCTCATCCCTCCTGGTGGATATAAAGCAGCTCACATCCCTCCTGGTGGATATATAGTAGCTTCCATCCCTCCTGGTGGATATATAACAGCTCTCATCCCTCCTGGTGGATATAAAGCAGCTCTCATCCCCCCTGGTGGATATATAGCAGATCCCATCCCTCCTGGTTGATATATACTAGCTTCCATCCCTCCTGGTGGATATATAACAGCTCTCATCCCTCCTGGTGGCGGATATCGATAGGCCGATTAATTTATTCTTGGTTTCACTTAAAGTACATCTACAGTGTATGATTTTTCTCTATGGTTTATGTGGCTATCATTAACTATAGACACAAAGTTTATTTTCACATAGGGGAAAAATTGATGGTTCCGTATCTAAGTTCGATACGTACAGAAATCACCCTAGACTAAAAGTTCTTCAAGCAGTGAAATTTGCGTCTATCGAAACAGACCTATTTAGTGTTATTAGATCGGGCAATAAGGTCGGATTGATCGGATAATATCAGGCGATCAAGGCTGGCCGGTTGGGGTTGGTCAGATTTGGGCTTGCCAGGCCAGCTCAGACATCACGGTGATTTATGTGTGATTGAGTTAGCAATGTATCTGTATGTCACTCTGATTGATTTAGCGATTTACTTGAATAAACTGTGACTGATTTAATTGAATAGACTGTTATTGATTAATCGATTTGTTTGAATGTCACTGTGATTGATGTAGCGATTAATCTGATATCACTATGCTGTATTTCAGAAAGTATCAGAGCAGTACGAATGTCGTTGCCCCCGGGGCTTTCAGGGGCTTCGTTGTGAGCGTGAAGTGGCTACCAGCTGCGCACAAAAACCCTGCCAAAATGGAGCCCACTGCGAGGAGCTGCCTGAAGCAGCTAGGCAACAAGCTGACAGCAACCAAGAGGCAGCTGAATATAGCTACAGATGCAGCTGCAAACAGGGTTTTACAGGACAAAACTGTGAAACAGAAATCGACGATTGCAAAAGTCAGCCCTGCTCAAACGGTATTTTTAGTTATTCTGTCTTATAAGCTTCAATGAGTTTCAACTTTCCCTTGACTGTATTATATTTATATATTAATGCATTCATTCGATCATTTCGGTTTTATCAACATATGCATTTTGTTTCTTGTTTATTGGATATTTAATGAAATGCTATGTCTAAATTGTAAAATGTAATCATTTAAATATCAATGATAGACTTAAACTATCTTTGAAGTGATTGGTCGGTATGTTTTGGCATTCACAGCAGTGCCTTCAGGTCTTTGTGTTCAATATTGTGTTAGCTGTAGCTTGTGTCTAATTGAAGTTCTACATTCTTGAAACAAATAACAAATTCATTTCAATAAGGAAAATTGATTTGAACTCAGCTAAAGTAAATTCCATACAATTAAATTAATTTAAAATAAAATAAATTCTATTCTATTCTACTCTATTCTATTATATTCCATTCTATTCTATTCTATTCTACTCTATTCTATTTTATGCTACTCTATTCTACTCTATTCTATTCGAATATATTATATTCTATTCTATTGTGTCAATAATCAGCACTAAGATTATCTTAATTTGGAGCCCTCCTCTGGGTAAAATTGTCTGCTTCCTCCGAAAGCAAGCCCACGCAACATCTCATGTATATAGTCCCTCTGAAAGGTGATATAGAGAAGAGCATTGAACAAATGTAGAGGCCTCGAAGACAAACAGACGACTCTTATTACCTCGCTATGAACCAGTATTTATAAATCATGACACCATGTCGTGTGCGTGGTCAATTAGTATTTATTTGTTTAAAATCTTTGCCTCGAGTGCTGCTAAAAGGCAAGCGAGCAGACATATTGTTTAGCTGAATTCTCTTATGGAAACGTTGCGTTCAAAATAACCTTTCAATATAGTTTAGAATTATTAAATTTGTAATATGTAAAATGTTATTGGATTAAGTGATCATTAAATAGAAATAAATGAGATTATAAAATAATTAAATTGTTATTGAATTAAGTCATCATTAAGTCGAAATGAGATAAAAATAAAATAGAAATTAAACTAAATTAAATTATTTTGTTACTCTTTCTTTATGGCATAGGCTTCTAGAATTTATGAATATACTGAGCTGGTCGTAAGATATTTCGATCTGCCGAGATGGACGTTAAAGTTTTGAGTTTCTATGGTTGACTATAGAAGGTGCAGAGTTGCCCCCAATTTACTGTAGATAGCTTTAAGCACCCTAAAATAGTTCTATTTACGATTTTGAATATTAATTTTGAAACATTTAGATGACACCAAAATTCAATCCCAAATACTGTAATTCGTGAACCCACTCTATGCATCTGCTATTCATTGTCATATTAATGGGCATAATATTACATGTATGTCTAGGACCAATTCTAATGCAGAATGTCTTACTACAACTAATTCATGTGTGCTGATATCAATTAGAGACTGCAAATCTTTCACTGTTAATGATAATAATATTAAATCTCCACATACATAAAGGAATTGCAGCATAGAAAAGATGCGAAACAACCAATTTTGGATTTTTCAAGTTTAACTAGCATATCATCGACATATACAGCAAACAAAATTGAAGATAAAGTGCCGCCTTTGCTAACTCTAGAAGTAACGATAAAACTACTTGATACAGCATCATTCCACTTAACACGTGAATTTAATTGGCTGTAGAAATTTATTAATAGTTCTGCTATTGGTAATTTTCTGTTCATAATATGGTATATACTGTAATAACGGTATAACGGTATATACTGTTAAAGGCTTAGTTGTTGTCAAATAAGAAATTAAAATGAACATATACTTATTGAAATTGTTAACCAGGAATAGAGAAAGGTAGAATTACGGTAGAAGACCTCTCATCGTCCAATTTCAATATTCATGATAATTCTTTAATATCTCATACAACATTTCGCTTCTAAAAGTTGCCAAAAGGTTTCCTATGATCATATTAAATTAACTTTGTCGTACAAGTGAAGCAGCTTCTTGGACTAATGCAGCGTTAACAAATAAAGTATTAAAATCTTAACTGACATTCTATGGAAATAAATATAGAAATAAAATGAAGGTAATAAATAAAGACACTATCATCAAACTTGAATCAGGCGACTTGGCGGACCTTTTATCAATTAATTCTATGAATGACTTTCAATATGGGTAACAGAGTTTGCAGCCTTGTAAAGCAGGCTTTTTAATTTACATGAGAAAAGCTTCATTTCAGGGTCGCTAATAAATAACGAACCAAAGTTCGATTGAGAGTATGGTCAAATAGAAGCTTTTGGGGTCCAAATGTACCACTTGTTTGGTTATTTTGTGATTTTCCTTCAAATCCTTGGATTCTCTATGCAGTACAAACTCTCTATGAAGTTTACATATGCATGTTTATATGTTACAAAACTTTTGTACATGTACATCTTATCTACATATGCAACTTGTCTACATATACAACTTGTCTACATGTACAATATGTGTTCATGTACAATATCTCTACATGTACAACATGTCTACATGTACAACATGTCTACATGTACAACATGTCTACATGCACAACTTGTCTACATATACAACTTGTCTACATATACAACATGTCTACATGTACAACATGTCTATATGCACAACTTGTCTACATATACAACTTGTCTACATATACAACATGTCTACATGTACAATATGTGTTCATGTACAACATGTCTACATGTACAACATGTCTACATGTACAACATGTCTACATGTACGATATGTTCACATGTACAACTTGTCTACATATAAAACTTGTCTACATATACAACATGTCTACATGTACGACATGTCCACATGTACAACTTGTCTACATATAAAACTTGTCTACATATACAACATGTCTACAAGTACAAGATGTTTACATGTACATTGTACACCATGCATATCTTAGTATGTTTACATATATGTCTATGTGTACAACATGTATACATGTACAAAATGTCTACATGTACAACATGTCTACATATATGTCCGTTATAATTGATATTTCCTTACAGAATAGTTAAAAGGTTAGTTACTTTAAGAATTTTTAATTCTTTGCCCTCGGTTTTATCATGTTGATTGTTTTGCTTCCCTACATTTTAAATTGTCTTCATCCACAATTGGCTTTGCAGTTTGTATAATACAGTCTCATTTTTCCATTTTATGCATATTTAACTCATTTCTGTCAATTCAAAAACCGAGGTCACAGTCGTATTGTAAGTTTTACTACGATCAGTGAGGCTTTAGACATTCCGTCTTTTCCTTTACAACTGACAAGCAGTGATATATTAATTGTGCCAGTCTGAAGGTAATACAAACGGTTTAAATCTCTAACAGACAGATAAATCTGCCATTGTTTTCAAGTCATGATTTGTTACTGGCGGTTTTTGTTAAGCGGATTAAATCTTTACCAGACAAAAACTGATCAGTTGTTATCGAAGCGCCTTTGTTCTTCCAACAAAGCTCGGATAATTTACGATGACAACCGGAAGGTCATTCTTATATTGTGGACGCCATTTCGTTGCATTCATTTTTTGACGAGATCTCAAAATGCAATCTTTTTGGTAAAAGTGTCAAATTTGTTAATAAGTTAGATTTCTATCGCCAAGGTAAATTGAATCAAAAAATCTAAATTTAAAACTATCCATTGCTTGGTGATAGCAGTTAATTCCCTTCTAAATCTAGAGTGTCTTGTAGTGGTCCCTTCTTGCATTTTTCTTTTATTTTGTAATGTTAACTTTTTTTGCCACTGTATGATATTGTAGTGTAGCAATGAAAATATTCACGAAAATGTTTTGCTTTTTTAAATTTTATTTGCAAAGGCTAATTTTATATTAGAGACTTTGCAGTAGAATTAGTTGCATGGGACAATTTACCTACAAGTTGCACGGAATTGTATTACATATCTTTGCATCATTAATGGGCAATACTTAATTTTTAAGATACCGATAAAATTTTGCTGAATAAAAATTAAAGCAAAAGTGTAGCTATTTTTTAATTAACGAGCGGTTTACCTTTTTTCTATTAGCAACAATTCATTTTTTCATCTTAATTTTTATTGTTTGTAAAATTTGTTTAGAAATATGATTTAATTTGTTTGATTACATAGAAATTATATTAACATCAAAAAAGGTAAAACTTAACTACATTCTTTACAATAAGACCAACCATAAAAAATTTGTTCATATACAATAAAATTGCATTTCATTGTATATGATTTAATTTCAAGTATTGCAATAATTGCATTTATACGCATTGCATTGTCGGGCATGGTATTGCACTTTACAATATTGTAATGCACTGTATTTTAGGTGGGCTCTGCATCAATGAGCCCCCAGGTTTCAGATGTCTATGTCCCGTGGGTTTCACCGGTTCGCTGTGTGAAGAGAACATCGACGATTGCGCCCTGAACCCCTGTCTAAATGGGGCCACTTGTGTGGACCTAATTAATGGGTTTAACTGCTACTGCCCGATAGGAAGAGCGGGAAGGTATAACATTGTTTGATATTTCCAAAATCTGTCTTAATATACATGTATCCTTAATATCTTATCTCTTTAACAGCAGACTTGCAAAGTCATAAGAAGCTAAGTTTAACGTCTGTTTCCGCATCACACGGATACTGTCAGAGGCTATCCTGCTGAGATTCAAACCAATGTTATCCTGTTTCACAGTAGAACATTTTCGGCAAACATGTGGTACACTCGACCATCCTGCACTACGCACTGTTAGATTTTTGCAAACATCATAGATTTTTTGGCCACTAGATGGAGCCAGTAGCGATGCCGGTAAGTCTTACGATTTTCGACCGCGGTTCAGTATGTGCTGGGTTCAAATCTTGGTCTCGCCGTCACTGATATCGCTTTCGAGTGAGGAAACTGACGTTAGCATTAGCTTTTATCTTTTTTGTTGATATAAACATACGTATGTACTTATCTTTTAGAGCTCTTCTTAGTTCCTGTGAGCTGCAGCACTTTCTATCTCTAGCACTCTCTTCCGCGGCAGGGCCAAAGTGCTCATTTCTGCTGTCCAAGGAGCCGGAAGTACAACAAAGGCCTTTTTGAAACCTTGACGTAGAACTAATTTTAATTGTACGCACTCTCGGCATTTCTCTTCTTTTTCAGAACATGAGCCTGTGCGGGAATGATGTGACAAAGATTTATTCGATTCTTTCAAAAGCAAAATGCTAAACAAAAATAAGCGTTAAACTGGTCATTTTGTCTTCATAACGAAGATAACGAGGTTCGGTGTAAATCTAAAGAACACTTTCTCTGTAACATCCCGCTAATAGACAATTATCTTAATTCCGAGTAGTGAATATACCTCACTCAGAATGCAAGGGATAAACTAATACTTAGATGATTTGTTAGATAATACTATTTGGTTGTGTCTTTCCTGGCTCCTTCTTAGTTGCATATCAAGTCTTACTTACAATGTTGTTTGGTGAATATTACAATATTGTCTTTTCTCTTCTTAAGCCGTCCAAATTAAACATTTGCAAATAAACCTAACAAGATTATCTGAAATTTATTAATCATCGACTTGACTCTGCTTATTTGTGTACATCAAACATTGTGGAATAATAACTGCTTGAGACTATTGATGCAGGTGATTCGCCTCATTCACTTAAATATTGTCTATATCTTTCAGACTATGTGAAATAGACGTGGACGACTGCCTGAAGAATCCCTGCGCTAACGGGGCCACGTGTCTGGACCTCCCCCAGGGCTTCCAGTGTCTCTGCGCCCCGGGGTTCACCGGTCAGTCCTGCCAGATTGACGTCGACGAATGCCTCTCCCATCCCTGCCTCGGTAACTCGACGTGTCTTAATCGTCTGGGAGACTACAGCTGTGCATGTGACGAGCAGTTCATCGGCAAGAACTGTGAATATCCACGAGAATTTCGTCCTGTCTTTGTGGGAGTCGATTCTGCTCAGTTTACGACTGATGCTTCAGATCAGTCAGGGACAAAGAACAAGAGCGTGGCGGAAGGAGAGTTGTTGTCTAAAGAGAGACAGGGGTTGTTTGATACTGCTGGTACACCACTACGTATGGTGTTATTGCTGATTGGTGTCGCTGTTATATCCCTCGTTATTGTCGTTCTGGGTGTTCTAGCGTTCATTCTAGTCCTGCGCCGACGACGAAAACGTTGTGGAAGAAATTACTCAGGGAGCGGTGACACTAGTCTTATATCAAGGACGTCTCCAACAGAACCCAAGGGGGATAGTAACAAGTCACGTGATCAAGGTCATCTGGATGACGCTCTAATAATACAAGAGAATAACTACAATGATATCAAGGATAAAGGCAATGTTGTCAGAGAAGTATATGACCGATCGGTGTTACAGATGGAGCCTGGCAAGGATCGTGAAATTTTATCTGATATGTATCATCAACGGGTACCCGTGATAGAAAGTAAAAAGGATCCAGGCGTGCCTTTTCATACCGTTGTAGAATTCCTTCCTAAGCGAGACTGGGGCAGTGGCGAATCCAGTTATGTGGACATGAATGGACGTGTAAATAATTGTAATATATTAAATAATTGCCATTGTGACTATAGAGACTGTGAAAATTATAATTCAGACCAGTTTGAGTGTAGCAATCTCACTGAAGGTTCTTTAGTGGAAAGCAAGTCTTTTCAACACCGCAGGAATACCTGTGGCTCTAAATGCAATCTCGCTGCGCTCAAGCATAGAGTACAACCGGACTCTTCAGAACAGATTTGTTCGTCTTCAGGACAAAAGCACATCCCTTGTTCTTGTCTTGCCCAGCAAGTAGAGCAGCAGCAGAGAGCTGCATTAAATCAGCAGCAGTATCGCCAGCACCAGTATCTAGAACTTGATATCTTAACCGTACCAGCAAGTAGTAAGTCTGTTCATTTAAGTGTAAATATTAAAAACGATAACGTCGCGCGAGATTTAGAGAGAAAAAGGCAACAGCAAGTGCAGCATCAGCAGCTGCCGCTCCTAAGGATAACAAATGAGCACTCCGCGGATGTGCCCCCAGCAGAATTGTTGGGCGCTGGCACTTCTGGAGGACATAGGATTCATGCCTACCATTCTGACGAAGTGAAGCCTTTGACATCTAATATTTTACATCGAACTAACAACGACTTGAAGCAGACGAAGACGGTAAAAAGCAAGAGAAGTTTGCGGAATCTCATAAGATAATGCAATTAAAGCAAATAGTCTTCGAGTTGAACCTATAATTTTATTTTTCGCATTTGCGCTAAGAATAAATGAGATATGTATATATCCAGGCAGCATATTTTAACTGTTTCCGTTATTCGTTTCGTTAACCTTTCGCATATGTTAAACTGAACTGTTACTGAGTTAAAGGTCAGAAGAGACTTATATAAAAAAACTTTTAGAAGCCTACTTCTTCCAAGACACTTTTCACTAAAACAATGTTAGTATAGAAATGATGAGAATAAAATGTTAGCAGTCATATCAAGCTAGAATAGTTTTTATCTGAGAATATCAAATGAAGAATTTACTTAAAATCCGGTGAAGGAAATTGGAAGGAATTTAAGTTCTCTGACCGAGAAGAATTTCTAATTAAATACGCTTATTTCAATCCTTTCATTACTACGGATAATAAAATTTGAAGAGTTTAAAACTACAAATTTGTGACGAAATCTTTAGTAAAATATTGAGGTCAATAGCATCATCACACAGCTAAGTCCATTATTTTCAAACCACATAAACTAGCGATGCCATTGAAGTTAGTGTTGGATGCTTCAAAACGGAAAAATCCTTCTGGGATTCTTCTGACGATATTGGTCAAAGGCGAATTGCTCTAATCTCACCCGTAAAATAAGAAAATCGATCAATAAATCATTATCTGATTTATTTCAAGAATTAGGATGACGACTGAGCTCATGAAAAAACTCGGATGTCAAACGCAGCTGTAGCAGTGTCAAGTAATCGCCAGATGACAAGTGAATCAAGTGGAAATGTAACTCATTATAAGCTGAAGTTGGAAAAGCTTCTGAAGAAAGTCAACCTAGACAATGAAGAGGCTTCTGAAATTTCTTTCATGAAGTCTTTGGAAGGTATGATTAAATTTTAAGTTGCATCATAATTTACTGGCCTATGTTTGTCGACGGCTTGTTGGTGGGTGCAGTGTTCAAATCCTTGACTTGCCCGTTATTGATTCATATCTGAAGGCCATAATTTATATTGGGCACAGCTTTTGCATTTCAAAATAAAGCATGATAAATTAAGATAAGAGAAAGAGAAATTACATATTTTATAATTAATTATTAATTAGTCTAGTTATTGGTATCACTAATTCGTTTATCCACTCTTCTGTTATCTACATGTATTTGCACTAAGTGCTGTAGCGAATATTAATTCTGAATGGGCACTTGTTATACTTGCAATGGATTCTATTTTCCCAAGTTCCAAAATGCTTCTTAGTTTCAAATTATAACAGTACTTTAATTTTATAGATGAACAACTCTAATCAGAATATAATTAAGGCAAGGACAAACCACCTCAGAAGCCATATTATTTCCAAGCCATAGGCTACCGTAACGTGTGGATTAGTCATATCCTTTTGCGAAAGGATTAATGAAATTAGCACCTAAGAAAATGCAGCTTGAACCTACAACTCGGCAGAACAATACAGAGAAATAGGGTAAGTCATTTCACTCAAACATTGAATAAGAGCAACAGTAAATTATCATTTAGAACACCTGATAATTTTACTTATACCTAATCTTGTTCTCGCCTATCAGAGATATTAATGGGGCTTCAGCTTTTAAAATCCCTAACAGATGGACGACAATGCTGCAAATATTTTGAACTGCCTAAAATAAAGTTTAGAAACTGTCCGGATATATTCCTTCTTGTTTCAGTGTAACTAAGCCTTCTATGAAAGACTTTGATTAAAACTGATTAAGATTTCTATGAAAGACTATGATTGAGTTGATACCTAGTGAGCCTAAGCTTGAATTAATGCATTAGTGCATTGCTGCAACATGATCGCATGTTGAACATCGCCTGTTCGATAAATAACAGGCATTGATTTTCTTTTCTTGTAATTGTAGTACTACATGTACATGTACTGTATATGAATTATCTACAGTATTGCCAGAATTGCGAGAGATATAGATAGATAGAGAGAGAGAGAAAGGGAGAGAAAGAGAGATATAGAGAGATGTGGATGTAGATGTAGAGAGAGAGATAGAGATAGAGAGAGATAGAGACAGAGATAGAGAGAGATAGAGACAGAGATAGAGAGATAGAGATGTAGATGTAGAGATAGAGAGAGATAGAGATTAAGAGAGAGAGAGATAGATAGATAGATAGACAGAGATATAGAGACAGAGATTGAGAGAGATAGCTACATAGAGAGATAGAGAGAGAGAGAGAGAGAGAGATAAAGAGAGATAGAGAGATAGCGATAAAGATTGAGATTGAAATAGGGGCCACGGGCCAATCATCATCAGATTTCAGTATAATTCCTAATGCCTCTTAAATTTTGTCGAATTCATTTGGTGAAACTTGTTGCTGACAATTGGGTATTCGACTTTCAACATTGGATATTAACATTTTGCATTTCATTTTGGAAAGCTATCTCAATTTTAATATAGAAATTGAGGAATTTTATCCATGTCAAGTAGAGTGTTGAAAAAAATTTAGAGAAAGAAATTTTAGAGAAAAATGTAGCAGGTTATATCTCTTCTAAGGCTCCACTAAGACAGAAAACCTTTCCGTTTGGTTTACCATTTCACATCACAGGTTGTCAAACTTACAACTGAAAAAACTTAATACAATATTTTTAATTGTGCACTAAATGAGAAATTAAAAAACGGCCTAGCACTGTAAGTATAACGCCGTTCGAAAGGCTACATATCCACGAAATAATTCAAGCATTTTGGTTTCTAGAAATGCAATGTACAGGCTCCACAGCGATATTTTATTGATAGACTAAATACAAATCAATGTATGGCAAGTAAACTATCTTACAAACATTCGTAAACGGTATAAAACATGAAATCGCAAAAGGAGGCAGCATTTTTTATATGCCGGCCATAAAACACTTGTAATTGTAGTGATGAGATTTGTATGATTGCGTCATTGTGTTGTTTGCTCTACCCTGGAAAGTTGAGTTCTTGTATGGATTGCAAATGGAGCATTTAGTTAAACATTATCGATCCATTTTTCTCTATCCATCTTTATATCGCTACTTATCGCACGGGTTATCTGATGCTTTTTCTATATGATTGCCTGGATGGCTCATGCTCTATGTTTTTCTGTACCTCCTTGAATATTCTCGCTATGCCTCTCTCTTTCTCTCTCTCTCTCTCTTTCTCTCTCTCTCTCTCTCTCTCTTTCTCTCACTGATTGTCTTTCTCTTTCCTTGTAATATGCTTTATGCAGGTATACTTTTAAAGCGTTTAATATAATTGCGTAATCCGTTCTAGGTTTAAAATTAAGGTAATCGTGGCGAATTAATCGTGTTTTATTCACCCGTATTGATATTTATAGATATTGTTGAAATCATACTGTTTAAGTTTAATGTTATTAGTGGCTTTCCCTCAAATTCTCTGTCAAATGGTCGGTCCAAAGAACGAACTTCTCACAATCAGATTCACGTTCATAAAGCATATGCCTGCTATGTTTGGAAAAAAGCCGATTCTGTTCAAAATTATACGTTGTTTCAGACTGGTTTCTGAATTGTGGATACTTGCACTGCTTTTGGACAAATTTGTTTGATCTTGTCGGCTTGGATTTGGTTCAATAGTGTGGGCGGTGTCTTTGATGACAATAGCATTCTACTTGATGCTGCTGTTTATTCTATCGCAAATGCCAAATCATAATGAAAACTGTAGCTTTTTAATATAAAAATTACATCTTCTGAGTTGATTTGTTGTTGCCCACTTTAGCTCCTGCTTGGTCGAATCTTTCTACAAATCTTGCATCAGTTTCAGCTTACGGTAGCCATATTTTGAGGTTGCCAGAAATAATGTATTTAAACAACTGCCATAAAATAGATTTTTGTAGACATCAAAGCATATTGTCCAGAGATAGCTATTGCGCGCATAACACATTACTATAATATAGCCTAATGATAACTATTTCAGAATTTTGTGCAATAATTATATCAAATTACACTTTTTTGCTATATAGCAAACTTAACGTCGGTTACTGCACTGTAATAATACAGTCATCTAGGAGGCTTAGGATTGTGTTATAAGCCGAATCAACACCTCAGCCATAGACTCCTTAGGAAATTCTTTTTCAAGATGGGTGGGATTTAGACACAATGACATATAGCAGAAGTTATAATTCAAAGGGATGTCAGAATGTGCAGCATATTTACTTAAGGAGGGTATTGAAGTTGTCAATAAGGCATTGCAAGTTCAGTTACTACAAATGTTACCTTAAATTATTCCGCTTTTCTCTAAATTGTGACTAATTTGATCAACAAAGTTTTTCGTTTTTTAAAATTGTTTTTTACTGCGAATTCAAAATCACTGGAGACAAAAAGTCTTCACATGGAGGCAGACCCTCGCTCGGACTGAAATACACCCCCTCTAGCTATAATGTTAAAAGAAGCTATACCGCCTTCTGAAAGTCTAACGTTCTTTTTCTTAAAGTTACACCTGTTGCACCGCCATAATTTTCTTTCTACAGTAAGTGTTCATGATTTATCTGATTCGCATGATGGCGCTATTTTCCTATTTCTTTCACCAGATGGCAAAAGTAAACCAATACTACTTTTGCTTATGAATATCTTTGTGTTTAAGTTAATCACGTGATATACAAGCACATAACATAACGACAATAGGTCAGAAAGCACAACTGCTTATTTGAGACCCACACAAAATAAAATAAATACTTACCTACACATCTTGCATAGCATAACATATTAAACACATTTTACTTAATAACTTGTACTAATACAAGAAACCAGCACACCTGTACTATTAACCTGTACACTAACAGGTACAAATACTACTCAATATACTAACACTTGTCAAATTACAATATACCTAGGCCTTCACGTCCTCAAAACCACACATACCAACCATTACAGCAAGAGACAATAGCCACTTTATACAAAAAAGCTAAATAAACTATATAAACTCTACTTAACTATCAAAACTTATACACTTTAATAGGACTGGGCAACCCCACAACTCAGCCTATTACTTTTCTATTAATACTTCACACCTTTCCCTACAACACTTTATATACTTATCAAATCTATTCTTAAATTGATTGACAGATTCGGCCTCAACGACCTCCTCTGGCAGTCCGTTCCAAACACCAACAACTCTCTGACTGAAACATTTTTTGCGTATCTCAAGCCTACTTCTAAATATAATTAACTTGTATTTGTGTCCTCTAGTTCTGTTATTATTTGCTAATTGAAACAAATTGTTATAATTTACTTTACTGAAACCATTAAGCATCTTATAAACTTCTATTAAATCGCCTCTAACCCTTCTCTCTTCTAAAGATAACAATCCAGCACATTTTAGGCGATTTTCATAATTGACATTAGATCTACTACATTTCTTATTTAATCTTGTGGCTCTAGCTTGGACTTTCTCTAATTTCTCTATATTTTTCTTAAGATAGGGACACCAAGCCTGAACACAATATTCAAGTTTGGGTCTAACCAATGCCTTATATAATTTTAATGTAAGGTCTTTTCTTCTACTTGTCATTGTTCTTTTTATTATACCTATAACAGCATTATTTGCACTATTGACAGCTTTATTACATTGCTCACTAAATTTTAATGAATTATCCACTATTACACCTAAGTCTCTTTCAGAAGTAGTATTTTTCAGCATTTTATTATTTAAAATATATTCTGTATTTAAACTCTTTTTACCTATATGCATTATATTACACTTAGCGCTATTAAATTCCATCTGCCATTTTTCAGACCAATTTTGTAATCTTAATGTCTTCTCTTAGAACCTCTGCATCTGCTTTATTATTTACAATTTTTGCTATTTTCGAATCATCTGCGAATTTACTAACTTTTGATACTATGTCTATGTCTATGTCGTTAATATATATCAGAAACAGCAGAGGACCTAAGACAGATCCTTGTGGAACACCACTTTTCACCGTTGTTCAACTAGAAAAGTCGCCATCAACACATACTCGTTGCCGTCTATCCCTTAACCAATTACCTATCCATCTAAGAATATTATCTTGTACACAGTGTGCCTCTAACTTTCTCAATAATCTAATATGGGGTACTTTATCAAATGCTTTTGCAAAATCTAAATATAACACATCTATACAATTGCCTTTATCTAATTCACTTGTAATATTTTCTAAAAAGTCAATTAAATTTGTTAAACAGGAACGTCCACTAATAAAACCATGCTGACTATCGTATATTAGGTTGTGTTTGTCTAAAAAAGAAATAATTTTATCTTTAATTATACTTTCAAAATTTTTTCCTATAATACTGGTTAAACTAATTGGTCTGTAATTCTCTGCCTTGTTCCTACTCCCTTTTTTATGTAAAAGGACTACATTTGCATCTCTAAAGTCTTGAGGGACAGACCCTGTTTCTAAAGTAGCCCTGAAAGGCTGTACTAATAGTGGAGCCAACTCTTCTTTTAATTCTGCTAACAATTTTCCATGAATTTCATGAGGACCCCCCCCGTGCTGCTTTACACACATTTAAAGAACTTAATTTGTGCATCATGATATTATTATCTCAATATGCTTTAATGCCATATCATCACTAAGCTTGAATATTTTACTTGGCATAGGCATATTTAACATATCTTCCTCTACAAAAACAGATGTGAAATAATTATTTAAAAGACCAGCTACGTGTTGATTATTTTCTATCATAATTCCATCTTTGCCTTTCAATGAGCCAACTCTTTTGTTCAGCTTTTTGTTTGTATTTGAATAAGCAAAGAAACTTTTTTGATCAGTTTTAATATTATTAGCTAATTTTTCTTCAAAATTAACCTTGGCTCTCCTATTTTCAGTTATAGATTTATTTCTTAAATTTTGATAGTTTCTGTACAAATTTTCATAATTGTTACTGTTTTTATATAAATTCCATGCTGCTTTCTTTGCTTTCCTCGTGCTTTTAACCTTTTTTGTTATCCATTTACATCTATCTTTATTTTAGCTTTTAATTTAATGAAATCATTTCTAATCAACTTGAGATTCACACTAATGCAACTCCATAATTCATCCACATTTTTACAATTAGTATCTTTAAAGCACAGAAATAAATTATTACTCCTTACATACATTCTAATTTCATCATAATTATCTTTAAAATAATCGTATTTCCTAACAGAAGTTTTGTTTTCCCAGTCATTTTTAACATTAAATTTAATAATTTGACGATCACTTGATCCAAAAGGCTCACCAATTTCAAAGTCTTGAATAATATCATTGGAACAGAAAACAAGATCTAGGAAATTTTTCCCCTCGTAGGCTCATTGCAAAATTGTATTTAAAAATTGTTGTTATTACATTCTATAAATGGATGAGATGCATCAATGGAATTTTTATTTTTTCAATCTAATTCAGGATAATTAAAATCACCCATAATTATAACTTTAGAATCTGCTAATTTATCTATTAAGCTATACATATAATCATCATTAATCTTTGAGCTATCAGGTGCTCGGTATACTACACCAACAGTGATATTATTGCCTTTACATTTTATTTTGCACCAAATAGTTTCTTGGAATTTAGAACTGTATAAATCCTGGATTTGTATATGACTGGGATGGAATACATTTTTAATATACATCAATACGCCACCTCCTCGCTTTTTTATTTCATCATTTCTATCACATCCAAATAAACTATAACCATTATAGTTTAACTCATTATCATTAATATCATCAAATAGCCATGTTTCACTATTATCCAAAATATCAACATCCTCTTCCTTAATTAATAATTCCAATTCTAAACGTTTATTTACTATACTTCTAGCATTGAAATATATACATTTAATACTTCGATTTGTATCTGATAATAAATTTCCAGGAACACAATTATTACTAGTGATTCTACCATTTAAGCCTACATATTCAACATTCTCCTTTATATCAGATTGACTATAATTACAAATTCTACTATCATCAAACTTAACCTTATCAATTTTATCAGTTTCCCAACTTAAATTCCTTACCCTAAAAAATGTACACTATGTTTAAATAATTCTCTACCTACAAATTGTCTACCTGTCACATTTAGATGAACGCCATCTCTGCCAGTCATTACCAACTCAATCTTCATAAATTCCACAACACTTTCCTTACACATTTCCCTTAATCTCATATTTATCAAAGACCTCTTTCTTTCTATTCTTTCTGGGATATCAAATCTCTTCGAAATTCCTATTACTGTCAGTTTTCTGTTTTTATTTTTCTTGGCTCTATCTATTGGTTCTCTATAGTCTCTTATAATACTGCTGGCCTCACGTTCAACTAAATTATTTGTTCCCACCGTGATGATTACGTGGCACTTTTCATCTTTTACTCTCTCTATTTCACTGGCTAACTCGTTAATCTTTGCACCAGATTTACTCCGTCCAATAAACACACCTCCACTCTGTACACTTAGATCTTTGCACACATCTCTCACGAGAGAGTCCCCCAATATTTTCACGCTACTGTTTTTTGCTCTAGCCCTAGTAAAGATATCTTTAACCGACTCTCCCGCAATACCACGAGCCCCTGAGTTCTCTACCGCCACATCCCCATCGTCAATCACGTACACTGATTCATCCGCTCCAACATCCTGTGCTGCCATAGCCTTCCTTCGCACACTAGCTCCACTCCTACGAGATTTAACTGTATGCCAATCTGCTATTTCAGAAGTCTCATGGGCCTCAGCTGGGGTAGGCCACTCTACTTGCATTTCTTTGAACTGTAGATTTACAGCCATTAATTTGTCAGATAGAACGAGCACATTCTCCTCGATCTTTCCTACTCTGTCCTCTACTATTGCCTCTATATACTTTCCCTGCTTTTCATTCTTCCATTCACTCATAAAACTCTCCATAACCTTCAGCCTACTACCTATATCCAAAATGAATTTATGTAACTGTGAGATACTAATCTCTGCCATTTATACTACAAATTTCAATAGGAATCTAACCAATCAAGACTATTTCCTACTTTTGGCCTATTTAATTATTTAATTTCTATATTTGTAAAATGAGTACTTATTATAATATTAACTAATTTTACGTATTAAGTTATAATACTCATACATAAGAAAACCAATACACTAAAAAGAAAAACCTTTTCGCCGTAGCCTATATGTAAATGAGTACTTTGAAAATATAGTTTCTTACTTAACCTAAGTATTAATATACATAGCAAACAAGTAGGCCTACACTAAAACGAAAAACCTAAAAACGCCTCTTTATACATAGAGCGATAATACGCCAATTTGAAATTGCAGCAAAATGATTCAATTCAAAGCAAGATAATGTGCCCAGAATTTACTAACTACTAATCACATTTATTTTAAAAATAATACTAATACTACGTAATATTTACTTTATCAAAATTCCGCTTACTTTAACGAGAAAAAGTATATTTTTACTATTTATAACTTAAAAATAAAAAAATAGATTGCCGTTACACGTGGTTGCCGTTTTATCATGACTAAGAGCTACGAGTATTAAATAATAAAAATAAGTGTTTATTTGCTTTTCGGAAACAAGAACATATGACCAATAACTGCAAACTTTTTATAAATCTGGTGCTAATTGTGTGATCTCTAATTGGCAGGATAAATTACCAAAGCGTTCTATAAAAATGAAAATTAAATAGGCTTAGATATTGTATTCTATGAATGTATAGCATTTTAAAGCAAAGCTCTATGGGATAAGTCTATACTAATTAGTGCCAAATTTAACATGAGTCCAAACTGTATTTCATCCTTTGACACTTAAGATATAGTTTATGTTGAATGGTATTTTTATTTGTCACACTTTGTACATTTTAATCGCTTTTGCTCTTTTTCAGGTATGCTATTATGCAAGGAAGGCTCAAAAATTGAAATCAATGGAAGCGACTTGCTACTGGAACTGGAGAAACCATGATAATAATAACTCTTCTAACGAAGAGTTATTATTATCATGGTTCTGTCTGACCCTGCTGATCCAGCTGGCCGAATCTAGATGAAAATCTTATGGCCTTTACTGAAATTAAGTGATTAGAAATTGTCGCTAGATTAAATGTTCGATATGCGCTATTGGATAGGACACATTCTACAGGGTGATGTCTATCTATTAAAGGAGGTCATAGAAGGTAGAATGGAAGGAAAAAGAGGCAGAGGAAGGCCGAGATTAAGTGTGCTAGATGATATAAAGACCCACTCATATGTGGAAATGAAGAGAAAATCGGAAGGCAGAGAAGAGTGGAGGCGCTATATACCATGGACCTGCCAGCAGGCAGTGCACTAAAAGATAGAGATATTTAGTTGTGACAACATTCTATTACTAATCTAGCCCAGTAGCGTCATCGGTTAGATGTTCGACTGAAGACTGGAAGACAAAAGATTCGAATCCAATGCTAGCCTCGTTACTGACATGATCCGAGACTTTAAACTATTGGTAGAATTAATATTCGCTTTTACTTGTTATTTTGAGGAATAGAGTGATTTATGTAGCCAGTCAAATTATCCGTCAGTAGAATGGGAAATGAGATAACCCGTCGGCCTTGTGATCGTCTCAACAACAACAACACAAGAGCATGCATTGAAGCATATACATATGTATGTCTGCATGGCAAACCATCACGGTCGTAATACAATTACCCATTCATGAAATGTGATGATATCAAAGATCACATCTTGAACTGATCTCGTTGGAATGTTATAAAAAATATATCAACCGAAGTCTACAAGTTGACAACAAATAGCATAGCTGCAGAGTAAAATATCCGAAATTTGCCTGACAGATATATTTTGGTAGGATACTTCATTAACTTAAAGTTGGATCCTACAATGGTCTTATGTAAATATTAACCGAAGGAACATAATTATACATCAGCCGACGAAAGGATAGAGGGTGTAATAATCTATGCCTCGAGCCATTTGATCATTGGCGGATTTCTGAGCAGAATAGTTACTGACTTTGTTGTTCAGTAATACTTATCATTCTTGTTCACAACTGCACTATGTTGTGTGTTAAACAGTCTAGGTCATCCTATATTCATGAAAGATGATTTTCGGATTGAAAGTTACTCTAAATAGACTATTCAATACGCCCATAGATGTGTGCTAAATCGACTTTATTCAGTTTACGATATTTTGTATTACATTTTTACATCTATATGACAAGAAGTTGACAGTAATTACGTCTTTATTAAAACAACTCCAATATGCAAAATCACAATAGCCTTAGTAAGCTTTGTAAACTATTTTAAATTAAATTACTAGTGATCTTGCATTATGTGTAGAATTATGCAATATTTGTCATATTTACAAAATCCTGCTCCGTGGGCATTACCGTTTTGTGATTTAACAATCAATGTGCTTTATCTTTCTTTATTTTGTAACATATTGATTTATTTGTTATTATTGAAAATGTGCAAGCTTTTAAACTTTTGTGAATTTGAGGAATTATAATTATTAATGTTTAATGTGAAGTCACCTAGATTTGAGTAAAAATCGCCGAAACCCTAGATATTCAATTATTTTTTCTCTCTATCTCTCTCTCTCTCTCTCTCTCTCTCTCTCTTTTTCTTCTCTCTCTCTTTCTCTTTTCTCTCTCTCTCTCTCTCATTGATTTAGCCAGGGAGCCATTGGTCTGGCCAGGGAGCCATAGGTCTCCCAGCCCGTCAAACCGGGACTGCCAATACATGTGGAGATAGGAGCACGTGACGTGTAGCACTGAGAGATTGTATATAGAATTGATGCTTGTACCTACTATTTTAATATAAAGGGCCATGAAAGACCAACTATTAAAATACGGAGAACTAAATCACTATCGTGAATTAATAATAATATAATAACAACAATTATGCGAACGCTATTCTCAAAATGTAGGCCTATAGGTCCGTAAAGAACAGAAATCTGGATAGAAACAAAGGATAAGTTCAACAATTTTATTACATAACAAAACAATAGCAAAACTGCTATAAACCGGTGATATGATTAATATATGATAAATATTTACCAATTTGCTATATTCTTCAGATTTGCATAACAGCTCTTAAACCATAACCCAGAAATACAAGAATATTGTACATCTCCCACTATTCGAACCTTGCAGATTCAACAGGAACAGGCAACAATTGTACAATTTCGGAGTTTCTAAGAGTATTCTACGCAAGCCGAATATCACAGTTGATGTTTAACGTCGATATTGAATGCAATCATAACGACACGATTAAGACCAGCAAACTAGTTTTCTATAAACATTAAGAAATTAAAATTTTTACTGAAAATAATTTTTAGCATCGATTCTAACGAGTTGCAGAACAACTTATAATCTAATTTCAACAAAAATTGGAATATTTTAATCGACCATAAAGACATGGCAGATACAGGCAACCCTTGTGGGTCTCACTTCCGAGGAATAGGCCAAGGCTCTCGTCAGGTAAGAAACGATGAAATTATTTTCCAAATTTGACAATATTTTTCTCCTACGACCAGAACTTGCAAATTTCAATAACGGTGAAATCTAATAGGCCTATTACTCAATGAATTGCTCAATTTATTTTCGATGAATTAAGCAAGAATATCACAAAGTTTCTTCAACATTATCAGCATCAAAAGATATATAAGACTGCTTGGATCTATCGTAGTAATATGTTTAATTTATGCACCTCACGAAAGAATAAAATGAAAACAAATCCTTACAATAATATCTCCCAAAAATTTTAAAATTAACTTACTCAGCTCTTAGGCTTTTCAACTAATGTCCACTTTTTATTCAAGTACTGACGAATACACTAATGTGTAGAAAATAGAACATGTACAACTGAGACACTACAGAAATTTTACAGAAGTACAGAAATACAGAAAAACTGTGACACTACAGGCACAGAAATATAGAACGAACGGCAAACTCTAGGCCACAATAAGAGTCACCTTAGAATGTGGCTGCAGAATTTAATTATTACACGTAATAGGCCTATTACGTGCTTCTGATTCTAGAAGCCAAAAAAAGTAAAGCCGAAGTTAAAAGTAAAGCTAAAAACTTTATTTAACGAAGCTTTTTCAGCAATTCACACATTAAAGTAAAAGGCAATATGCAACAGCAAACACGTAAGTTGACGCAATTCACAATAATTCATAACAATGAAGTCTTTCACAGAACGGTGTAGACGCGTTCAGTGTTAGTAACTAAAATGTTGTTAACTGCAGTGTTATTAATTAGCAATTAAATGTTAACAACTTCAGTGTTATTAACTGCAGTGTTATTAACTGCAGTGTTATTAACTGCAGTGTTATTAACTTCAATGTTGAGGCAAACACCGAATTGATCAAATCGACTAAGGTTGTTTATGATTTCAACAGATGGAGGGATTTGTAATAAAGGAACTGCTTTATTTCTAATCAGAGACAAACGCAGTATGCGTGAATTAAGGTCAATCCCGTGTCCTGCAATTTTAGGCTTCAGTCCAGGGGGATTTAGGGGGGGATTTAGCGCACTTAGTTAAGCTGCGCGTCAGTTGAACGAAGTAAAGCCACGCTGCACGCGGTTAGTAAATTGTGGGCGACCACTTTGGAAGACCGCGTGTAGACAGCTTTGAAAGTAAGCAATACCCAGGGTGTTGGAGGTTATTCTTAAATCCGCGCCGGCTGCTATTGAAGCGCCAACAAAAGGCAACGATTACTAATAACCATGGAAAGGAATGGAGGAAATAACGAAAACTACAAAAACAGAAACTTAAGAAAGGAAACATTGTAAACACATGCGGTATCACGTGTGTAACTATACGGAATAATAAAAAAGTCCACTCTAAATGAATTTATTTTTACCCGGATACTATAAATACTTGAATCAAAATCGGGCCTAGTCCGTAGCTGATGATTAATTTGGGATCTACGGATCATGTAGTAGAGTTTTGAATTTGGTTCACGTCACTTGTCTTGTTAGATCTACGTTAAAGACTACACTAAAAGTAATATATGATTAATTTCTATAATACAAAAAGAAAGCTCGAGTGGATTTTACATGAAAAATAATAGATAATTTAAGCGACATTAAAACCTTACTGCAATGAATACTAAATCTATGAAAGCCATTTACATTCGAACAAACCTTTACCTGTAAAATGTTGCGTTAACTTGATTGAGAAATATTTACAAATTTTACATGTATAATAAACAGAAAATAGATAAAATAGAAACTAAAGGAGCAGCCAATGCTATCCTTGTCTCTCTCCATGGTTCTGTCAAGTTGCAGGCCCAAGGTACATATTCGTACTCAGAGTCTGCCTTCACTTTCCATAAAAAAGCATTCCAGAGCTTAACACGTTAATCTCTTCACTAAGGGCAATGTCTAATCCATATTCTATATGTCCGAATCTTGGAAAAATATGGCTTCTGCATGAGGTAGTTCCACATTGCCTTTGTCAGTTCTTGTCTAGTCACCTCATACGATACGTACAGTAGGTTAACGACTTGTTTATTCTTCAGTCGCCAGAACACAACACGTGATGCTATCCATGTAAGATTATAAATTTTAATTTAATCGCAATTTCGATCTTCTCGGACCTCTTCAGATTTTTTATTGGATTCATTTTAACGAGATAAACATTTTAGTTGATTAAAAAATTTAGAATATACATGTACATGTGGTTTAATATCAATCACCGTTTTCAAACCGATGCAAATAAATAATAAATTAAATACGACAGACGTCATTAGACAGAATTTCGCCTCAGCTCCGACGCCTTCTTTGCCTCAGCTAACTGTTCAGCTGATGACAAAATGGCGGGAGTACTTGGTTCTGAATCAAGAGGTATGATGTTCTGTCCCAGGGTGATCAACTGTTCCCCAGCAACTGCTATAGTCTTATGCACGGACTCCATGACAACATTGATCACCATGGCAAGGAGGGCTAAGCCAACCAGCAGGTAGATGGAAGTCGCTAGAAAGAACTTTGGATGCTGAGGGATGATGTCACCAAACCCAACAGTGCTGAGAGAGATGAAGGTGAAGTAGAAAGCCTGAAGCCAGTCCCAGTCTGACTCTTTGCGCTTGTAGATGAAGGCACCGAGCAGGATGTAGGCGAAGGCTATGGAGATGGCGAATAAAGGCGGCAGGTTGAATTGGTCGTCGATCTCTGTAGGTATGTATACATCGTCCAGCTAACAGAACATAGAATATCATTCAGAACGTTACCGTCATTCTTGATATAAGCGTCGCCATGTTAGTAAGTTGTACATGTAAGCAAAGTAGACGTTTCCCAGTAGGAAAGTACTAGTAATATAAGGCTTATGTAGTAGGAAAAAAGTATACATCTACATTACGAATAAATTGTCTTAAGTTGTGCAACAAATCTAATAAGACCAAAGTTTTGCAACAGTGTTCGTCATTTGCTTATAAAATTACTACATAATTTGTTTTAAAATTTAGCTAAATAACAATTTTCTATCTATTCTAACTCTAGATAGGTGGATAGGTCACTGCAATATTATCGTATGCTCAGAATTTGATTATGTAATTGTTTTGTGCATAGCGAATACTTTCACCCCTGTTGCCAATCACACACGTTGAGTCCTAAGACAACAATGCCTCAGTTATGGACTCAGTTGCTTGTTGCCCGTCAGTTTAGCAACACATGCGCCGTTTGATTGATTGGCAGACCACATGTGGAGGTACGGATAGGATTCTGAGCAACTTCGAGAAATTTAGATTAAATAACTGCTAAATCGAGTTTACATTATTGGATTTCAGCTTAATACAATACACTAAAAATTAAGCAGATTCGTTAGGGCGGAAAATAACGATTAAAGCCGCAAAGCAAATGTTAACGTTAGTTTTATCCCTCGAAAGTGATATCAGCAAAGGCGAGCCCAGGATTTGAACCCACACGTACTGATGCTCGGTGGGATATCTTACCGATATCGCCACTGATCCCAGAAATCTCTCTGATTACATAAAATTAAATAACAATGAGTAGAGTTTCCGAAAGAGAGCGAAGAATCAAATATGAAAAATCATTAGATGCACTTAGTCTTCATGCATTTGAATCCCTTTTATTTGATAGACTTATTAGCAGGAAAATTGTGCAAAAAGCTATTTCTGTTTAAAAGTGTACTGTTAGAGGCTGTACGATGAATTTAAATCCGATGCCTTTATCTCATCTGATAGGCATGCTAACATCTCGACCATCACTGGTGCAGGGATAGAAGAATCAAGAACAAAATTAGATAGAAAAGGAAACGAGTGTATTTACACGAAGTTGTTGAGAAAAATGGCGAGGAATGATCATGAAAGGTATAGGCTTTGATTGGTGTCTTACTATCAATCATCAACTAAACATAAAACAGTTGCTGCCGTGAAACTAAATCTTACAAAATATGTTTCGACTCCCTAACAGCCTATAGCTGTTCATAACCGTCAAATAGAACCGCAATGAATATTAGGAAGATTGTTGCCAGTTGGTCTAAGCATCCTTACCGTGTCATGCCGCAATTAATGTTACTCAGATGTTTAGTAGCTGATCAAACTCTTCGTAGAGCATAATTTCGCATTTAAATATTTTTAACATGTTTATCGTTTGTTTGAATGGGATTTTGCTTGTTTGTTTATCTGATTAAATGTATATTCCTATCGCTTATATTTACTGCGCTTAGATGAAAAAATAACGATATGAAACAGAAAAAGTAGTTATATCGTATAGTATCGCATTAAATGTTAGTCTACATGGATATTGGTTGGTCTTCGCTAGTATTAGTATGAAATAATATGCGTTGAATGCTAGGCATCATACAGTAACTGCTGCTGAACAGCTATTCTTAAGATCCCTGCCGCACTACGTCGTATGAGACTATCAGAGTGAAGAATTGAATTATTATATGGAAGGTTTAATATTTATATGCAAGATGCCACATACATTTGAGGCACTACGATTTGTTGTTTATTATTGATGATTGATTAGTATTTGATTGATTAATGGAGTGATTGATTCTGCATTTGATATGTAAATTAGTTGATTAATAAATCAAATGACTGATAGCTCGACTAGGCTATCTCTACCACGTCACCTACCTCAGCGACCTGAGCGGCCACTATGATCATATCATCTCCCATATGGACTGAGGACTTCCTGCGCCGGTACATGCTCATCCGGATCCTCCGCACGAAGGATAGGGTTAGCTTCTTAGTCGGGATCATGCGCCGTATCCTGGCGCATCTTCCGGTGTAGTACCACCGGCGACCGTATCCCCAGAAGAACTTGATGATCTTGGTGAGGGTGCTACCGAGCTTGCCGAGGTAGACGAGGCAGAGGGGTATGCCTATAAGCGCGTAGATCATCGTCGCTATCCGACCCCACCGGGTTATCGGCACAATGTTGCCGTAACCTAAAATAACAACAAAAGTGATAACAGTGTTGCTGTAATATAAAATAATAATAGCAGTGATAACAATGTTGCTGTGACATAAAATAGCAACAGCTGTGATAACAATGTGGCTGTTATATAAAATAACAACTGAAGTGATATCAGTGTTGCCGTAACATAAAATAACAACAAAGGTGATAACAATGTTGCCGTAACCTCAAATAACAGCAGCAGTGATAACAATGTTGCTGAAACCTAAAATAACAGCAGCAGTGATAACAATGTTGTTGAAACCTAAAATAACAGCAAAAGTGATAACAATGTTGCCGTATCCTAGAATAACACCTGCAGTGATATCAATGTTGCCGTAATATAAAATAACAACAAAGTTATAACATAGTTACCGTAACCTAAAATAACCATAACACCATTTTGTATTTTGGAATATCCATAGCCTAGGAGTTCATCAACTAATATTCTTTCAGACGATGGCTTTGATCTTAGTGCTTGGTCGCCTATTACTACACGTGCTGTCCAAGGTTGATCTATCCTTCAGCAATCCGGGCACAATACGGGTGCGCCGATTTTGCTCTTTGACAATAACAATTTTCATAAAAAACGAAAAATATCATAACAGTAGAAATGCCTCATTTATATGCAGTTATCATGTAGCAACCTTTAATTCTACCATTATCCATTAAGAAATGTTCACGTGCTATAGAACTCTGCTGAGTAGCCGATCCAGAATCGTCTGCATAGCAGCTTATAGTGTGTGTAATTAATGGATAAATAAAGTAGCCACTAGTTCATATACGGCTGAGGTAACCTGAGGACATGCGGTCATCTGAGTTCACCTTATACAAGTAAATTTGAAGTTGCAACAGAGACTAAACAATTCCTCTAAAAGGATTAACCCAAAAAATAATAACGAAATATAGCGTTATAGACATAACGTAACGAACAGACCCATAACCTATTGAAAATTTTGCGCTCTGTATCAGTTAAAACGGCATTAATTTGATTTCTCATGGAAACATAGTTTTTATATACAATTATATACAAAACTGGTAATGTAGACCAACGATTATTTTTAAATTTAACATATTCATCTGAACACTGCTATGCTGCAATTAATCCATTCAGTATTAATTTAGCTTTGTGATATATCAATAAATGAAATGAATATATAGCACACATCAGAATGTGTGGATCTTGAGTCAAATTGGCAGCTTTTAAGGCGTTGAAGCAAGTCCTCAAAATGAGCGATAAACAATATTATTATGACATTACTTCGATGCACTGTGGAAACTCTCCTGAGTTATCATTCGCGGTATCTGGCGAGTGATAGACGTAAATGTCAATTATACACCACAACTCCCCAGGCGGCTTTGTTATACTCCCTGGCTTCAATTTACCTTTTTGTTCATACCAAGATGAGATTTATCCTAGGTGTGGTAGGCAGTCAAATTTCCATCTTGAAGAGAAGCCATTCGAACCTCTGACTTTGACGTTCTCTTATCTCTTAGTGCACTGCCTTCTGGCAGGTCCATGGTAAATAACGCCTCCACTCTTCTCTGTCTTCCGCTTTCTTCATTTCCACATATGAGTGGGTCTTTAAATCGTCTAACATACCTAATCTCGGCCTGCCCCTGCCTCTTTTACCTTCCAATTTACCTTTTATGATCTCTATTAATAGACCTTGCCCCTTAGAATGTGTCCTATCCAACTCTACTTCCTATTTCTTAATACATTTATCAACTGTCTATCTGTACCAACTCTCTCCAGAACTTCCTCATTTGTAACCTTTTGAGTTCAGTTAATCTTCTCCATTCTTCTTCAAATCCACGTATGACGTTAAACCCACATAACCAGGGAAATAGCTGTTTATTATTCAATGACGGCAAAATAATTCATCAGAAGTTTAATTTCTTCAGAATGGTCATCACAAAATGGCCTTAGATTTATTATTTTTAGTTTAGTATTTGCGACAAAACTCTTTAACTTATCGAAAACAATAATTACTGGTTGTTGTGGAGATTAATAAAGCAGCAACTCCAAATAAAATATATTTGATACCTCTATGGATGCCATTGACCAAATGTCTAAAGTATAATAATTCGTCTATCAATTAAGTTCATACGAATTTGTAATTATAGGGAGGATGCAGCTTAGCAATTCCGGTATAATTTCACTTGATCATGAAGCCCACTTTAAGTCGTTGTAATTTCATTATTAAGTAAAAGTCTACACTTTCTGTTTGGTGGTGTTAAAGGAGATGCATTTTTATCGTTTGCTAAATAACCCTACACTCTTATTCGCTTAGCCTCTCCATAAAATACGAATTACAAAGATTCTGTACATCATGCGGGACAGCACTTTGAAATGGACAGTATCGAACATCAGGCAAATAGTAACTATTTTAAAATTACAAACTAAACAACTCACGTCCACAAATTATGTTTCATCGAGACATAAAATGACCTACTAATATTACATGTATCTTAGGCTAATATGATTGATATTCTAATTAAAGTAATTTAATTGCTCAACTATGTTTACGTAGTTGATGGATTACATTCAATCAATGGCTTAAGCGCCATTGATTGAATGTAATCCATCTATAAAATTTAATTGATTAAATTTTAAAGCAATATCCGTATAATTACTATATACACTTACAAATATATACAATATCATATAAATACTATCTTGATATTATCTTCAAACGTTTTGCTATACGTTTTTGTTTTATTCTTTTTTATCAAATCTCTGACTCCCTTCCTCTCTCTTACTCTTAATATTTCTCTCCCTTTATCTCTCTCTCTCTCTGTGTGTGTCTCTGTCTCTGTCTCTGTCTCTCTCTCTCTCTCTCTCTCTCTCTCTCTCTCTCTCACACACACACACACATTCATTCAAGCTCCACGACGTTCGATATTACGAGAATTCTCTATATCAACTCCGCGGAATTTCACCTCAGCTAATATATCCAATTTCATCTATTTTCGGCATGTAACTGATTCTAATAATAACAAAGCATTGACAGATCTGATAACGTTCATCCACAATTCTCACGCCTATCCCTCAAATAGGATTCGATTTATCAAAGCCCCCCATGGCGAGCTCAGTACATTTTGATCTCCTCTCGTTCAATTACTTGATACGAAACATAGAGAATGTAATTAACGACCATTTCAAATTTTATTATTATGCAATATACATGTACTTCGTATATATAAACGTATGTATAATATATTATATACGCGTGCAGTTGTCGGTAGGTTCAATTCTCAATATATATATATATATATATATGTGTGTGTGTGTGTGTGTGTGTGTGTGTGTGTTATTGTGTGTGTGTGTGTATAGTTCTACATAAGGAGAGTACAGCTGGAGTAGGTTCGGGAAAATTGAGAATTGAACCTACCGACAACTACATTTGTTTATAATAAGAGACGACTGACGAAGATATGACATTGAAGAGACGTGTAGTCACTTGGTGATGATTTCATTGTTTTAGACCAATTGATCGCTCATACACTAGATTTGCCAGATTTTTCAGAGTTCTAGTAGTTGCACCGATTGTGGCATTATACCACCAGGCTACTTGACTTCCACTGGCCATTCAGCGCTACTTTGGCATTTAGCATAGAGCGCCGCTTTATAAATATACTTATTATTATTATTATTATTAATATTATTATTATTATTATTGTTAATATTATTAGATTGATAGATATTAAGATATAAGTGAAAAAAGCCAGGATATACAGGAGTGTACCAATTATATTATATTTTAAACAGAGATACAGGAATAGTATTAAAAACTCAAGAACTTATCCTGGTGCTTATGCTGACTCATCTGATAATTCAGACATGGCGATCGTTGAACAAAGATTAAATAAAATATCGATAAAAAGGCAGAAAATAAAATAAAATATGATGGAATTGGCAGAATTGAAATGGAAGTTTCAGCAAGTACGTAAATTAACAAAAAAACCGATTAGTGAGAACTATCAAGGAACTTCAGTATAAGCGGGAAGGATGGTGAGCTGAAGACAGAGATAAGTGAAATAAAAGAAACATGGAAAGAATATACTGAAGATTTGAATGACAAAGATAGAAAACCAAATGTAACTAATTTTGAACCATAAGAAGAAACTATGGTAGGGAATGATGAAAGGGACAGGTATAATGAAAAAATAAATTCTTGAGTTTAAATTAGAAATATGAAAAAGTGAACAGCTGCGGGGATAGATAACCTACCATAATTTTCTGTAAATTATGGGTGAGATGCATTACTGAAACTTGTAGAATTATGAGTGGAAGTGTACGAGACCGGTATCTGGCCAGAAGTATAAATTAGTGTACGGTATATTCTATCGTTCGCTCATTTATTGTATTCAATAATCAGCGTCAGTCAGAGTACATTATATGCACTCATTCATATTATTGCAATAAATTAAGTTACTTGCAGCTGTACCCATGTCAATTGTAAATTTACAAATTACTGTGTTGGTAAACATCGCGTGACTTCCATCAATCAATCAACACAGCATTATTACACGCCTTCTTATTGTAATGCGCTACCTAACGGCTGGTCCACGACGTATAACTCTTCCAACCAATTCTATCCTTAACCTTTCTCGTCGTCTCTAAATATGAATTTCTCATCAAAGATTAGACCACACTAAGGTTTAGTTACTAGTTTTTAAATGAGTTTTTACATGAAACTAGTAGACCCTAAGTAAATCATTTTTATTACTGAACTCCCCTGTGTCCTGTTTGGGTAAATGCAGAATAAACCACCCGTAAACTGCACGTGTCGTTAAAGACGACTGTGAAAGGCAAAGGCGACTGTGGAAAGCAATGGATTATTGTTAAGCTGGTGGTTAAATTAAAACGTGGCTTACACATAGCCTTTGCTGAAGAGATTAACTTATAGGAGTTATCTGAGCAGTGTGAAAGCAGCATGTGAGTAAGAATGTGTGCGCCTTGGACCTGCCACTTGACGGAGATTTTTTATATGTATGATGTTGTGACATGTGTTGCAATGTAATTATATCTGTGTGTGTTTTCTACCAAGAAATAGTGAATTATAGATAGATAGATAGATAGATAGATAGATAGATAGATAGATAGATAGATAGATAGATAGATAGATAGATAGATAGATAGATAGATAGATAGATAGATAGATAGATAGATAGATAGATAGATAGATAGATAGATAGATAGATAGATAGATAGATAGATAGATAGATAGATAGATAGATAGATAGATAGATAGATAGATAGATAGATAGATAGATAGATAGATAGATAGATAGATAGATAGATAGATAGATAGATAGATAGATAGATAGATAGATAGATAGATAGATAGATAGATAGATAGATAGATAGATAGATAGATAGATAGATAGATAGATAGATAGATAGATAGATAGATAGATAGATAGATAGATAGATAGATAGATAGATAGATAGATAGATAGATAGATAGATAGATAGATCGATAGTTAGATAGATAGATAGATAGATAGATAGATAGATAGATAGATAGATAGATAGATAGATAGATAGATAGATAGATAGATAGATAGATAGATAGATAGATAGATAGATAATAGATAGATAGATAGATAGATAGATAGATAGATAGATAGATAGATAGATAGATAGATAGATAGATAGCTAGATAGATAGATAGATAGATAGATAGATAGATAGATAGATAGATAGATAGATAGATAGATAGATAGATAGATAGATAGATAGACAGATAGATAGATAGATTAATTCCATCACCTCATGATTTCAATATGCTTCATTCCCATTCCGCTGAGGAAATGTATTTGTAATATTATATATATATATATATATATATATATATATATATATATATGTATATATATTAGGCAGATAGGGAGAAGGAAGCAGCTATGAAATGAAATATATTTGTCACAACTATGCGGTTATGACTATAGAAATAACAACACCACTTAGGATCGTGTGAGGGAAAGTTCACTTTATTAAATTATAGTGCTTTTGGGCGGAGTGTTTTTGTCAACTAGAAAACTATGAGGACGCGTTTCTATTATAATTACGAGGACGTGCTTTTTAACAACTTGAGAATTAAGAGGGTATGTTTTTACCAAGTTTAAAATTACGGGGGGGCGTGCTTTTTAACAACTTGGATATTAAGAGGATGTGTTTTTACCAAGTAAAAAATTACGAGGGTGTGCTTTTTAACAACTTGAGAATTAAGAGGGTGTGTTTTTTACCAAGTAAAAAATTACGAGAAAGTTTTTTTGAAATAGTTTTCTAAATTATTTAATATATTTAGAATTAATCATCGTGTTTTGTATTTTTTGAACGCCCCGCCCCTCTTAATCAGAATGAATCATTTAGTTGATGACAAAAATTGATGAACATTAAGTTTAAGCGCTATAGTCATATGATCTACTGAGTGCTCTGATTCTTCGGACTTCAGATTAGCCTTCTGCTGACGCTTGCGTTTGGAATGGTTTGACATCCAATAGTCTGAGACATGAGTGCAATTATTTAACTTTCCGTCGTGGTGTGAAAACAATATTGTGGTCGCGTAGTTTTTCTACATGAAAGTACTATACACGTACTGTATATATGTTTATTATAAGTATTTTGTATATGAAGACTGGAACGAGTGTTGCTGGATAGCGTAAAGTTCTGCTCATATTTAGAAATTTTTACTACTTCAGATATTAATTTAAATGTCATTGTAATTTAGCTCATGATTACTGTTGAACTATTCCTGTAAAGTAGTCTCGAAGACCGAGTTCGACCATGACACTGCTATACAAATTTTCGTGGATAATAATAATAATAATTATTAGTAACTTTAGCGAGGACAATGGCTCCACTGATTCATGGATGTTATCTCATCTTATACAAGGACGCCTACGAATTCCCTCGCTGCCCGAAGCCGCTGCCCGACTCTGCCGCCGACGCGCTGCCGACGCGATGAGGAAGCCTACAATCGACGAAATTGACATCTTTGCGATACGCTGTTTTGCGATTTTCATAGCTTGTTTTACATATAATGCAGAATTATTAGATGGAGCAGATACATTAGAAAATTTAAGAGACGCTACACTTTTTCATGACTAACATGACGTAATTAACGAGATGCTCCACTTTGTCCTAATAAGTCTGGATGAAATAAATTATTTATTATATTTAGAGTGAATCATCTGGCGAGAACCCCCTGCTCTTCTTAATAAAAAATGAATCATTTAGTTTGTCAAAAATAGTTTGATCTACTTACAATTGCTCTTCGGGGCTAATTAGTAACATCCACTTAAGTGCTCACATCGAGCTAATTAGTACTGAGCGAGGTCAAATTTCAGGTCGTCCTAGTACTCCCTATATCCTTTTACTATTAAATTAAATTGTATCCATTTTATTTCAATACATTACATTTTATTTTATAATAAAAATTCAGATTGATAAAAATCTCAGTGTATTTATTGTTTGACAAATATGACTGCTACGCTGAAATGTTTACTGGTTCAAGCCATGGTTCGGGAAAGAATAAATATATTACATTGTTTCAGACTTCTGTCGGCATATTTTCGTATCGTATGCAAAACAACAAACAATAAATCACAGATAAACAAAATAACACGGGTAGATTTTCTTCATGCTTGTTGATTGAACTGTAGTTCATAGGAGATGGCTAGAATGTAGACTAGATTGTTTATTATCCGTATTATATTTAGCAATGTGATATACAATGTTAATGTTAATCAAACATTCAATAGGCTAGATATCTTTTGTCCAATACATCACTGAGTAATTGTTTAGTTTTTCAAACGTAGTTAAACACATACAATGTTGTGCAATAATTTTCCCTAATGATATCTATCAATTTCGAATACTGCATGTTTAAACAGTATAGGCAATTTAGTCAATTTTTTATGTTACCAGCCCTTTGAGTGTCCGAGATTTTACTCTCTGCTATCGGGAATAATAAGCATTCCTGTAGTGGATGTCAGACAAGTTATAATATCAACTTTGCACATGGACTTAGAACATGATTTAAGTACTCATCTGCTGTGAAGAAATGAAGTAAGGGCGTTTATCTAATATCATCAATAGTGCATCACTTTATTCAGAGATCCAATTTCTAGGCTCGTTACTAATAAATCAGTTATCCCTCCCTTATTCATCCATACTGTGGGTCAAAGGTGCACGGCGCACGCTCTTAGAATGAATATTTCAACGGTCAAAAACAAGTCGATCTCTTTACAGTAGCAAGCTATAAGACACATAAATTGATTGAGGATATAAGCTACATGTAATCAGCAAAATCTTCCTCCATTGATTCCTAATTTTTCCAGGATCGGGATATAGACAATGATGTTGCAATTTCTGGAGTCTAGACGCTCACCAACCGATTGCCCTTTGTGATGTTGGTTTGGATTAGTGCTTTGTCGCCTTTTACTACACATGCAGTCCATTCTTAATCTATTCTTCAGCAACCTGGACACAACACGAGTAAAAGGATATAGGGCACAAGTGGATTAAATATTTAGTAGTTTTTTCCGAATGTAGAATATATTTTAATGACAATACAAAAAATATATTTTAAATATATTTTAATTATAATGTTAATATATATATATATTATATATACAAGTATATATATATATATATATATATATATATAGGCCTATATGCATGTATATGCTCTGTCCATTGCAATAAACCAAAGATTCGGGTACCTATGAATAGACATGTTACATCCCACTAGGCTGAGAAAGTAGTAATTTAATTTAACTTCTTGAAGATGTTGAACAACAGTGAAATATTCGAATCACATCATTCAAGTTCATCACTGAAACTTTTCGACTCAAAGGTAGGAACTGAAACTAAAATGTAATTACGAGGAAAACGAAAAGGCTAACCGACAGTAGTGAAGATGGTCAGACAGAAGAACAATGCTCCCCAATAGTTCCATGTCATTGCTCCCTTGTTGAGATGCCCATAGATTTTCGTTTCGATCATCTCTTTATAGTATTCATCAATGATCACAGCAAGGTTCTGGATCAGCTTCCCGCAATGCCTCCAATCTGGTCCTTCCTTCTCTTCCACTGCATCCGCCCAGTAATCCACGGATTCCTCGGATATGTAATCCGTGACGCTATCGTTGAGAGGCTGCAAGAACATGGTGTCATTCCACTGATCCGTACTCGACTTATTCTGCAGGTAACTCTCACATTCCATGAATCTACTCAGCTCTTCCCTTCTTCCGGTTACGTTCAGAATGTTCCTCAGGTAGTTTCTCTGTGCTGCGTCCAGATCTATTTCCATCTTAGTTTCATGAGGTCCCTCTATTGTGCTGAAGAGCCAAGCGCCAAACCCTGCGTAGCCTAAAAGAACCAATGTCAGCCCAAGCTCCGCTTTAAATAACCCAAATATATACCTTAGTTTCCTCTTAAAGCGCCTTAGGCGAGGCCATTTCGTGGGTTCTAGGTCCTCAGGATCTTCGAGTTCTTCAATGTGGTTGCCGTTTTGTTTGTGGTAATCGTTGTTGAGATGCTCATTTTGAAAAGTTCCACCAGTTCTTTTCGAAGCCTCTATCAGTATGCACCTGGCTATGTATTTCTCCAGATCATGCTCTACTGAAGTGCTATTCATTCTTATTAATACTTGTTATATCGCTCGATAATCCAAATACAAATATTTTAAAAAAATGTTTTTGCATTAAATGGCGCCGTTAAACTCTATGGTTGCTATGAAAACATCGTTGTTCCATACTTAGTAAAAGTAGATTTTTTCTAAATCATACATGTATTATTATGATAGTAAATACAATATTGAAACAAATGTCTTTTTGTTAGCAATATTAACATTACAGATCTAGTCTTATGTAGAATATCTTTAGTCAGAAAGTCAGTTAATAGAACAAGTAGTTAACACATTAATAGAGATTTAAAGTTAGGCAAAAACTGTTGCGAACGTTGTTTGTTCAATCTGATTTAAGTATATCTATATATATTTTCATCACAATTACATTCAGGCAATCATATTGAATGATTTACAGCAGAGGACAGCATTCATTATTTTGGACAGCAGTTTCTCAATTTATCAAATTGTTAAGTCTGAAATGCCACTTATGCATCTGGCAGTCCTGTACATGTGTACAAGTAATATCAGCATATCAGTAATATCAGTAATATGCATTATTATTCCTTGAAATAAAAAAGCTCTACATGATCAATGTAAGAGGTAAAGATAGCATTGAGCCCTAGAAGTTTTAGTTTTAAAGATATTGGATGTTGTCGTTGATTTTAGGTTTATGTAAATGATTTAATTTCTTCAGTTTTTTAAAATTAATATTTTATCGCTAAGTCGTTGAATGCATGCTATTATTACAATATCGCATTAATGGTCATGATAATAAATGCGCACACTTAGTATCGCAATTGACCAGCCATGGTTATTCCACCGACGAAAAGGCTTAAAGACTAAAAATATCTGACCCTTAAATCCTCATCATATTCATCAATATTGGATTCTTCGAACTAAGGCAATCATTTTCTGAATTGATCATCCTGTAGAGATTTATTAACTGAAGAATCTCTAGCTGAAGGAATTCTATCTCCACAGTCTTGTCTTATTTTTGTCTGCCACATGCCCTTCTCGACCCGATGTACTTAAAAATGCACTCGATGAAGATAGGGCACTGTCTTATCTATGGATATGATAGAAAATACATCATTATTGTTCAACAGAAGCTATCCGTGATCTGAAGCTATTGTTTACATATGTTTTGATTCGATATTGCTAAAGCAGCATAGTTAAAGCAGCATTGTTAAAACAGCATTGTTAAGGCAGCGCTGATAAATCAGAGCTAATAAAGCAGCATTGTTAAAACTGTATTATAAAGCAACTTTGTTAAAGCATCATTGATAAGCAGCCTTTGCTAAAGCAGCATTGATAAATCATTGTTGCATTAGTCAAAGTAGCATTGATAAAACAGCCTTTGCTTAGTTATCTTTGTTAAAGAATCATTGCTTTATCTAAGGGAGCATTTTAAAACTGTATTTATACAGCATCATTGCTTTAGCTAAATCAACATTGATAAGGCAGAAATTGCTACTGCAGCATTGATATACACACAATATACAGTATTGCTAAAGTAGCATTGTTAAGGCAGCTTTGGTAAAGTAGCATTATCAAAGCAGTATTGATAAATCAGCGTATCAACTGTATAACCAGCGTTCATTAGTTTGATATAATTGGGTATTTAAAAACCATGTGAATTTGGAATATTTTATTCTGAAGAAATTAGTTACTGACAATTTTTATGAAACATCAATGTAAGGCTTTTAAAGATGTCTAAGTAGCTCATCACTGTGTAGAAAGTCAGGTAGTGTCGTGAATTCTACATTTCTGTACCCGAGGTCATGGGTACGATTCCACGATGAGCTTATAGAAGTATAATCACTGACATTTACAAAAACCGGAAGCAACTATAAAATCTCATAGGGACCGGTGTAAATGTGTAGTAAGCGACATTGCCACTGGCTGGAGCCAGTGGTAATGTATTATATCGGTAAGATATTCGGCAGCGGATCAGTATGTGCGGTGCTCAAATCCTGGGCTCATACGTAACTGACATAGCTTTCGAGTGAGGAAACTGATGTTAACATTAGCTTTTTAGCTTTTTGTAAGATATCGTCATAGATGAACATTTCAATAGAGCTTGTGCTAATTTATCATATTTAATTTACACTATTACATAGCTTCACTGCTTTGGGTATATGGTGGAACAAATGGCTATAATATATATATATATATATATATATATATATATATATATATAGCGATTAAATTTAAATATATACTCTCCATAAATTCCTTATCGCAAAATGGCAGAGCTGTAATTAGCGTAACTAGTTAGGAATTTCGCCACCGAGCGAAATACATCGACAAAGTTATCGTTAGCGTTACTTCATTCAGATAGACAGACAGAGATAAATGGCTTATTATATTAGATATATAATCGATCAGCTATAAAACGCGAACTCGAAGTTTAAACCTCAAAATTTAAAACTCTAATGCAAAATTTCTCAAGTTTGAATCTATATTTAGCATCTTCTCAAATATCGCAGTAATTGCTGATGGTCTCTGCTGTTCTAGTTGTATCACATCTTGTTTGATAAAACAGTTAAAGATCGAACGAATTAATCGACACGCTAAAATAATTACACTTCAACTCCATCTGCAACATCACTAACGATCTCACTATAATAATACTCACGAGTTTAACCATCCCGCACAAATGTGCATCAACACTGAAAGAGCACCGCGGTAAGAGCGGTTAAAGAGGCTGTTAGCAGCATCATATCCTCCCTGACTCTCTGGCTGCTTAGTATATTTTATTCTATATTCAAATTCTGCTTAAAATAACTTATTTGAATGTATGGTTTAACTTTATGTTTAGCTTAACTTATTTGAAGCAACCATTTCTCTAATAGTCACCGGTATTCTAGACCAATCTAACGGTTCCTTGCAAGTTTTTAAATTGTTAACCTTTCTATAGTTAATCGTATATTAGCTGTTTTGCGCAGCAACCTTCAATATATGCTTAACTTTACAGTGCCCTAAAAGGATATCCATTTGCTGATAATTGACCTAGACTTGGTTGAACCCAGACCACTTGCTTCTAATGCGAACATTCTAAACGGTACGCCATATCCCCTCCTCAATGTATTTTTGGTATTTTCTTATAAACAGTTTTCCTTACAGACACTCACTACTCACTATTTGATTGCAGTCAATAGACAAAAGCACAGATTGGTTGATTATAGTGAGTGATTATGATTATATTATTTATGGATTGACTATGGCGATGGATAATGAATGAGTGATTGTTGATTGATAGTAATTTTGTGCATAATCGAATTCTAGGCTTTTAGGAAACTATAAGCGAGAGTTTAGAGTCCATTTTGTATTGGTGACGAGAAAAATGATTAAAAAAGAAAGATTAAAGGGCCTAAAAATAAAAATATGCCATCCAATTTCTAGGAATTATGGAATTTATGCAATTTCAATTCATAGAAAGTACTATTCAAAGTTCGGGTGTACATTTGAACATAGTTCTAATTGATAGCATTAATAAGAATTTCCTAATTCATTCTCACTCTCCTCTCTCTCTCTCTTCCCCTCTTTTTCTCTCTCTCTCTCTCTCCCTCTGTATCTCTCTATTCTCGATTTAAGTTAATAATTACTATATTAGATCAATACAACTAAATATCAGTGATCATTCGAATCAGCAAACCTGAAATCTTCGTAAAAGATTTTACCTCTAAAACATCTAAACTCAGTAACCATAGTTTATCTATTTTATAGCATCTGAAAATCTTTTACAAATGTTGGTAGAATTTTAAGAAACTTGCAGTTTTCGAAGGTATTAGCAGTTATAGACCGGATACCATTATCTGACATGGAAAATATGCATGAGAAGCTGCTGCGGAATGAGCTGTGGAAGCTTCTCGTAGCAGGAGAACTCGATGCATCTGAAGCCTCTATGAGTCTGCTTAGAGATATTTATAAACATGATTTCCATAGGCTTACCTATAGTTACGTGTTGAATTATGCCAGACTGACGCGTTAAAAAACGCGCCTAGTATATTATGATCAAACGCCGCACATGTGTTTCGAGTATGATCGATTTCAGAGGCAAAGTCGAAACGAAGTCGTGAATATGATTGGAAAAGCCTGATCTTACTGCACTAATGTAAAGCTCAGAAGCACAATCTACACTTCTAAGGATAATCCATAGAAAATTGTAACGGGTAATTTTATTGAATAATACTGTGGAATAGATGAGCTAGCAGTGAATGGCGCTACAATGTGCTAAAAAGTTTCGATTAATCAGCAAATGGTATAGGAGAAAATTGTAAAAAAAAGCTTCTCATTATATACACATATGAGTTGTCATTGATGATGGAAATTTAATTGAAAATTGGTGATAAAGGCGTAACGCTACACACAAATATTGATGAATTTACTTTCGTAAAAATACCCTTGAGGAAATTCCCTGTTTTAGATTCATGCTGGAATTACGAGTAATAATGTCTAAAAACTAGGTACTTCATTCTTAAGATTTCTTCCAGGTTGGGGATGGCATAGGGGGGAGGTGCCAGGAACTGAGATGTCGAGCTAGAGGGTGGTCTATCTACCTACAAACACTTAAGAGCAGTGCATAAATTATACCCAAAAGGGCGTTCACCCTTGGTGGGTGTTCACATTATGAAGTTGTTCATACCAGGAAGGTATTAATTGACATTAGGAGGGTGTTCACCCTGGGAGGGTATTCCCATTAGGAGGTGTACTCATTAGCAGAGTGCCCACCCAAGGAGGGTGGCTCCCCAAGATCGTATTCCCCGTAGAAGAGACATCTGAACTAATCATTGGTGCGACAAGTGCTCTCTAAGCTACTTTTTTTTATCTCTAGGCTGATTCTCTAGATTTTGGAATTTGCATCATTTTGGACCTTCTTTTGCTCACTAGCTTAGATTTATCTCAGTAGTACTCGATGTTGTCATGGACGACAGTACCACTCTATTTGTTGTTGTTGTTGCTGAGAGAGGACAGGTTGACAGCCTCTAAAGTTTAGGACATATCAGAGACTGAGTACCTCTGCTAAATGGCTATACCCTATTCCTGGTATAGCCTTTTAAATGTAACTAATCTTTAAATCCACATATTCACGTACCCCCACTTATTTTGTGCTTAATGATTGTTTATCGGTGTTTGGTTTAAATTAACACTCCCCCATCGTTGATATGATTTTGAACGATTAAATGTTGTTAACTTTAACTTTAACCTTTCAAATTTTACTGTTAAGTTTTTAATATTTAATTCTTCCATATAAGATTCGGACAAATGGATATTAGCTTGTAAGGTCTTCTACAATCAGGTGAAAAAAGTATTTAGAAAAATTCGACTATATTTCTTAATAGAAATTTTAAATTATTTTTTACAGAATTTCTGTGGGGGGCTGGGATTCCACTTTCCCTCCTTCATCTTGGGACATGTTGAAATCGTTGTGAAAATTAAGAAAATAAGGTTCGAAGCGCTCCCATTCCCTCCCCCATACTAATATTTGTGATAATTTGAGTATTACAGTAGCAAACAGGAAGCAGCGAATGCATCGTTTCGCACTCAGTTTCACCTTCGAGTTTTCTGATTAGGCAGATCACATTAACTACCGAAGATGGCGTTTAGATTTATTCCAAGACTCTGACATTCAAATGATAATTCAACCTGGACAAGAATAAGAAATAAGAATAAGTGTTGTATAGACCTACTCCTTTATTCAACTCAACACTTAGTTTCAATGAGAAAGGAGCGGATTGGTAGGTTAAGCATTAATACGTATATATGTTTAACAGCTACAAGGAATCATGAAATCGTCTGTCAGCCATCTTGACAAAAGATGTTACAGTGCATCTAACAATTTATTCCTAATTAATATAAGTTATTTTTTATAATATAATAGGCCTCAAAAGGTTACAAATGAGGAAGTCCTGGAGAGAGTTGGCACAGATAGACAGTTGATAAATGAATTAAGAAATAGGAAGAAGAGATGGATAAGACACATTCTAAGGGGGGAAGGTTTATTAAAAGAGGTCATAGACGGTAGAATAGAAGGAAAAAGACAGGGGCAGGCCGAGATTAGGTATGTTAGATGATTTAAAGACCCACTCATATGTGCAAATGAAGAGGAAGGCGGAAGACAGAAAAGAGTGGAGGCGTTATATACCATAGACCTGCCAGTAGGCAGTGCACTAAGAAAGAGAGAGAGAGATTGTTTAATTATTATATGAAGCAATCCAGACGTCCGTTAAATTTAATTTAGGGCTCTGGACAGTATTGCAAGCTATTAAATGATGGTGAGCGTAGGCCATGTAGCCAAATTTCATTTCCTAATGACCCCCCAACCCAATCCAACCCAAACAGCTAGCAGAAAGTGTAAAACTACCCAACCACTTCAGATAACACTTTACTTCCTTTGCAAACCTAGATTAGTAACAGCTTCTTGTAAGCACATCGGAGACGGGTGAGCTCTGAACTTGTGGCCTGTACGTAAGTCAATTACGTAAAGGCATTTTTCGACAGATAACAGTGATAAGTCATTTTATAGGCAAAAAAAGTCACTTCTTTCGGCAGATGTCAGAATTTCTTCTATACTTTAAATTCCTATAATTGTATGAACTTGCTGCAGTTCGCGTGAGTCTTCATTGTGATTTAAAAGTTCATTTCGTCAGTTGTACAAATTCACGTAGCGTTTGTAAAACGAGTCAGTTTAATTACATCAATTTGTCAAGCACAGCTCAAAGTTAATCAATGTCATGTATCGATAAACTGAACGAGAGCATAACTTACAAAGATTCGTCGATCATTAAAGATTATTTTCTCACTACTCTAAATTTACATAATTGTATTACTCAGTACAACAACATATAGTACAATAATGCGTAGCAGAATGATGTAACGGACGTTAAACCTTTATTATTATTATTATTATTATTATGTGTAGTACAATGATGCGTAGTACAATGATGCGTAGTACAATGATGCGTAGTACCGTAAATGGTTCAACCCAATAAAAAAAGTCGATGAGTGGTTTAACCTTCAGTGTTTCAATGAGAGGTTCAACCCTCAATGGTTCAACCCTCAATGGTTCAACCCTCAATGGTTCAACCCTCAATGGTTCAACCCGGTAGACAAGGTCAATGAGAGGTTCAACCCTCAATGGTTCAACCCAAAGTTGATGAGAGGTTCAACCCTCAAAATTGCTCTCGCTAAAACATCTTGGAAGATCAGGTCCATGGTTTAATAGACTTTAGTTTAGACTATTTAGTCTAGAAATTAAAACAAATTAAAATATTTCTCCATTTGAAATGAACATAGGCATGTGATAAACAATATTTTAAAAGAAAACAGTGACTACTAAAGAAGAGCTACTTTTTGCTGTGGTACAATTAAAATGACTTATTTAAATTTTCTTAAATAAAGTAGCCAGATTTAATCCAAACAAAAATAAATATTCTCAAAAACACAACTAACATTTATAGCAAACAGAAATTGATGAAAAGATTTTTGAAATGACATGCATAGAATGACAGGTTTTTTTATGCCGTTCAGGAAAGACCAGAAAATAATGACCTTATTTGCGAAATTTATTAAAACAATGAAAATATTAAATTAAACAACAAAAATTATACATCTGGTCCCTGACACACGGCGATGTAAGAGGCGTTTCAATCGGACTCTGTTAAAAACATTTTCTTATATACACGTACATGCATTTATTTATAAGTTTTACTTCAGAACATTAACAGAAATAACCCCTCTATAGACCTGATACACGTATTCCACCCTTCTAGGACTCTCAGTCCAGTGTCAACTCAGTTCTTTAACTCTCATTCTTTACGTTTTGAGGACAAAGACGCTGGGACATTCACTCAAACATCAAAATATCGTAGAATTGTCAGTCTTGACTTAAATGTCGTTGTTACAAACAATAGAAAGTAGTAGTTCATTGCATATCTCACTGATGATTTGGGTTTCATTCTCCGTTTCCAACAGAACTAGATCACCAGGAGCTGCTTAGTGATCTCACCAAACCCTGCGGAGCATACCCCTCTTCATCGTCTATTTCAACGTCAACTCTGAATTCCTCTTGTGGCGCACGTCGGCTACCAGCTCCTGCAGCAGTTACGTCATTTGACGTCACTCCAGACTCAGGTGACGTCATAAATTGGGTCCTTACGTCAACGATGACGTCACAATGTTTACATTCATCAGGGTAATCCAGAGTTGAATGTTTGCGCAGCTTCATAAGAGCCGACAATTTAGTGTTGAGTCTTGCAGTCGACGAATCTTCGCCTTGAGTTGAATCAGTCACGGCTTTATTCGACGAAATTAAATCCACTTTATCTTGAGTCTCATTCCGTTTACTTGGAGTCAATATATCTCCAGCAGAAGTTCCGCCAGTGTCACTGAAATCGTATTCAACCCTAGGATGGCTAGAATTCTCCTGACGTACGAGTGAATTGGTTGCAGGAGATCGAAGTGGCAAGAGGAAGCTGTGGTGACGCTGAGTTCCAGAGGCAGAGTCTTCCAGAATATAGGAGTCTTGACCAGCAGGATTCCTTTGAATATTAAACATGCATATTATAATGATGATTATTATTATTATTATTTTTATTATTATTATTATTATTATCATCATCATCATCATTTTTTACCCCCGTGTAAAGAACCTGGGATTTGATAAAAACGATTCAAGCAATACGTGCTGAATCGCCGCCCGGCTACTCGAGGTCATCAATCGGCTTAAAAGAATTGTTGAAGCAGACTGCATTAAATCATTGCAAAGTCATGGAAAGCCTTTGCAAAGAAAAATGTCTCTCGCTTATCGCCGGTTTGCTCTGCAATAAGTCTGCCTATGCCATTAATAAAGTCAACTCCTTCGGGATTCATCGGGCCCATGTTTCAATGGCCCGATGAATCTTTTCAATTATTATTTATTATTATTATGATTATTATTATTTACTGCTAATAACAATTAGTTAACATAACTGTTTAAATTAGTACATTCTATCAATGGCTAACAATGAAAAACGAAATGTCAACAATTAAGATCTTGTTCTACGCTGATGATATTGTCATTAGGAGCACGTGCCACAGAGGTTTAAAAAAATACAGATTTAAAGGTTTAAAAATTAAAGATTGCAATGTCTATAAAGTAAACATTTAAAGGTTAAAAAAAATTATGCAATAGCATTCATAATGAACAGCTTAATTTTATTGTAATTTGAAATTCATTTACAAAGGATTTAATTTAACTTAGTATTTGTTACGGTATCTCGAGTGCGGCGAATCGTTTTGTAGAGAAGTCTGGAGCTTCTGAAACCTGATGTTAAACGCACTCCATCCTACCTACTTCACTCTCATTTGAAAGGGATTCCAGATTTTATCGTACACTTTTTGTTATATATTTTTTTAACTTTTTTCTTTCTTTTAATTATTGCTGTTATATGAGCGTATTAGACATTGCTTCAACTTGATCTCAAATGAAACTTTACATTACAGACGGAAAACTGATGCAAAACTAGACTTAGTTATTTTAGCTTTTAGCATTATTTGTGAAATGCATATACCGGAACATACATGTATACCAGAACATACCTTACAATTATTTTACTCGTGCCATCTGAATGGAGTGTTCTGTGCGTGTCGGAATTTTGTAAAATTGAAATTTGAGGGGAGTTCGCATCACCTGGCGGCGACATCACCCCTTCCGAAATCCCTCTTTTCCCGGCCCCCTGGTGCAATATGATATCAGCAGAAAACTCAGAGGAGGGGGTAAGAACAGGATTAAAATCCTCCAGGTCTTCTTCTCGACTCTCCATTCTCTCCAGCTCACAGAGCGAGGAGTGGCTCACAGCACCCAGCTCTACGTAACCGTTGGGCTCCTGACTGAATCGCCGCTCACTCAGCCCCGTCATGTCGCTGCCCAGGCCAGACGGCAGGTGGTGACCCTGGAATGAATCCATCGACTCGCGGTAGCGAAGTAGATACAAGAGTTTTCGACGTCTACGCACGTGCTGCCACTTGGCCAACATGACGAAGAGCACGATGACCCCTGAGACACAAAACGTTCAAGAGAAAATAAGAGTAAATAAGATCACACGTGAGACACAAAACGTTCAAGAGAAAATAAGAGTAAGATGTCATTGAATGTCTCTATAGCGTAGGGTTAACGTCATGAAGTTTAAATGACAGATCCTGAGGTGAATTGAATCCTCGTGGGTTCGAATCCCAGCCGCGCTGATCTGAGAGTAAAATCTCGGAAATTCACTGGACTGGATATACGGAAAATGGTCTAAATTGCCTAACGGTTTAAAAATGTGGTATTAGAAAGTATAAGATATCAACAAAGTTGATCATTTCACTCTAATGCGTGTCTACGTTTTTTACGTGGAACATAAAACATTCAAGAGAAAATAAGAGTAAGATGACACCTAAGATACAAAACGATGAGGAGACCGCAACAGCCGCATGAAATTTTAGGCACAAAAATATCAGAGAAAATACAGCATCTAATGTGGAGAACATCCTAAATGATATCGTAAAAGAAATCGAAGAAATTGTTCAGACATTCCGAAGTACTACACAGACGTTTAACCGACATGGATATTATGTTTCAAGAAGTAAAATCTATTGCACACAGTGATACCAGGTATGACGTTTAGCCTGACTTGACAAAGAATTAGAAAGATTTTACAAACTTATACTAGAATTAGCTGTTAAGAAACTATGTACAAACACCTCAGTGAAACATATCTTGTAAATGTAAATGAAAGGTGATCTGTTTCCAGTTTAAACGGTGGGATTTTAGATAATAAGTAAGCCCACAAATCGGTGGACTTTATCAGGTCTAAATGTTTTTCATAAATACCAAAAGTGACTATACCCTCAATAAATCCGTCGATATCTATTGACATGCCGGCACTAATTTAGGTAAATAATTATTGACAAATTGCCAATAATTATTATTAAATTATCTGGCTTCTTAAATATTTATTAAAAAGTAATATATGTGCCATATATTCTGATCACCCTATAGAAATTAATAAACTGATTGTATGTCACATTTTCTTATAACCCTGTAGCAATTAATGAAGTAATATGTGTGCGATATTTTCTGATCACCCTGTAGCAATTTTATAAAATAATACCTGCGTCGTATTTTCTGATCACATTGTAGCAAATAATAAATAGCTATGTGTACCATATTTTCGGATCACTTCTACCTACCCAAAGCGAGGAAAGCTCCGAATGTGCTGCCCAGAGCGAGCGAGAGCCCATTGATGGCCGTGGTACCGGTGACACAGCGACTGTCATACAGACGAGCTGTCATGTTTATGACTGCTCTCACACACACGTCATAATACGTGTTCTCGTGCAGGTGTGTTATGTCATAGTACGACACTGACGGCTGCAGTAGACCGCTCTCCTGAAACCTCTTGCTGCCAAAAGCTTGGTATCGTACCTGCACGCACACACAATGTATCGCGCTACTATAGCGAGAGCAAGAGCGATAATAGTTAAATATCTTAATTTAATACTTAATGATACATTAAATATCTCCACTAATTAGTAAGTTTAACTTCCCGCTCAGAAGGTTGAAGTAAGCCATTATCCACAAGGCGCAATATCGCCACTACCAGAGTTTTACTATATCACTAGTATTTTTTGAAGTTTCAGAAAGAAGTCTACACGTGGAATTGTTTATACTGTACAAGATAGCATGAACGCTTTAAGTCGAATTCCTTATTTAGCATTTATTAATAATGTTGACTTTTATAACTAAAGAAGGTATTTATGCTGTCATCCAAAATTAGAGAAAGAAGTAGAATTTTGATACCAGCTGAACACCAAAAATTTAATATTAATTTTAAATAGGATGTTTGGTATTTTTCAAGAATAGTAGCTTTGATAGTTAATACTTTCATTATTTACGAAAAAACTTGACGACTGAAAAAATAAAATAAATTACACGATAGCGTTACAGTAATCTTGAACTCAAGTTGTTTCTTAAATAGTTGAACAGAACCAAAGCCAATAAGGCAAAGAGAAAATAGACTACATGGTAAATACATAAAAGAACAGCAAGTTACTTATCAAAACTGTTCTTAAAACGTTTTTAAAATACTTCTTAAAAGTATTTTGAAACTACAAAAATAAAATTCTTTTCGAACCTATTTCTAAAATATTAACAAAATACAAAAAATTATGCAATATTTACAAAATTACAAGCATTTTTGAAAATATTTAAACAACTTTTCTCAAAATATTTCTACCAAAATATCTTTCAGAGATCATCAACTTCTAACTGTGTCTGGCATAGTTTTTTTTATAACCGTAAACTTTATATATAGAGAAAAACAATATATATATATATATATATATATATATATATATATATATATATATATATATATATATATATACTATTAAAATGAATCTAAGAAAGAATAGAACGATATGATTTTTAATTAATCACTTCATTCAGGCTTTGTAGTATTTAATGCTGCTACCTTTAATAAGGAGCATCGTGCTAGTATGCAAGTGTTTCTTATAACTAACAAGTTTAATATTAATATTTAATGCCGTATCCTCAATCACAGATGCTAACAGGTACGTTCGATGAATAAGACGTTTGGTTTTGATTTGAATGATTGATTTAAGTGTCTGATGCATTTATGCTCATTGATATGATGCTTGCATGATATGGCTGTGTACTCTGATTTCTCTTACATATTTTTTACTTTGGATCTAAATGCTTTATAAACGTTTACTACAGACAGCAAGCATCGCTAATCACCTATATACTCCACACGATGAAATAAATCGAATCCTAATGTGGAAAGCTATACTGTAAAGCCAATATTAACGTCAGTTTCATCTCTCGACAGCTAGGTCTATATCAGTGAAGGGAGAGCCCTGGATGTCAACTAAAATAACTTATATAAATTAATTAATACTGCAACATAACCTAACAACAATTAGAGTGTAACTGTCGTCCGTTGCAAAATCGAGAATTATAGAGACAAATCCAAGCCAGTGAGCAAAAGTAGGTCCGAAAAGATACAAATTCCAAAACCCAGAAAACCAGTCCAAAGATATTAATATATCACTGTTAGGTAACTATTTCTAGTATTTAACTTTTTAACTAAAACGTAGTTAAACTTGTAAAAATTACTACAACTAAAATAGTTTCAATGTAATTACATAGCGATGGCCCACGGGTGGGGGATGGCCCCCGGATGGGGGACATCCAAAGAGAAAACATTTAAAAATTGAATTTAACTTTATTTTCTGAAAGGTCAAAATGCACAAATTAATTATAAAATGCATGTTTAACCAATACATTATATCGCAATATAACAATAATCACGAAAAGTCCAACGATTTATAAAACATCCTCCATAATTCTAAGCAAAAAGCAACTTTTTTAAAACAATATTTTTTGTCTAATTATCATTTAGATTTTTTATTTTACAATACTTTTGTACAACGAGTCCTACAAACATTCAAACGATCAGTTATTCAAAGAGATCATAGTTAAATAATGACCTTAATTGAATTTAAGTTGTTAAATAGACCAACGAAAGGAAAGGGTATTCGGTGGGTTGGTGATCGACTAGGCTCCAGAAATTGCTAAAAAATTTAAACGAATAGATAAACTTTAAGTCTACACGTATCCCGACCCTGCTTAAACTGGGATTTATATCCCGGGGGCTACCCCCACCCGGGGGCTACCCCCACCCGGGGGCTACCCCCACCCGGGGCCATCCCCACCCGGGGGCTACCCCCACCCGGGGGGCGCCCTACCCGGGGGACCCCTCTCGGTGGACACCCCACCCGGGGTTACCCTGCCGCCCACACTCGGGGACCACCCCGATACACAGGAGTACACCTTAGGGCACCCCTTAGAGCACCCCTTAGGGCACCCCTTAGAGCACCCGTTAGGGCACCCATCATTGGGGCATACCACCTCCGGGTCACATTTTCCCTAATTAGCGAGGAGACGCCTCGAAGTCGGCAGTCAAGCAGAGTATAGGGACCAACCGAGGTCAGTCCCGCCTCTATCGTAGGCCCTAAGAGAGCCTTGCGGCCACTTTTCATCTCAGTTAACTGACGACGAGTGTTACAGCTACTGGTGTCTCTTGGACTGTCTCTGAGGCGCAACAGTCACATGATTGTAGAACCGGTTGTTGAGCCGTTACGTTAATTAACAGCTCATATGTTTTAACCACCTATGATAACTAACCTAATGTGAATTGATTTAACAAGCAGCAAAATTAACTATAACTTATAGACGGTTAAATAAATGCTGTACGCAGTATTCTACAGAGGGAGCTGAATTATATATTCAATTAAATTTCTAAGTTTGATATATTTGTAGTTTTCTTATACATGTGTATTGCTTGTACAATATACAATCATGTGCATAAATGTCTGTCTATTAAAGTAATACCAAACAATTTTAAATTTTGCATATGCTTGTAAATTCTGATGTCAAATGCAGGTGTTTACACAACATCTGAGTGACCATTATTAGGCACTTTTTAGAAATTGAATTTCTATAATTTAAGAAAAGTATTTTGACAAGTATTTTGAACATCTTGCAATATCGACTAGCTATTGCTTTTATCATTCCTTGTAATTTTCATATCTAGTTAGTATCAATTAAAGTAAGGGAACATTTTTATTACAATTTGATTTTAAAGTTTACGTATGAGAATTTTCACTAGCGTTCAATTCGTCATCTATTGGAGATATAATCATAATCATCATCACCATCATCATCCATCTTCATTATCATCATAACCATCATCGTCATCACTATTGGTATCATTGTCCATTGAATCATAGTCTAACTAGGGTGGGGATAAAAAATTTTTTTAGCAATTTCTGGAGCCTAGGCGCTCATCAACCGAAAGCCCTTTATGACTTTAGTTTGGATCAAAGTGCTTTGTGGTCTTTTATGAAAACTGCAGGCCACGGTTGGTCTAGTCTTCAGCAACCCGGATACAACTCGGAAAACCCGGACGCAACACGTCTAATGACAAAATAAAGGATTTGCAAAACATGAAACAGCAAATATCTTTAGCCTTTCAGAATACATAAAAGCGTGGCGTTACTTGAAATCCACGTATCCCACGTAGTTTTCCGCTGTATTCATTTAAGGTACTCCAGCTGACACTCATGGAGTCCTTGGTGCTGGCGTGGATGAGAACATCCCTGAGGATCTGAAGTTGAGTCAATCCCTCATCCATTGCCGTCGTCAACTGTCTGTTTATATCAATCAATCAACAAATCTTTTTAAAAAAATCAGTCAATAAATCAACAATCAATCTACCGCATCAAAATTATTATATCGATCTATCAAGAACATAAAAGTAGCAAGAGTCAATTACAACAAGTACATTTATTACATCAATTTTGTGTACAATTCCACAGGAAATGCAATAGTAATTGCAATTAGAATTAATGAAGATTTATGGCAAATAATGCCACCAGTGTTCGATATATTTGTAAGACTATTATTTAGTTTATAATATTCGTAACTTTATCATATTAAGGAACCTTTGCGCCACTTTAGTGGTCGAATAGCTTGTTGCATGTAGCGAACATTTGATATGTAGGTTAATCTTGGATTTGATGCAAGGGATCTTGAGCTCTTCCTAATTCTGATTGATCTTTCACAAGGATTATCCGGTCAAACAGTGCGAGCGACAGTATGGAAGAGACAGAGAGAGAGAGAGAGAGCGAGAGTGGAAAGAGAAAGAGAGTGAGAAAAAGAGCAAGAGATAGAGGAAGAGAGAGAGAGAGAAAGAGATAGAAGGGAAGAGATAAAAAGATAGAGGGGAAGAGAGAGAGAGAGAGAGTCAAAGAGTCAGAGAGAGAAAGAGTGGAAGAGAAAGTAGGAGAGAGGAAGAGAGAGAGGGAGGAAGAGAGAGAGAGTGGAAGAGAGAGAGAGAAAGGGGGAAGAGAGAGAGAATGAGAGAGAGAGGGAGAGGGAGAGACGAAGATGGAGAGGGAGATAGAGATAGTGGAGAGTAAATGTGCATGGTAAAGGCATTATTTGTATCAGAAAAATAATGTCAATAAATTTATACCAGCTATTTAACTTTTGCACATTGTACTCCACAGTATGTAGAAGTCATTAGGAGGTATATCTTTCTCTCTCTGTCTTTCTTTCTCTCTTACCATCTCCCTCTCTCCCTCTCTATCTCTCTCTCTCTTTCTTTCCTTCTCTCTCACCTTCCTCCCCTCTCGCTCTCTCTCTCTAAATAAAGACAAATAAATAATAATGAATAGACAAATTATTAATTAAGTGCTGGTTATGTTTTTAACTGCAATATTTATTCTGATATGAATTCATGCTGTATATTACTTTGGACTTTTTATAACTTGTATGTAATTTTGTAGTGGCGTGTGTTTCTGAAATATACTTAATCTCTCTATCTGTCTCTATCTCTCTCTCTCTCTTTCTTTCCTTCTCTCTCACCTTCTCCCCCCCTCTCTCTCTCTCTGTCTCTCTCTCTTCCTCTCTCTATCTGACTCTGTCGGCACTACCACGCTAGAAGAACTAGATTGATGATCAGCGAGAGCACTAAGCTGTGTAACAGGATTGATCAACGCCGTGATTAGCCACTACACTGTGAACCCTCCACTATGTTGCATCTAGAGCAACCAATCCTAAACACACAGCTCTGTACGACCAGTTGAACAATCTAGTGAAAACAATCCTAAACACACAGATCTGTACCACCGGTAGAACAATCTAGACCAACCAATCCTAAACACACAGCGCTGTACGACCAGATGAACAGTCTAGAGCAACCAATCCTAAACACACAGCTCTGTACCACCAGTAGAACAATCTAGAGCAACCAATCCTAAACACACAGCTCTGTACCACCAGTTGAATAATCTATAGCAACCAAGAGAGAGAGAGATAGATAGAATTGAGAGATATAGCTAAATCAACGGCAACACATGACTAGTTGCATAGTGTAGAAGTCACACTAGTGCATCCTCATGCACTAGTGTCATAGTGTCTACATGTACATACACAAGTCAGTGGGAGCAATCTCTCTCTCTCTCTCTCTCTCTCTCTCTCTTTATCTCTCTCAGCCTTCTCAATTCTAATTACACAGCTCTGTTTCTCGTATTCTTTAAAAACTTCCTACGATAAGTTTTTAAAGAATGGTTACGTGGGTAAAGCCACTGTGGTTTGCTAGGAACTCATCTAAAGATGTCTGCTCAGCTATAATTGTAAACAGTGGATGAAAATCGTGCCGTTACTAAATATTTAAATTTAACCCACAGTGTGATGGCAGTGGACATGAAGGGAGTTTTATGGACAATGGCCCTTCACTGGCTACACTCTATCGGTGGGTAGCTGAATTCCAGTGCGGTAGACAATTGACCGAAGACGAGTACCGTTAAAGACTCCCTGTAGAGAAATGTACTGAAGAAAGAGTTCAATTTGTACAGGATATGATACAAAAAGATCGACGATTAAGCATCGGATACGTTGTTGATAGTCTTAAGTTGTCATATGTCACAACCCATCATATTATTACTGAGGTTTTGGGTTGCAACAAGATAATGTGTTCCACAAATTTTTACGGCAGAAATCCAGTAAGTCCAACTAATAACTTCTCGAGATAACCTCAATCTGTGCAGAGCTGAGCAAGCAGAGTTTCTTCACAGATATGTTACCATGGGTGAGACTTGAGCTCACCATTTTGATCCGGAGGCAAAATAGAAGAAAGAAAGTAGTGTAAACACGTCACTTCACCGACATCAGTCAAATTCAGCAAGATGACATCAGCAGGTAAAGTTACGGCATCCAAGTTTTCGGACAGTGAAGGTTTTCTGTGCTACTTAGAGCGAGAAAAGACTGTCACGGTAATCTACTATGTAGAGTAAAAAAGAACGACATTACAATTCAATAAAATGGTAAATCAAAATTACTGCAATTCAATGGATAGACATTGAGATACCGCTAACCGCGAATAAGAAACAAAATAACTTAGAAATTCGAAGGAATTTTGAACGCATTACAGTTCTAGTGCAAGTTACTTCAGAAGCATATGTAGCTACTGAGTCGTGTGTTGTTATATATGCTATATATGGGTGGCCTCTTTAACGCAAATGACCGCGACTTTAGTATTAAAGAGGCGACTAACTAAGCTAAGTTCTAACCCGTGAAGAATTTAAGCTTTGCTTCCAAGTGACTTCCAGATACTAAGGCTGTATGTTCAACTGTCCCAAGTCCCTCTGAGCTTAAGTATCTGACTAAGTAGCTTGACTATGTAATTGGACTAAGTTACTGGACTAAGTAACTGGACTAAGTAAATGGACTAAGTAACATAATTTAGAACTAGACTAAATAACTGGAGTAAGTAACTAGGACTAAGTAACTAGGCTTAACAAACAAAGTGGCCCGTGAGACTTCAACCCTGGAGCCTAAACAATAAGAGACCTCATTAACATAATGAACAGTTTGAATTCGAACCACTGACCTCTGCAAGAGTCCAAAGACACATACACAAGCAAAGAAATTGAAACGAACAACCGTTCCAAGGTAACAAATTAATAAAAGCCCCGCATGACTCTGGAAGGCTAAATGAAGGCTAAATGATTAGTGAAATCCAGCTGCAACTAACCGAAAGAGTCGACAAAAATACTTGTGTACAAAATTATAGACGTTGTTGAACAAACTGTCGTGAGATTCTTAGATGTACTAAAATCGGTGAATTCGGCGGTTTTCGTAAACCGGTGTCGACCATAGTACAATAGATTAAAGATTTCTTCCATCACACATAGACCTAGAAAACAAGCGCATAACTTTAGCGACGATTTCCATACACTTACAGACCGTTTGCCCTGAGGGAATTCAATTCTAGAGCGATGGAACCAAGAGCTGATATGGAGGATGTTCAAAGCGTGCAGATGGAATTGGAATTTCGTCACGTCAAATAGGTATTACGATAGGATATTAGTTGTCGCAAATGACATTCCAACATTTCAGGCGACGACTGTTATTTAAATTTTACAAGTCTTCTGCGCAGCTGCTGTAGATCTAATGATCAGCAGCCGAAGCTGCGCAGAGTATAAAGCAGCTACGCAGGGCAGCAAAACAGCTGCATCTGTGCAGTGCAGCAAAGAAGCAGCAGCTGCGTAGTGAGGCAAAGTAGTGGAGTAACGCAGTTCAGCAAATCAGAAGTTTATATCTTTGGATTTTCATGTATCTTTCTTTTTGTCACATTCAGATACAATTCAGATATAATATTTAATTTATCTAATTTGAAATAATTATTCTCATTACATACTCGTACTTCATTCATTCCATCGTTCTTTCGTTCTTTCGTTTGTTCGTTCGTTCATTTATTCATTCCTGTATTTCTTCATTCTTTCATTCATTCATTCATTCATTTATCCATTCATTCATGCGTTCATTCATTCATACTATTACTTCATTCATATTGATTAACTTCCCATACTCATTGATTGAATATTAAATTTTAACTATAACATTTTCTAGCATTACATTTATCATAGTGTAAGATTATTACCTCGAGCTGTAATTAAGGTATTTGCAAGCATATCGGCGCCTACAGGTACATGTGTATTGTACATCACGATGTATTGTACATCATGATGTATTGTACATCATGATGTTTTGTACATCATGATGTATTCGATTATAAGCCTCGCCGTGATCCAGTACAGACCAATTTCCCTCTCTGATACATTCAACCGGATCCTCCGCAGAGAGGAGTATCCGTTTCGGGGTCAGTCGGATTCGGATACTACTCCGATCTGATGTTGGTCAGTTAACTGGAATTAAGTAACTGAATAGGGAGGATTTGGAATAATTAATTTTACTCATTTATAAAGTAGAAATGAAAATGTGTGTTCTGTGTGTCTATATTTTTCAAAAACTTACGTATATTTTTGTTGATATACATGTATTGTAGACAGCTAAATTCTAAAACTGAGAGTAGAAATAATTCACGATATTTATGGGCATGATAGGCATGTCTGAACGACAATTATTAAGAATTAAAAAAGAACCCTTAACGAAGGCATTGTTACATGAGTAGGCCCCTTCTCTATAATTTTTTTAAAAATTATTTTTTGTTAGAAAAATACTCTAGTAAAGAGTATTTTGAAAAGCATTATTTAATATCACAAAATTATTCTAAAAAGTATTTTTAAATAATAAATAAGATACTTTAGAGAAACATTTTTTGCAGAATAAAAACAATGCACTTTTCTATTTCAAAAATGTAGTAGCATTCTAAAAAAAATTTATGCCATCTCTGCATTTTACTAGTTTGCGACTAAACTCTGTATATCATGACACTAGAAGTTTAGAACCGTAAAACTAAAATTAAAAATTATTAGAAAGTAAAACTAAATTTAGAAATTAAGTTTTGCTAAACTAGAACATTTTGTTCGGGAGCTCCTTTATGATTGCGGAAGAGCTTATTACTTTCCGAAAGCTTATTCCTGATACTTCTTATGTCTTTTTCTGTTATATTACCAACTGAGTTTTACTCATGTCTTTCACAAGGGTTGCGACTTCATATTTATGACGGTAGCTTCTATCTGGTAAGTTCTGGGTGAATTTTTACTTGTAATTAACTTTAGAAACTATATGTTTTAATAATAGAACAGTAACCACGAGACATGCTAATGAACTGATGTTGAGACCGTATCTTTATGAATCTATGTGTGTATGGTTGCAATATAATCAAGAATTGTTAGAAAGGTCTCGAGTTGTGTATGTATGTTAGAAAGAACTCGAGTTGTATATGTATATAATAAGTTAGAATGAATATAGAAATAACCTACATCTCCGCATCGGCAGGACTATCCAGCACTTAAGTGTGCATTAAATAAGTCCTTCGCGTTAATTCATTCTTTCTGTATGTGGCATACGACTAGAGTGAAATAGAGAGAGAGAGAGAGGGAGAGAGATAGAGAGAGATTGAGAGAGAGAGCTATATTTATTTCGACGAAGACACAATAGTTACGAGTATTCGACGAGCCTGTGACGAGTATTTGGCGAGTTGTGGCGAGTATTCGGCGAGCCTGTGACGAGTATTCGGCGAGCCTGTGACGAGTATTCGACGAGTTTTGGCGAATATCCGAGGAGCTTTACATGGAGACAAAATTACATAAAATTTCAAAAACTAGTGATTAGCTGGAAATAACAACAAACAACAAATAATAACATTAAGAAAATGTTACGTACTGACAAAAGAAAAGAAAAATGAAATGAGAGATATCTCTGACATTCCGCATTAGATATTCGATATGCTTAAATACATCGGTGGATGCTCCGTTTCACAATTAGAAAATTAATTATTAACGTCACCGAGTTTCTGAGAGATATTTTCGTCGATACGAGGAAATCAAAATTCAATGTAGCCATCAATCATTTACTAGGCTCGTAATGAAATTTTCTCTTGTAGCTCGGCACGAGAAACCTTCAAGGCAGAGAGAAGCCTTCTGCATTGTTGATTACTCCGACTCTGGCATCATACAGCATACTGAAACTAAGGCTTACTTTCGATGACCTTTAATTCCCGACACTAAAACGGATTACACCAGTCTAAGCTTTCAAGTTTTACTCGTTTCTTGAGATACCGAGAAATGCCCAATCCCGGGGTGCCCCCTCACCCCACTCCGGGGTAACCACCATCCCGGGGTGCCCCACTACCTCGGAGTACCTCACCGCCTCCGGGTACCCCCTACCCCACAGTGCCCTTCCACCCCGGGGTGCCCTTCCACCCCGGGGTGCCCTTCCACCCCGGGGTGCCCTTCCACCCCGGGGTGCCCTTCCACCCCGGGGTACACTTCCACCTCGGGGTGCCCCCACCCCGATTTTTCCCAGCCCGGGGATCCCCAACCCTGGGATACCCCGAGGGTATCCCAGGATACTCCTCCCCGGGGTACCCAACCCCACCCATGGGTACCCCACCCAGGGGTACTCTTCCCCGGGGTATCTCACCCAGGGTAACCCCATCCAGGGGTACCCCACCCCGTGGCACTTCACTCTCAGTGCACCCCACTAGGGGCTTCAACCCACCCCCGGCGTTCCCCACCACGGGAGCATCCCACCCATAGTTCATCCCACCCCTGGGGCACTACATGATCGGGGCACCTGACGAACGAACCCAAGGGAAGCGGGGTAGGGCATCTGTAGCACCTGATCATCTGGGGCATCTCATCCCCGGGTCACATATCCAAGTTTTTCTCTAATTAGCGAGCCGAAGTTGGCACCGCCGACCAAGGGCGAGACGCCTCGAGGTCAGCAGTCAAGCAGAGGAGGGATTGACCGAGGTCAGTCCCGCCACTATCGTAAGAGAGCCTTGCGGTCACTTATTATATCTCAGTTAACTGAAGACGAGTGTTACAACCACTCAGAAACTTGGACCTTTTATACAGCCTCAGAGGCGCTACAGTCACATGATTATAGAACCGGTTTGGTCCAACCGGTTACGCTAATTAACCGCGCATTTGACTTAATCCTTAATTGCCTATGAAAATAAACTAATGCTATTTTGATTTAACAATCTTAGAAATTTTGGTTTTTTTCCGGTAGATTTACGTAAATGTCCAGGTAGTTATGGAGCATGACCGCAGACTGTAAGTATGTACCTTGGAGCTGGCATTTTACGGAACACTAGATAGAATTAACTTAATTTTTTTACGAGGTTATAATTTTAATTTGGTGGGTAAATGGCATAATAAATTACTATTTGAAAGTTAATTCGGTAATAATTTGTGGCTCTCTGCTTCGCCTTATTTCACTTTATCAATTTTAATGTACTTCCTCTCACTAATTCACTCGCTCACTCATTCACTCACATGTTCTTGATCCCTTTCATTCTCTGACTTTTTCTCTCGCGTGCTCTTTCCTCCATCTCTCTTTCCTTCATTTCTTTCCCCTTCTCTCTCTCTCTCTCTCTCTCTATCTATCTCTATGTATATCATAGTAAGTCTGTAAGTCATGCAAGCTAAATAATTATTTATTAATTAGATAATTAATGAGAGATTTATTTTTAAAATTGTAAATTTTTTCAAATGCTATTTAAAATATTAAAGGAATGAACATAAAATATGAAACACTACATAGCTTGTAGACTGTAATTTGATTTTATTCTTAGAATTTATTTGATGCAATCTGACACAATTGCGCCAAGCATCGTAAAATCAATTAAGGATCACCTGCTCGCACTATGCAGCGACAGTTGCAGTAAATAAATAATGAACTTGGACACTTCATCATTCAGTGGGCCTTCTGCAACTGTGATATAAACTTCACAATAAATATGCCTCATGCAAATGTTCTTAACGTAATGGACTCTGATGCCAATATGTTAAACGTAATAAGCTTGGATGTCAATGTGCTAAACGTAATGTGCTTGTTGCTAATGTGCTCAATTAAATGTGCCTTATGCAACTGTACTAAACGCTCCTGGTGCTAATTTGTTAAACGTCACAGTGAATGTATCTAATGCACTATGCTCATATGTTTACAGGTTCTCCTAGACTACTAAAAGAAGAGCAAGCTCGTCTGGAAACTCAGTTTCACGGTTCAAATGCAGCCTCAGAAAGGACAATACTCACGTGTGTTGTTTATTCATGACCTACTCGCTGGAATATTTTAAAGCTTTCGGCGATAAAGCAGAACTTCATTAAAAATAGAAACCTAACAGTAGACTGAGCAGGGTAGCAGAAACGTCTAGAAATTTAGTTTATCTACGCATCAACTAATGGAGTGTCTTCTTCAAGCAAAAAGCATTCGTAATTAATAACTCTACCTTGATCAATATCATTGGTTCTCCCATATGGTAACTGAAATATAGTTATTCCTACTCACAGCTTGCTTTTGTGCACCGCATCGTCCAAAGAGTTCACATTATACTTTTTAGACTAAAGTCCATAGTATAAAAGTTCAATTTGTGTCTCTACAGTGTATATCACCTCACTCTCTCACTCCCTCTGTCTCTCGTTCTCTTTTTTTCTCGTCGCTCTTTCTTCTCTTCTCTTCTCTCACTCTCTCTCTCTCTCTCTCTCTCTCTCTCTTCTCTCTAATGGCTGGGTACCAAATGTAGAATCCTTAAGAAGCTGACTCCTGAAGAACCAGTATATTATATCATATTTTCCTTTCAATGTCTCTCACGAGACCTCCTTAGAATTAGCTCTGACGCCTCAAAATGCCGTCCAATAGGAATCATCTCAGACTAACAGAAGCGTCAACACCAACATCAACACTGATGCCGTCATATGCTAACATAATTAACCTTCTGATTAGAATCTCTCAAACGATTATCTCTCAAAAGAGATATCCGTTTTTAATTTTATAATTATGACATATTGATATATAGTGCGTACTAATCCACGTATTATGTCCGTGGTACTACAAAAAAAGATCAATTGCAAGCAGTACGACAAAATTATCGCTTTTAAAAAGTCTAAGCTGAATTGAGGAATGTCTTTGGAAACTAAGCCCTACCTCAGAAGCCATTTTTCCCAGTCCAAAGGAAGACTAGTAGGCTAAATTAAGGTTCCCAAAAGACTTCCCCTTTGTGTTGTGATTAACCTTTGATTGTTAATCTACCGGGTTCACTTACTGAGCGAGAAAGCAGGTGTCTTGGAATTGTTCTTTGAAGGAGATATGAAGAGAGAGAGAGAGAGAGAGAGAGAGAGAGAGATGAAAAGAGAGAGAGGAGAGGGAGGGAGAGAGAGAAGACATTGAATCCCGTTATATCTTCATTGACGGCCTACAACATCCAGACGTTAATTTATGTAATTCACTAAACGAAACTGTCCACGAATCTAAGACAACTGATATCATCAACCTTCGTCGTGCATAAAGACACTGAAAAAGTGCCATTTCGAGATGGTATCGAGGCCTATTAACCGACGTATCTTGGAGTGCTTCATCTTTGCAACCTGGCTGGATAAACACCGCAGTGATTTATTAATTGGTTCCGTGCCGATATTTGTCTACTCCTGTATATGCAAAACGATAGCAGGTCTGTCGCTACACGGTCTTCAGCACAGGCTCGCATACAATAAGCGCAGCCCGAGAGTGTCGCCGGTATATAATGTAGTATGATCGATTAGCCGTGGGAATAAAGACGCTTGTAGGTAGCGGAGCATGGCTTCTGCGATGAAACCGCAGAGGCAAAGTTTTCTACATAGGTCTATTTAAGAAGAGTACATAAGTACAATAAGATTTAAAAAACACATACTGTAAATTATCGGTAAAATGAAATTCACTCCTTAACGCTGTCACTGAAATAGTACTGAAACTAGAAAACCAACTATTACTATTAATCCTGCTTGGCGAGCCTGGCTGTTCTTTAAAGCATCTCGCTCGAGTAACAACATGTCCAATTTTCGAAAGTAATAAAATAATTTTATATAAGCAATCCATAAAGCTGATGTTTTATTAGAATTACCTAATTCCATGCAAATCCCTTAAGTTTTACAGTACGGTCAAGCGCAAAACTAATACTACTACTACTACTATTCATAAATTAACTATACCTAACTCTAACTGTTCTACTGCATACCGTGCAAGCGATAAATCTAGTACAATTACTATTTCTTCTACAACGGGGTCTAAACTGCTATTAAGCCCATTTCACGTGACGATAATTCCTATAACCGATAGCGAAGGTCCACAGAGTAACTTGGTGCCACAATAACTTTTGTAATTGGACTTAGATAGGCTACCAGAAATGGAGAAATGAAGAACGTGCCAATGCATAGCCAAAAAGGTGTGAGTCTTGAATAGACTTTCAAGGATATGACGCACGGATAAAGAGAGAGAGAGAGAGAGAGAGAGAGAGAGAGAGAGAGATACTGAGTGAGCGAGAGAGAGAGAGAGAGAGAGAGAGAGAGAGAGAGAGAGAGTGAGAGAGAGACTAGAAAATAGCAGGGAACATACGAAGATGGGGAGAAACAGAATTATACTGAATTTCTGTCTGTTTTTTCTATTTCATACAGTAATTTCTACGATTTTAATATGGTGAACCAAGAATTTTTAAGATTGTTATCCTTAGATAACAATCCAGTCAATCAACATGAGTTTACTGTTTACATCAATTAAAATTCAATTAACTAACTAACTCTCTCTCTCTTAGTGCACTGCCTACTGGTACATAACGCCTCCACTCTTCTCTGTCTTCCGCCTTCCTCTTCAATTCCACATATGAGTGGGTCTTTAAATCATCTAACATACCTAATCTCGGCCTGCCCCTGCCTCTTTTTCCTTCAATTCTACCTTCTATGACCTCTTTTAATAGACCTTCACCCCTTAGAATGTGTCCTATCCATCTCTTCTTCCTATTTCTTAACACATTTATCAACTGTCTATCTGTGCCAACTCTCTCCAGGACTTACTCATTTGTAACCTTTTGAGTCCAGCTAATCCTCTCCATTCTTCTCCAAATCCACATTTCCAATGCCTCTAGTTTCCTGATATCTTCCTTCCTTAAGGTCATGTTTCACATCCATACAATAGCGCGGTCCAAACCAAAGTTTACACTTGCTTTATCTTTGTGTCTTTTTTTAGACTTTTTGTTAATAGTTCTTTTCTACTATCAAAGGCCGCTTTTGCTTGTGCAATCCTACTGCATATTTCCGTCTCACATTTCACATCATCGGTTATAGTATGACCCAAATATTTGAAACTCCTTACCTGTTCCAATTTCTTACCATTTATTGTGATATTAACTTCACCTTTATTATTGGACACTCTTATAACCTTGGTCTTTTTTATATTAATCTTCATGCCATATCTTAGGGCCGTATCATTCAGCCTATCCATTATCTTCTGCAATCCAATCTCGCTGCCCGCTACCATTTCTTGGTCATCTGCAAATCGTACATCTTGTAACAAATTCCCTCCTATTTTTATTCCTTCTTCCAAGTCTTCCATGCTTCCTCCATCATTGCCTCAACGTAAATGTTAAACAGCAGCAGCGAAATGCTACAACCTTGTCTTACTCCACGTCCTATTTCACCTTCTTCTGAGTATTCTTGTTGGATTTTGATTACTGCTCTTTGATTCATGTACAAGTTCAAAATTAGTCTTCTAGTCTACAAAGCATACAAAAACGTCATTTCCATATTCTAAGCTTCTTTCGCAAAGAACCCGCATTACTCCTATGGCTTCTCTTGTGCCGCATCCTTTCCTAAAACCAAATTGTGTCTTGCTCAGTATCGTCTCTGCTTTCGACTGAATGCGATTATTTACTATCTTTAATAAGATCTTCGATGCATGAGGTATTAAGCTGATTGTTCTGTAATCCGAACACTCCACAGCATTGGCTTTTTGGGGAATTGGAATCATCACTGACTTGATAAAGTCGTCTGGCCAAATACCTGTACTGTACACTTCCATACATACTTCCATTAACTTTTTGAGTGTTTCTCCTTCCAATATTTTCAAGAATTCTGTTGGGATGTTATCTATTCCGGCTGCCTTTCCCTTCTTTATACTTTCCATTCTTCATACATCATAACTAACTAACAGTAACTAGTAAATGAAATAATAAAAGTTTAATTAATATAACATGACTGTTCATGTAGGTCTATTGTAGAAATCTATTGACATTAACTAGGCGGCGGTCATGACAAAGTCTGGATGACTTTAGGAATACACAGTAGTCCTGAGTAATGAGTAATATCAGACTTACAAAAAAAAGTAAACACGCATTATAGTGAATAGTCAACTATGTTGATATCTATCACTTTTAATACCACATGTTTAATCCGCTAGGCAATTTAGTCCACTTTCCGTATAACCAGTCCAGTGAATGTCCGAGATTTTACTCTCAGATCTGCGCGGCCGGGATTCGAACCCACTAGGATTCAAATCACCTCAGGATTTGTCATTTAAAACTTGATAACGTTACCCCTACGCTATTTAGACATTCTTACAGATACCGACAGATACCTGATTCACATCAGAAATACAATATTATCTTTCTAATTATTGTACACATAATATACCCGTAAACATAAGATGAGAGATATGTCTGAGTAAAGATAAACTACTAATCCAGTAATATTTTAAAAATAAATACTGAACTACTAATAATTCAAAGATAGATGATGAATGATTCAACTTATGCATACCTAAGTGGTAATTTCCAATCTATAGGCTACATAAAAATGCATTAAAATTGTATTAAGAAATAGGAAGAAGAATTGAATGGGACACATCCTAAGGCGGAAGGTCTATTAATAGAGGTCATAGAAGGTAGAATGGAAGGGAAAAGAGGCAGGGGCAGGCCGAGATTAGGTATGTTAGATGATTTAAAGACCCACTCATATGTGGAAATGAAAAAGGAAGCGGAAGACAGAGTAGAGTGGAGGCATTATACACCATGGGCCTGCCAGTAGGCAGTGCAGTAAGAGAGGCTACATAAGGTAAGGATAAGGCATAGCCTTTTGAGAAAGGATTCAAAATCATGTGGATTTCACTCCAGGTAAACTTAAAGCGTACACAAGCAAAACATGTAGAGATGACACACAGGCTCGAAGGCATTAACAGGTGCCTAGGATATATAGAACTTAAAATCCTTCAAAGAAAGGATATAAAAACATAATGACATTTAATACAATAAGCATAATATGATATCTTGATCTAAGGAGTGCAAGCTCTGAATATAAATTTGAACCCAAGACCTACCACTTAGCAAAACATTAGAGAGAGAGAGAGAGAGATACTTACCTATTATTTGAAGATAAATCGTCTTCCAGTAATGGGCTCATCTGTCGAACATTTAACGTTCTTTAGGTCAGACTATACACATGTACATTGCATATTCCTGGAACAGTGAATGTCTGTTATATAGAGAACTAGTCCTACAGCTTAGCTCTCGTCGTAGCTCCTAATGAGAGGTTTAGATAAACGAAATATTTGCTACCATCCTGTTTTTAAATTTTAATTTTTCAAGAAGTTTCCAAGAGCTTTACTGTAAAAGTTTTAAAAATCAATACATCACTTCCTTGTGAACATACATGTACTATGAGAAAAATAAACACGGTGATTCCTTTTTAGGCTACCTTATTATCTAGTGTCCTATATGATAAGTTGGAGCAAAAATGAGCTGACCTTTATTTTCAATATATCGAGTCTTTGGATTTACATCGTACATGTATGTGAATCTAGCAAAACACATCAATATTACAAATCATGGTTGAGTTTCATGTTCTAATATTATTAGATAAGGTATTTTATCATTTCCATCGCACATAATAACGGATAACCATCAATGATGCTTATCAGTCTGACGTTGCCGTCATTGTTAACACGTCATAGTCACGTGATTCATCAATAATACGCGGTAGACCTCGATATCTCGCAGACAACTCACAGACAACTCACAGACAACTTGAAATTAATCTTCCTGGAGCCCCGGGCTAACAAACCATTATCCTATCAATTGCTTCTAAATGAGGCGCAGACGCTACCGGTGAGGCCATGGCCCTCTCCTAGAAAGAGATACCTCCGATAATCCAAGTTCATTGTGCTAGTCGTCTACAGATGGAGGGTTAAGAAAAATCTAATTCATCATCTTCTTCCCTTTAATCCCAGTTTAATTAAGGTAGGGGTACGAATAGACCTTCTCCACTCCTCTTTATCCCATACCATATCATCAGTCAATCACCTATTTTTCCATTCGCTTTAGAAAATTCTATAGCAATTTCTTGAGCCTAGGCGCTCACCAACTGAATGCCATTTCTGACGTTGGTTTGGATGTTAGTGCTTTAGTCGCATTCTATGACACGCGCAGTCACCGGTTGATACGTTTGATAAATATGTTACAAAATTAAAGATTATCGCAGTAATTAGGGTGACCTCTCATCCCCCACCCACCCAACAAGACTGTCAGTTTCGGAATATCGCTCTGAAATCCGTCAATCTCGGCTTCAAAATCTAAAATACCTTTATAATCGTATCTATACTGTAATATTAACTACGTGCAGAAACTGATGTTGATTTCTAGATGACGCTGATTGGACATCTTCGCTAGCCTCTGCCACAGGTCCACAAGCTGCTCCTGGTACATCCTGCTCCAGACCTCTCCAGCTAGCGGCACCTGGCGTCCTGATGTACGCCGGGTTGCTGTTTAATTCTACTAGTTCAATTTTGTCGCCAAATATTTTGTACAAGTTGTTAAAGATATATTATCATCGTCATCACTGATTGATGATGATTGATGTTTGTTACATATGTGACAAACAATAACTGATGACTTTAATCGTTAATGACTTTCAAGCTCTTAATTACTAGTTGCAAGTATTTGCAATTATTTCGTACACACTTCTCAGAAAATGTAATAGCTTCTGGATTTAGCATTCTGATTACACTATAATTCAAGAAATGATGCTGTCGTTCATAATAGCTTTACATTGTCATTTACTTACACAGTTTTTCATTGCTTACTTTATAACCTTTCATATAGTTATTTTTCTCGCTCCTCTCCCCTTCCCTAGCTTTACAAAAATGTCCAATCTAAGAAACATATTACATGCGGTACCTAATTTGGCATTCTTTTTCAACCACCAGCACTTCGTCGATCAGCACTTGGGTAGCTCCATAACGTATAGGCCCTAATCACCAGATCCTAATACAACCTAGAGTGAAACAAATATGGCTTGCATATATCATTTTCCATTGTTTTTCCTAGTTTCTGCATGCATTTATCTACTGGTTAAGTGGTAGGTCTACTCTAAAGTGACAAAAATACAACTGAGGCAGTGAAATGGTTTTCTTAGTAGCAAATGTGGAAGTAATAAAAAAAATTAATTTCAACATACAGTCAATGAATAAAGTTTTGTAATTTTAAAAAGCTTACGCTTTACTCTAATTTTGCAAAAAGTCAAATGGTCGTTACATTAAACTCTCAATTGACTAACAGCCAAGTACCCATATAGGCTATAGCTACATGTATATGTATATTGCTACTTACAGGTAGCAGTAACTTGTTACAACCTTTCCTGTCACATAATATAAGTAAAGCAATGAAAACAATCCAGTGATCCTATTATATGCGGGATCTAAAGTAGCACAGATAAGCTCTAAGGTATCCATATAAATTCACAGGTCGGTTTAAAATTATGCGGGCCATAAAATTTTAAATTATTTGACAGAATAAGTTTTTGAAGAAAGCTTCTGATAAAGTCACAGTTGAAGTAGTTAACTTCGATATTTCTAAATGTTATCGACATGTCAATATCGATTAACCTAATTGCTAACCCTAAGCCTAGCATCACTACAGAGTAAACCTCAAAGGCAGCCTTGGATAATTACTGTCACAAGGAAATATGTTTGTCGCTCCAGCAATATTGCACGCAAACTATGTCTTAATATGTTAGCGAAAGGAAAAAACGGTAAAAATCTTTAACAACATTGCAATTATACATTAATCAGAAGAAAAGTAGATTTAGTATGAACGAACATTGAATATATGAATCAGATAAATTTCAATAAGAATCCAAAACTGTTATCGAAATTCAGCCAGGGTTAAATCTCTGAGAAAGGCAATTCTTTTTTTATTTTAAACAAAACCATTTATGAGTGCTTAGAATGACAAAGTACATTTAGTCACATAGGCAATTATTATACACTATTACAAATAATCTAACTTACTTTATGCTTTTATTAGCCTATCATAAAATACTAGATAGGTGGATTTGAGATTTCCTGAATGAGGTTTTTAGGACCCTTAACCGCTTTCTACCATATCAGGACACCTCAGTGATAGAAAGCAATTTACGAACGAAAAGCAAAATCGAATGTAAAATGTGTGACGAATGAATTTGTTATGTCGTGTGGCTATATCTCTCATCTTCCACACAGCACAGAAATGTTCTAGCCTTAAAATTAAAATTGTAGCCACTGAGTAACACATTCAAAGATAGTAGCTCAAATATTGCTGCATGGACTCTAAATGATAAGCACATATAGTATTTTAAAAATGTGAACAATCAATGCTCAATTAGAGCTCAATTATGCACAGCCTATTTGCTTTTCTGGTTCTTGTTGCATTGTTGTATGTGTAAGATTCATGTATGGGTTATTACGCCTGAAATAAAGCAATAAATAATAAATAAATAAATGCAGAAAAATCTACAAGAAACCCTTTATATTTATTATGCCATGAAATATATTATGACCATCAGCCATTGTCAGATTGAGGTGAAGGAATGAATATTCAATATACTCTTATAGACCGGATCCATCATCTCATAAGCGCTAGTACTCTGGGTTCAAATCCTTATGAGTTACCGACTTATAAATGGTTTCCTTCGTCCATATGCATGGCGTGAAGATATCAAAGAGCCACCAGAGATGATAACGGTGTCTCAACCGAACACTAGGATAGAAGTCCTTAGTATCGATCCCGCGAAGGTCACAGGTATAGATTCGAACCCTAGGTTCTGAGCTAGAAGAGCACAAGAGATTGGAAATATCTAGGCTAAATGAAATAGACCATTTTTACAAAGTTAACTTATAATTCAAGTCGTCAAGTTATTCTTACAACTACGAATTAAAATGTTACTCAGTTCTTACTGGTCCTAGTTCTCTTAATTAAGAAAAGAATACGAAGATTAAGGAAATAAGAGAGTTAGAATTAGAGTCTTTCCTCTATGAAGGTTTGAAACTCGACGTGTTCAGTCTGCGACTGCTAGAACTCGAACTCTCGGAATAATAATATCGCAAGTGCCTATCAAGATCCGCAGGCGAAAAAAAGATATAGAGATACATAGTCTATATAGATATAAAGAGATACAACAAAGAAAAGATACAAGCAGACGTATATACACAGACAATGCACACGCAAGCTCTATCGACCGACTGATTAAACATACCTATCCAATATGGGTTCATAGTGCTCGATTCAACGTGACATGAACAATTTCAATATAATAGAATAATGTCAGCAATCTACTAATTAAATATAGTGAAGGTTCCATCTAGCAAACGAATGGAATCCACAATTATACAACAAGAAGTAGAATTTTCAGATTGCAGTATTTGCTTCGTGACTCGAATTCTCTAGCATCAGATGCATGGTCAAATATACACAATATTTTTCCACAGAACCACACTTGTCTTGTTTTTGCAGAACGGTCATAAAACTGTGAACTGCTGTGGACATTGCACTAGTGTTGAAAGCAGTCAAGCTTGTCCCAGAGGCAATAAAATCATTTTCCATAATATTCCTCGCAAAGAGTCGGAGAAAAATTCAACGGGCGATGAATAGACAGTATATCTAGGCTGTTTATCGCATATTCTCAGTCCAAAATAAATTTTCGTTCTCTCTCTCTCTCTCTCTCTCTCTCTCTCTCTCTTACACAAACTCAGAATTTTCTTTCTTCTTTCTTTCTTTCTGTCTTTATTTCTTTCTTTTTCAATCTTGCTGTCTTTTATTATTTTTTCTTTCTCAATGAACTGTAGATATGACATTGATTGTCGGATGAATGAACGGATGAATGAATTGTATCGTAAACCTATTTGCAAACTTTTATCTGGCTCATTAGGCCTAAAATTTATTCTTTAGACCGGCATTGTTTGTAGCACAAAGCCACATTTTATTGTTTCCTATTAAAGTATAAAATAAAAATTATAAATAGACTTGCAAACTGTCTCTTAGGCCAAAAGTGAAATTATCTTGACATATTCACCACCTGTATTATATAAATATTAATTTTAATAAAGCTACTGCTGCTACTGTAAAGCTATTGTTGCCGAAGCTAAGATATATTCTGCTGATAACTTTTAATTGCAGAAGGCTAAAATCTAAATAGCTGCTTTTCTGCTGCTGTTACTGAAATGGCTGATAATAACTATGCTGCTAACAGTAGGTAAATATACTTTCTGAACAGCTGATACTTCTGATCTCCAGCTGCTAATAACTCACTACAGTAGATATATATAAGATCTGAACAGCTGATACTTCTGATCTCCAGCTGCTAATAACTCACTAGTAGATATATATAAGATCTCAACAGCTTATACTTCTGATCTCCAGCTGATAGTAACTCACTACAGTAGATATATATATAAGATCTGAACAGCTGATACTTCTGATCTCCAGCTGCTAATAACTCACTAGTAGATATATATAAGATCTCAACAGCTTATACTTCTGATCTCCAGCTGATAGTAACTCACTACAGTAGATATATATATAAGATCTGAACAGCTGATACTGCTGATCTACTGCTGCTAATAACTCTGCTGCTACAACAGCTAAGGTCTGAGCAGCAGCTACAGTACAGCTGCAAAGCTTTATTCTCACACCTGAGAGTCACTATGTGCACTCACTGTCCTGAGCCCTGCCGGTCAAGCATCTTTCAAATCTGATATCAGATGAACGTATCACTCTTTAGCCTTAATCCTTATAGCCTGTGTTTAAAGTCATATCAGCTTACAATGATAAGTAAAACAACATAATTTCGATCCTAAATATTCGAGTTGTAATTCTCAATAAAGCTAAATTAGTAAGCTTATTGTCGGTATATTTCTAGCTAATTTTGTATTTGAAATAATTTAGTAAAAATTGACAAATTTTAGAATTTGTGGGTGATCAATAAAAAATTATGTATATTTCTCTAGATTTGTGCACACATACTATGTTACATGTTTTTCTAATATGTTTTCTTGATACCTTTCGACCGTCACAACTAATTTTCTCAAAATTGTCTATAAATGTCATTATAAAACTGTAACCAATAATAATAAGAATAACAACAATTAGAGTGCTACAGTCATCAATGACAACATCGAGCACTATTGAGACAAAATCAAGCCGGTCCAAAAAGAAGGTCCAAAAACGGTGCAAATTCCAAAATCTAGAAATTCAGCCTAAAGTTAAATTAAAATAACTACCTTGAATATTGATAAAGAGTTTTAAATGACTCCACGGATAGTTTTGTGGAACCTAAACTCGTCAGGTGTTAGAATGAGCACGTGACTCGATGATCGGAGCAACAAGTGGAACAAATTTGTCCTCACATCTCTACTCCATGTACTTCTAAGTGGAAATTACTTGGAAGTGTTCTCCTCATGACCTTGTGCGTAGAAAATGACAGATTTGAACTTAGTATAGTTACTCCTTGTACAACGCTAGGCAAACATGTTAGGCAATGTGGTATTTTCTCGAACTTGAATTTATAATTAGGCATACAAGTATATTGGGAGATGCCAGGCCAACTCAAATTTCATAGGTATGAAAACGTAACAGTCCAAAATGAACGAAAGGAATAGATATTTATACAAAATCTACTAATAAAGTTATATATTTGCAAGTATATCTATCTGTTATCTAGCTATATTATATCTAGCTAAGTATATCTAGCTGATTTTGGCTGGAGCCATTGGCGATGTCGGTAAGATATTCGACCGCGGATTAGTATGTGCGGGGTTCAAATACTGGGTTCGTCCGTCATTGACATCGCTTTCGAATGAGGAAACTGACTTTAACATTAGCTTTTTAGCTTTACCAGCTCTCAATATATTTCTCCTTTGAGTCAGTAGGGAAATTTGATTTTCAGTGCTCGCATATCTTGCGGTAATAGGCCCTAAATATTATAAACCTACTAATATTGTAATTCATGCGTAGAGCTGTACACTCAGATAAATTATATTACATCTTTGTAATCAACACTTGAACAGAAATGTTAAAAGTTCAGTAATTAAATTTTACATACATGCATAACCGAGTGAATCATCCAGAACAAATATAACAGTAGAAATGTAAAACTTGCCACTAATTTTATAATAGAGAAATTTATAAAGCTTTGCATAAGAACTCTAAAATCGACCAACAGCCAATGCCCAAGTTGAATGGCCGAATTGAGAGCACTCTTGTCAGAGAAACAACAAATTATTGCGGTTCGAAACTCAGACGGCTCTAAGAGTATCCCTTCTAACGCGGAATCAGTCGTTAAACTTAGCTTTATAACTCATCTTTTTCCTTCTCAAGCTCTTTACTTGTATGTTTGTTTCTTTCCTTCTTACTTTCTTCTTTCTTGCATCCTTTCTTTCTTTCTGCCGCTTCCCGGCCTCTTCTCCCTTCAACTTTAAGCCTATATATTTTACTGGACAGATATCGTACGTGATGTGACTACATTATCAACGAGAGCAAGGTCGCTCTCCTCTCCCAATCCCTAGCAGTAAGTTTGGAGAGTGAGTGTAGTGTGAGGGGTGTGGCTTTTAAGGCATGGAAATCTTGAGCTCATTAAAAATTTAGGGTGAAGCAAAGTAACTTAGTATTCATCTTGAAGTTTTCATCCGCGCTTGTGAATTTGAATACTAGCTATACTACTGTGGCTTATGGTATAATTTTATTTTTTATAAATCGAGTTAGTTTCTGTTGGCCACGAGCCCGCCATTGTCTTATATTGATTTATGAAATTGCTACAATAGCTCTTCCAACACTAAAACTTTACTCGTACAGCCCTATTCGCTAGTTTTGAACTCAGAAAACTTCTCCACTAAATCACTACTCCAGATAGCCTCTATAGGCCCCTATATATATATATATATATATATATATATATATATATATATATATATATTATATATATATATATATATATATTCATCTTCCCTTAATCCCAGTTTAACAACTGTCGAGATGCTAAATAGACTTTATAAGTTTGTAACGATTTTTCATTCTTTAAGTGTCTGCAGCAGTTTCTGAAGCCTAGGCGCTCACCAAACGATTCGAAAATCATTTTTAAAATCTTATTTTATAACAATCCGTATGAGCTATAGTTATGAAAACATATATGTTTGACACATAGATATAGCACTGATTGATTTAACTGTAGGTACCTGAATTAGGACCTCTGCGTATATCTAGTCAACGAGGAATAGTTCAGAGCTGGCGGGCAATGATGGTAGTGTATCTAACACAACCCAAAACTTTCCGAATAAATCGTAAAATAAGATCTGAGTCATTTGACAGTGCTACGAAAAATTAAGCAAGTGTAAAAAATACATTGCAGAGTATAAAAATGGTATATAATTCATCATGAATTTTAAGGCCATTTAATATGGGCCTAATTCGCTTACCTCACCTAAATCCTAATTACAATGCTATGATACTGATGTTATATTACCGCGTTTTGTTTGTGTTTTTTTCTACCACAGTTTTTTAACTTTAAGTCTGACACAACTTACCTTTGCAACCTGTGGGGAGACACACAGTATAATTGGCCCTGATAGCTAGGAATTCATTAAAACCATAGCGAAGACAGTAATGAGAGTTTTAGGAAACAAACAAGCAAGACGCTGTGTGTAGTGTATGCTATTTTTTCCGAGTCCCGTTCTGAAGCACTTAATCGCACTGAAATTTATCCGACAGAGCTGTAAAAACTGCATTAAAAGAACAATTGTTCATAAATTTGTTAACTTTTAAATGAAATTAAATAGATATTAAATGAAATTTGCTAAATTGGTGCGACATTTGCACACTCTACCTTGGTATACAAATGATATTCAGCTTTAAGGAGGATTATTTGCTCAGACCTCTCGTCCGCGCAGTCAACCTTCTGTAAACAAACGAAAGACTGATGAGAATGAAGCATCTTGCTCAATTCTATGGAAAGTGATGTTGTAAGAGCAGCGCCGAGTCCCAATTACCTTTCCAGGACAGCGTTACACGTCGACTGAAATTAACTTACGATCAGAAACCATTTCTACGCCGTTAGAAGCAGTGCCGCTGCAGCTAACTCACCAGCTATGCAACGGCAACTGGAATCAGCAGCTGTGCAGCGGCAGCCTACTCAGCAGCTGTGCAGCAGCAGATGACTCAGCAGCTGTGCAGCGGCAGCGACCCAGAGAGTCAGAAGTTGTGCAGCAGCAGTGACTTAGCAGTATCGGTTGAATTAGAAACATCAGCAGGTGACTTCTCTCTCTCGTAGTGCACTGCCCAATGGCAGGTCCAAGGGTATAACACCTCCACTCTTCTCTGTCTTCCCGCCTTCCTCTTCATTTCCACATATGAGTGGGTCTATGTGGAAATGAAGGTGACTTAGCTATACGATATCGGATGATTCAACAGATGTTAGGTGGCAGCGATTCAGCATCTGTATAACGGCAGATTTAGCCGCTGCGGCAGCTGTCCCTGATAAACAACAGAGCTAGCGATGAAGGATATAACATCAGCCATGAAACAACAATAAAATAACCAGCAACAAAACCATGAACCTTTTGTAACTCGAATAGCCAAATGACATTACAAGGATTAGAATATCCTATTTCAAATTTATTTCAAATTGCGGTGAAATGTTTAAAATACTGAAATCAGTGACAACTGAGGTGAGCTAAACGTCCAGATTCGGACACTCCAAGATTTCGCTCTCACTAAATCTTGCGATGTAGAGCTGTCACAAGTCACGAATAACCACCTGGTCTTGATATCTCCACAGTTACGCTTCCATCGTATTAGTCGCTAAATAGTTGTGGGATTTATCGCACTTGGTTAAGTTGGCCGTCGTTAAAATATGTTAGCAACGTCGAGCCCGTCGAAACATGAATATTGTCGGCAGAATAAGAACCAAATGACATATAAACAAAATCTGGCACGACAGAATATTCAATCGTAAGTAGTGAAATACATTATTAGAAGCTCTACTGAAGCTATATAATCCATTCAGACATTAGCAGTTGAAAAACTTGTCGGTTTTCAGGCTGGTGTATCTGATTTAGACTAAAATATGCAAGCGCCTTATTTGTATTTTTAAACACATATTTTTAGCGTATAAGTCGTACGTGTTCAATTGTGGTTGGTGTTGAAACGAGTATGGCCGAGACTCTTTTTTGAAATGGAATATATATATATATATATATATATATATATATATAGAGAGAGAGAGAGAGAGAGAGAGAGAGAGAGAGAGAAGGATACAAATTTAAGTGAACGAGTAACAAAGGTTCTTCAATGCAGTGACAGACTGATGTTAGTGCGGATCAAAGCAGATCCAGTAGATTTGGTGTTTATCCAAATCTACATGCCTACATCAGCCTCAGAGGATGAGGAAATTGAAGCGATGTACGAAGAAATAGAAGGAATGATTAAAGGAGAAAAAGCCACAGATCAAGTGATAGTTATGGGGATTGGAACGCGGTGGTGGGTGAAGGGAGAGATGGAAATGAAGTTGGGGAATATGGTCTAGGAAAAAGAAATGAGAGCGGACAGAAATTGGTTGACTTTTGCAATAGAATGAGATTAGTGGTGACCAACACTTGGTTCAAACATGAGAAGAGAAGGCGTTACACATGGAAGAAACCAGGAAGCACCGGAAAAGAGGGAAGATACCAGATAGACTACATTCTGATAAAGCAACGGTACAGGAATAGTGTGAAGAATTCAAGGGCTTATCCAGGAGACGATATTAATTCAGACCACAATCTAGTAATGGCAAAAGTAGGGCTTCAGCTGAAGAAAATACTTAAGAAGAAAAGCAGTAAGAGATGGAATTTGAACGGATCGAACGAGAAAAGAAGTCAGTTTCAGGAAGCAGTGGAAACAAAAGTTATGGAAATGAAGGACTACGAAAGAACAGGGGTAAATGAAAGATGGTGCCAGCTAAAGGAGGCTATTAAAATAGGTGCAAAAGAAGTTTATGGCTTTCTTAAAGCAAATACAGCTAAAAAACCTTTTATCACAAGCGAGATGCTAGACAAAATGGATGAAAGGAGGAAATGGAAAAGTATAGATAGGCCTACCAGTCATAGCCGAAGGAAATATAGAAGCTTAAACAGTGAACTTAGAAGAATTACAGACAAAGCAAAAGATCATTGGTGGAGTGAAAAGTGTGATAATTTAGCAGAATATGATAGAAGAGGGACGTCGGCTCTATTATACCAGGAAGTCAGGATATTAACAAGAACCGATAAGAAAAAGAAAGGAGATGCAAAGAACATTAGTATAATGGGTAAAGATGGGGAATTGAAGACAGAGCTGGAAGAAGTAAAAGAAAGATGGAGAGAATATGTAGAGGAATTGTATGATAAGGCTGGGAAACCAGCTCAAGAAAATTTTAAAATAGAAGAAGAAAATATCATAGAAAACGATAAAAGGGGCGCCGATTTAATGAAGGAGGAAATTTATTCTGTAAATAAAAGTATGAAGAAGGAGAAGGCAGACGGAATAGATGAAATCCCAGCAGAATTCTTGAAAATGTTGCAAGGAGAAACACTCAATAAGTTAATGGAGGTATGTATGGAAGTGTACAATACAGGTATTTGGCCAGACGACTTTACCAAGTCAGAGATGATCCCAATTCCCAAAAAAGCCAATGCTGTGGAGTGTTCGGACTACAGAACAATCAGCTTAATACCTCATGCATCGAAGATATTATAAAAGATAGTAAATAATCGCATTCAGTCTAAAGCAGAGATGATATTGAGCAAGACACAATTTTGTTTTAGGAAAGGATGTGGCACAAGAGAAGCAATAGGGATATTGCGGATTATGTGCGAAAGAACCTTAGAATTTGGAAATGACGTTTTTGTATGCTTTGTAGACTAGAAGACTAATTTTGAACTTGTACATGAATCAAAAAGCAGTAATCAAAATCTAACAAGAATACTCAGAAGAAGGTGAAATAGGACGTGGAGTAAGACAAGGTTGTAGCATTTCGCCGCTGCTGTTTAACATTTACGCTGAGGCAATGATAGATGAAGCCATGGAAGACTTGGAAGAAGGAATAAAAGTAGGAGGGAATTTGTTACAAGATGTACGATTTGCAGATGACCAAGGAATGGTAGCGGGCAGCGAGATTGGATTGCAGAAGATAATGGATAGGCTGAATGATACGGCCCTAAAATATGGCATGAAGATTAATATAAAAAAGACGAAGGTTATGAGAGTGTCCAATAATAAAGGTGAAACTAATATCGCAATAAATGGTACGAAATTGGAACAGGTAAGGAGTTTCAAATATTTGGGTCATACTATAAGCGATGACGGGAAATGTGAGACGGAAATATGCAGTAGGATTGCACAAGCAAAAGCGGCCCTTGGTAGTAGAAAAGAACTATTAACAAAAAGTCTAAAGAAAGACACAAAGATAAAGATAGTGAAAACTTTGGTTTGGACCACGCTATTGTATGGTTGTGAAACATGGACCTTAAGGAAGGAAGATATTAGGAAACTGGAGGCATTGGAAATGTGGATTTGGAGAAGAATGGAGAGGTTTAGCTGGACCCATAAAGTTACAAATGAGGAAGTCCTGGAGAGAGTTGGTTCAGATAGACAGTTGATAAATGTATTAAGAAATAGGAAGAAGAGAAGGATAGGACACGTAGAAAGGGGTGAAGGTCTATTAAAAGAGGTCATATAAGGTAGAATGGAGGGAATAAGAGGCAGGGGCAGGCCGATATTAGGTATGTTAGATGATTTAAAGACCCTCTCATATGTGGAAATGAAGAGGAAGGCGGAAGACAGAGTGGAGGCGTTATGTACCATGGACCTGCCAGTAGGCAGTGCACTAAGACATATATATATATATATATATATATATATATATATATATATATATATATATATATATATATAATTTTAATAACTAATGGTACTTGAAAGCATTGATGAAGGCCCATCTCAAAACATTTATTGTAAAGCAATTTAGATCATCACAAGGTGAAGTGTTTCAGCGCAGTGGTTTTCAGTAAAACGATGAGTATTTATCTGTACGCAGTGCGATTTATTTGTTGCTATTTATTGCACAAGGCTAATAGAAGTTGGAAAATTCATAAATTGGAAATATTTAATTCTGCATACAAAATATTACTACTTCTAACTGACAAGTCATTTTCAGGTATTTCCATTTACAGCCTTTCCTCTTCGGAATTAAGAACGATTAGCAATCAATCACTCAAACAATCGATTATAATAGTAATTTATTTATCACACAATACAGTGTCACAGAACCAAACCTTATAAAATGCAGCACAAACAGTGCCACAAGGTAAAACTTTATTTTCAATAAGTAAGAAACCAATTTAACAACTAATAAGCAAGAAACGATTTTGAGCATTATGGTGTATTCTTAAAGATCTTCGGATATCAATTAACGTAAAACATTAAACGACATCAATTTAATTAAAAGTTTCTTACCTAAAGCATGGTTGAGCGTCGACAAAAAACTAGCTACTTTTATCTCTGTATAGCCGTCAACTTTAAAACGACTGCTTATTAATTAATAGAATTAATTTATTTAACACTGCTAGCAAGTAAATCAGCTTCGGTCAGTTATATTCACATAAAAGCTCGAAAATTTAAGTTGAAAAAGTCCTTACTCTACTACACGGGATACTATAAAGGGAAGTTGGCTGAGATTTGAATAGACTTCCTCCAACTTCAGAAGCAAGTTTGCTACGTACTTGCCTTTCAAAAATAACAAGTAAATATTACTTGCATTTTAATTGTATTCTAATGTCAATTATTATTTTCTAAGAAAAGTTTAACAATAAGCCTATTTTTTCTTGCTGGATGATGCTGCCTGAGCTTGAGCCAACTTCTTGCTTCTGATCAGCTCCACCAGTTCCTATACACAACACAACAGTTACAAGATCATTAGATCTACGCTAATCCATTGAGCATCCAAATCCAGAAATATCAGTTCATTAGATCTAAGCTAATCCTCTGAGTATCCATCCTCAAATACCGAATCCCATAATGCAGTCTCGGCGCATTCAAAGTTAGGTCTGTATGTTACCGCGGTAAGAGAGATGAGACCATTGAAATACAACAGTATAGCCATCATTTCACCAGCTCTCTATTTATCGATCAGGTCTTCCATAACTGTTCTATACAATACTTTTGCAAGCATGCCTCTAAAAATGACGTGAATATTTTCTGCCATTTCTAGCAATAATAAGATATATATGAAATAATCATGTTTATTTTCAAAGGGTTTTCTAATCGTAATTAATAAAATAAAATAAATATCTTGCTAAGGCTAAGGCCAAGTTTAACGTCAGTTTCCTGCTCGAATAGAATGTCAGTAACGGGGTGAGCATTGGATTTGAATCCTGCACAAACTGATCCGCTGTCGAACATCTTGCCAACAAGCCATTGACTCAGCACCAGCTTCGCAAAGACGAATGGTATAGCAAGAGTTTTGAGTCGCAATAATTTTTGCATAAGAGACTTCAAAAATCTAAAATATAAACTCAATCAATCAATAAGAATTTAACGTCCGGTTCCTCGTCATAAGGCAATGTCAGGGACGCCTCTGGCAAAATCTACACAAACAGGATCCAAAGCACCACACAACTCAACTTATACTAAACAGTACACATGTGGAGTTAATAGAACCTTGTAACGCTTCATGCAGTCTTTCTTGCTGCGCGCAGGCAGGCACTCCGCTATCTTGTCCCACCTGTCGGCCACACTGGCGGGGTAGGTCCTCATGGCTTGCTCCAGTAGCTTCTGCTCATCCGCAGTCCAAGGAGCCGGATTACTACCCACCTCGTACACCAGCGTCTCAGCAGCGCCTGCAACATTACAATACACGAAACCCTGTACAATACACACACATCCAGTGAGTAGAGTTCATAACTACTTCAGACAAAAGAGTCTCCACAGTGAACTACTTGATTGAATCATTGACGAGATTACACTTCAGTAAATAACAATAAATTAGCTGATTTAGAATGACGTGTTCCAAATAATAAAATTACATATACAAACATATAAATAAATAAAAATTTAAGAAATTAAATTACAAAATAATATATATATATATATATATATACATGTATATATACTGTGTGTGTGTGTATATATATATATATATATATATATATATATATATATAATATATATATATATATATATATATATATATATATATATATATATATATTTATATTTGTAGTCTCCATTGAATGAAGCACTTGGTTAAGAACTAGAAGAGTGCGTACTCTCATAGCGCTGTGAGGCCTCTAGGGTGTCTGTAGAGGTTGCTGATACATTGCTCGTCTGCTGCTGGGTGAACTTCTCAAAAGCTTTCTTGTTTGCTTCATCCTTCAGAGCTGTGTCTACATTCAGCATCGCATCAATCATCACTCATCACTCAAGTTACTTATCAAACACTTATTAATCACTCAATTGTGTCCCTCAATCAAGTATGACAATGGATTGAGATATACTGTGCGATTGTTTCAAAGCTACAAGTTGAAAGATTAATTAGATCTTACAGGTGATTAACTACTGAACGTTAATTTATAACAACTTAACACATTACAGCTTTGAAATTGAGTCAGTTTCTGTCAGTTCCCTTTTGAGTTAATAAATGCTAAACACAATCGTGATTGACTGAGCACCAGTAGTGAAACAGTTCATGAAAAGACAAATAGTAGCTAGGTTACAACAGGTATAAACTGAGAATAATTCTGATGCTTTGCTGTTGATGAAGAAATAAAGTTCAAAACTAAGTTCAGCTTAAATTACTACCGGAATTTTTTGAAAAATTATAACGTTTTACTGTGATTAGCATAGTGTTGTGTGCATGCTGTTTGAAGAATTGATCAACCGGTTACTGCCCGTGTTGTAGAAATCGACTAAAGCGTTAATATCCAAACCAACGTCAGAAAGGACATTTGGTTGATTGAGCAACTAGGCTCCAGAAATTGCTACAAAATTTCATCAAACAAATGGAAGAGATTATAATTATAGGTTACTAACTGACGATGTGGTATGAGACAGAATGGATTGGAGAAGGGCTATTCGTATCCCGCAATGGTTAAACTGGGATTAAAGGAAAGATGATGATGATGCTGACGATGATGACTGTGAAACAAGCCTCAATAGCAAGAATGAATTCGACTGACCGTTTTTCTGGAGTTCTTTAGCTTTGGCTAAAACCTCCTTAGCTGTTCTGTTGCTCTCTGGTACATGAAGCTTTAGAAAATTATTTATTGTATCCCATCTAAAATCAATCAATCAATATAATCAATTCAATCAATCAACCAGAAAACAATCAGCAAATTGCATCAAATATATTGTAAAACTTTTTATCAGCATAAATTAATTAAGCCTATAAAATATTCGTCCCTTTTAACGAAACGGTAGAAGCTTGAAAGCTTCTCAAGTTGGAAGCTGGAAGTCTTTAAATTTTGAGGCTAACTTACCTAACATCCAGCTTTATCCAGGTCTGAAACACAAGTTTACTGACATGCCTTGTGGTGCGAGATGAGATTGATTGGATTAGATACGAAAAATGTTAACTATTAATATATATATATATATATATATATATATATATATATATATATATATATATATATATATATATATATATATATACACTGTGAGTCTTATAAGTGACACCTCTTTTATATTTGCAATAAAATCGCAATCAGTCAACCGATCCATGTGAAATTTACTGGGAGTGGAGAGCTAACAATTCTCTGCAATATTGCAAAATTTCTTTCAGATACATATAAAAATAAAAAAGTTATCTAAACTCGACTGCGGGTGGGGGTCAAAACAAAAATCCTAATATAGAACGCCACAGACGTAGATTTCTCGTAAATCAAAATGCGATCTTCTTTGCTGAAAACCATCTTTGAAGAATGGAAATGATGGATTTGTGATTTGTATTGAATGAGTTTCAAATCGGTGAACAAGTGATGGCGGTAAATGGAGCATCGGCCTAGCCAGTCTGATATGTCATATGGCTGATCTGATTTTTAGCCTAGCAGCTGCAGCTTTAGCGCACAGGCTAAATGCGCAGTCAGGCCTTATGCGTAACAACAGTCTGCATAGTTCTTTTGACACCCCAGGGCTATTAAAAAGGCAATAACTTCGGCAATTTTCTACAAATCTGCACATAATATGGCACGGTTTGAACAAAAATGCCTGTTTTTTAAGATAAGTATAGCATGATATGCATAAGATGTTTTCCCTGTTTTCATTATAACAATATAGAGAATGTCAGTTACTTGGCCCATAGTTGTAAATTCATCATTGCCCCTAGCGTTCCTATATATCAATAACTTTTTTGTTCTTAAAGATATGGTAACAAAATTTTGCAGTAATAGCGAAAATTGGTTGATTCCAACAACCTGTAAATTTTATAGAAATGTGTCGACTGGTTACGATTTTATTTCAAATATAAAAGGGGTGTCACTTATAAGACTCACAGTGTATATATATATATATATATATATGTATGTATATATATATATATATATATATATATATATATATATATATATATATATATTTTCGTTTATTTCATTTCAAGCTGACAACTGCATAAAGTTACGGTACAGATATGACATAAATTAGTTAATATTAGAGCATTGAAGCATCACGGATGACAGAGAATTTTATTAGCATCACTCACCTAGCATTGGTACCAGCAGGGAAGAGATTGACGGCTTTAATCAACATCTGTATCTCAGGCTCGCCCCAGTTATTTTTAACCTTTGACCCCTCTGACCCCGCAGCTCCGCCCCCTTTCTGAGCCGCTAACAGCCTCTGCATCTCCCTCTCACTCTCCTCCTTCATCTCACGCACCTGTCAATCAATCAGTCAATCCGTCAATCTATCAATCAATCAGTCAATCTATCAATCAATGAATCACTCAATCAGTCAGCCAATCAGTCGATCAGTCAAAAAATGATTGTTTTTGAGTATACGAGAAATACTACTTAGTGCTAGGTGCATGTGATATTAATTGCATATGAACATATGTGCATGTTTATGTACATATGTATATTTGCAGGTATGTGCATGTCTATGTCCGTGTATGTTTATATGTATATATGTGCACATTGCGTCTATTCTTTGAGTTGATATGTATAGGATTTGCTTTTTTCATTTTTAGTTTGCATACTGTTTTTAGTTGTTTTTTACATATACATGATGGGTGGCCAGCTAGATAGGTTTTTATAACCGCTTTGACGGCCTAGTGTGTGTTATTGCATATTTGAGTGTTTTTTAAATAAACGTAAATAATAAATGTACATTTTCTATTTTTAAATTTTTATTTTTATTATTAATTTTTAATTTTTAAAGTTTACATATTTTTAAATAAACCCCCTCTCTTTCAATCAATTCAATAAATCATTCTCTCTCCTGTAGTAAGGCAAGCCTATACAAAATCTATTACCTCAAAAAAGAACTTTAAAAATTATATATTTAAAAATTAGTCGCTTCTCTCTAAGAAGATGAAATATTTACAGTAATTTTTATAGATATGAAATAGAACTGCATACCTTGCTAAATCTATTGAAGAACACATTTTTAATTTTGTACACAAATATGTATGTATATTCTATTAAATCAACACTTATCCTTCTTAAATCCTACGGACTGTAAGCAGTGTTATGAAAAATAGTTAAAGACAGTAAAATAAAATAATAAAAATTACAGAAATTAGAAATCTCTATTACATAAAAGGTACCTGTTGTGTGAAAGCTTCTTTTGCCCTTTCTTGATTTCCTGAAGTTAATTCTTTATTTAACGACTGCAGGCTAAGCACACAGTCAATAGATACATGTTATCTCTTCAGTCAACCAACCACACAGTCAATAGAGACATGTTATCTCTTCAGTCAACCAACCACACAGTCAATAGAGACATGTTATCTCTTCAGTCAACCAACCACACAGTCAATAGAGACATGTTATCTCTTCAGTCAACCAACCACACAGTCAATAGAGACGTGTTATCTCTTCAGTCAACCAACCACACAGTCAACAGACACATGTTATCTCTTCAGTCAACCAACCACACAGTCAATAGAGACATGATATCTCTCCAGTCAACCAACCACACAGTCAATTGAGACATAATATCTCTTCAGTCAACCAACCACACAGTCAATAGAGACGTGTTATCTCTTCAGTCAACCAACCACACAGTCAACAGACACATGGTATCTCTTCAGTCACCAAACCACACAGTCAATAGAGACATGTTATCTCTTCAGTCACCAAACCACACAGTCAATAGAGACATGTTATCTCTTCCGTCAACCAACCACACAATCAATAGACAAAGAAATCACCTTTCAGAACTACTTTTCTCTACAAACACATACTAATATCAACAAATGACAAGCAAAAGTAAATATGCTCAATATCCTAATAAATAAAAATACATATTTACAAATACATATTTGCATATTTACATATTTATAAAAATAAATATGTAAATATGCTAATATCCTAATATATAAAAGCCCAGGTGAGTAATTTTCTCTCCCCCTCTCTCTTTCTCCCTTCCTACCCTTCTCCCTCTTTCGCTCTCTCTGTCTGTCTGCCACAGTGAAGTCAAGTAACTCAAATCACTCAAGAGGGTGCACCATGTCTATCGTCTCATTTACATGCAGGTTTTCATCATTGCACGCCAATTGCACGGTACGCAATTGGCGTGCCGTGCTGCTATGCTGGAAAAGTGTTAGCTGCCACAAGTCAGACTAAGATATGTCTTAACATGTTCACCAAACGACAAACCCCAATTAGCAGGCGGAGAGCACTCATTTAAGAAAATGCCAAATTAGTTTCAATTTTTGAAGTAATATGAGTATCTTCTGAAGGTGGAGGTGTTTGAACGACGGTTGCAAGACTTAGCTCTTTGCACCAGCAACAATAACCAACTACCTTTTCGTTAATTTTGTTGATAGCAAACTTGCCTGATAAGTAAAGAGATCACAATTTCAAAATCTATGTCTTGTACACCATTTTATAATCCAAGTTTTGCACATACTGTTACCTGGTAACAGAAAGTTGTTCTGCTAGCTTATCTACGTCTTGTACATACTGATCTAACCTGGTAATAGAAAGTAGTTCTGCTAGCTTATCTACGTCCTGCATGGCCTGTACCCTCTCTGCGCCCTCTTCTGATAGGTAGTTCACTTCCTACATCAATCAATCACGTCCAGTTAACTTCGCCTCTTAGTTACCAATCATTAGTTAAAGAAATAGAAAATATGCTTATTTTCAGCAAAGACACCAAATGCATAAAAGCCATACATCAACAGCAATTCCTACAACTAACGCTAGAAAATTCGGTCGTCAATGAAGATACAGAGTATCTTATCTAGCTGACTAACATGATAACTATGATACTTAGAGCTCTTAATAAAGCTAGTACTTTAGTAATAGTTCTTAATAGATTTCATAGTTCATATTACATACAAAGTTGAACTTATAATCTACATGCACATACAGAACTAAATTACTAATAAATAAAAATTAAAACAATGTAAAATTTACATTACTTTGACCATACAAACTAGCAAATCCATTCGTCAAAAAGGTACTGCTTAGAAAACTCAGTTATAGATTTTGCATTGCATATGTCAGGGGATATAGGTTCCAGTTAGTGACACAGTGAAAAGCATAAGATTTGGAAAATACTTTGGTAGTTCTTGTATATAAATACTTAGTAGTGGAGAATCTAGTATGACATAAACTAATTAGAATTTAATTAGTATATTAATCAGTAAATTCCAATATTGTTATTAAAATAGGTTGAAACTAATTGAGTAATTATCCATTTTAAACTTATCAATAACAAATATTAAGTCGATTAATAGTAGCAACAACAATGCCATTAGATAACTAAAGCAACTATAGATTAATAGCAACAACAACACCATTAGATAACTAGCAACAACACAATTAAATAACTACAGTAACCATTGATTAATAGCAACAACAACACCATTAGATAACTACAGTAACTATTGTCCATAGCATTATTAAACACTACGATCCTAAGGCCAAGTTGAACAGTTCAAATCAATGAGTTAAAATTAAAAACATGAATTATTGTAATATAATCTATCCTCATTGTAATATAATCTATTCTCAGTTCTACTAAAAATCACCGCCTAACCTTCATAGTGGTTCTAAAAATCTTTCTCTCCTGCTTTAACACTTTCTTCTGAGCTTCCTTTTCCTTCTTCAGAGCGGCAGCCTGCAGTCAAACACAACAATTACAGCAAGAGGATGGTATTAATAACATACAATACACCGATATTCACATAGGAGCCCTATTTGGTAGCACAAATTAATAAGTAATGTGGTGGACAGTCAGGTGTCTTGAGAGATTAATAACCACAATTTCATTATTAACAATAAAAATTGTGAAATAAGTCACTGGATTCCCTGTTTCATGATATATGAAATTGTTCTTTCAAGGTTAGAAAAAACCTAAGGTATTTGACTATCTTGACCAATAATATTAAATGAAGACGTGCAGTTTAACAATCTGTAAGGCTAGAACTTGAGTGCCGTATAACTGAGCAGGAAATTAATGACCTCCAGTAGTACTGACTTCCAGAACCAATGACCACCAGAGTAATAATGATTTCCAGAACTAATGGCTTCCAGACTAATGACCTCCAGAACTAATGATTTCCAGAACTAATGACCTCAAAGCAAACGGTGCTATCATTATATCACCAAGTCTTGAACCGATGCTCAATTTAACTTAATCCTGGCTGGTGGCTAAATTGGTATCACGCTTCACGACAAGCAAAAAGTCACAGGTTTGAGACCTTGCCAGATCATCCGAGAGTAAAGTTATGGTTCAAAACTAGAATATTATGTTAAGTGTAGCTTTTTAAAATTCAAAGCAAATAGGGGCATTTAAATAATCATAATTAAAACAAAAGCCCACCTGTATTCTGGCAGCCTCCTCCTCTTTTTCCTTTTTCAGTCTTAATTCTTCAGCCTCCTGCTTCTTTCTCTATTTAAGACATATGCATATAAATTAATTTCCTTAATGCAGAATAACAATACTTGATAGTACGTCAAATGTAAAACTAAAGTTAAACAAATAAAACATTAATACAATTCTACCATACGATAGATAGTAGTAATTTATTGCAGTTTTATATTTAACGATCAGATCATATATGGCAGTGCTTTGATCAAGTAGAAGAATAAACTAATTAAAATTAAAATATGCCAATGAGAAACAAACGCTTAGACCTTAAAGGATTAAATTGGATTAGTATCAATCAATATCGAGCTATAGAGACAAAAATGATTGTCTTTAAAATTAACCTGTTCCTCCTCCTCTGCTTTCTGCCTGAGAGCTTCTTGTTTTGCTTTTTTCCCCGCCATCTTTTTCTCCTTTTCCTCTGTCTTATACCTCTGTATCCTCGGATCACACGCCCAAGCGTTATCTACACAATTACAAATACAAGACATACAGGTACAAAAGATTCCATAGATGCTAAGACAATGTACTCAAAGATTAAAGCCCAAGTACTTTACTTAATAATATATAATTAGATCTTTAGGCAGAATGACACGAGAGAATTAGCAAAAAATATGTACCACGACTCGGTCAGTTAACAAAACATGCAGAGAGATATAACCTATTCCTTTTATTTCCATAATCAATCTGACAAATTGCAGACTGTAACAATATGACAGATAATATAGCAATGCATCAGATACAGGCAGAAAATTAAAAATACAAGATTGAAAATAGTACTATGTACATTATAAAAAGTTTATAATCAGCTGAAGCACACAAATCTTCAAAACTGGATTCCAAGTTGCAGAAATTTGCCTTTTTTGCTTGTTTCAAAAAAGCTTCAAGCCTCTTTCTATCAAAAGAGAGAGAGAGAGAGAGAGAGAGAGAGAGAGAGAGAGAGAGAGAGAGAGAGAGAGAAGTTCAATATAAGCACCTACCAACAAGCTGCCGGATCCGTTGAAGTTCTTCTTTCTTACGTTTCTGACGAGCAGCCTTGTTCTGCCTCTCTATCCATCGTCTCTCATCACGACTACACAAATCAATCCACAATACACACGTACACACACATGTAGAAATACGTGATCTGAGAACAAGATCTCAGTTGATCACAGGACCGGTAAAACGATAACACGTTATATAGGATAGAATACACACATACGTGCTTAATACTATCAAACACACGTACATGTATAAATACACAGTGTATGAAAGTATTAAAAATAGCATAACACATATAGAGTACATGATTAAATGCACACACAAACAACGGATTGCACATAGCCTATATGTGTACATGCATGTAGGCTAAATCTATTCACCATATTACATATCCAATACATAGACTATAAAGTATATACCAACAAACTTACATAGGCCCACAAGCTGCACACGTCAATACATGCATACAGTAAGAAAAAACAGAATCCAGAAACATGCAGAAACATGCAGAAACAGGGGTAAATACTAACAGGGAGGAAGACATAGACAGACATAGTAAAATGTAGATATATATATATATATATATATATATAATATATAGATATATATATATATATATATATATAGATATATATATATATATATATGATATATATATATATCTATATATATATATATATATATGCATCACTAAGAGTAATATGTAGAGATATTTGCCAGAGACCAAAATATAAATTAAGATACATAAATAAAGATATCAGGACGTAAACATGAAAACACAGAAGCACAAACTTTTCTCCTTTCTCTTTCTCCTCCTCATCTAAGTACGAGTAATCTCTCCAAGATTCAAATTCATACCTGAAATATAAACAATCAATCGATATTAATTTAACACAAAATAATTTTAGTAATACATGAAAATCACAGCATCATCATAGCCATATTACTTACAGTAAAGGTTCATAAAGAATTCAATATCATATCAGCGACATTTTCTCTTTAATCATAATTATACAAACTACAAGACTAAAAATTGTCATTCCCCAAAATGAAAATACCATTTACACAATAAATATCTAAAAAGTGTAAAAAATAATAAGCAAAAATACTAAAGTACAAGAAAGTTAACAAGACAAAATCCGCTTCATTCATCATCTAAACTTAGCAATCTGAAACAGTTCATTATTAATATAATTCTTTTACATAATATGCATAATACGCAGTAAGCTAACGACGTCCCTGACATCATCCTTGTATGAGGAAATGGGCGTTAAACCTTTATTATTATTACTATTATTATTAACAATGTCAGACAATCAGACAATTATTCTCTATACAAAATTGATTAACTATTATTAACCAATAGCGGCATAGCATGAATTAACTGATTAAAATCTTTAATTTTTATTACTATCAGTCAACCAAAGCGCAGGATGACAATCAACACCACTCCAGTCTAACTGGTTGAAGTAGCTTATCCGCTACAACAGAAGGGCCAAGATCTTTCAAGTCAAGCATTCTACTGTTCAAATAAGTCAGAAGACAGAAGAATGTAGGAGAAGATCACATAACAACATTAAAAAGCTTAGTTTTTAAAGCCCTAATAGATTACAGTAATGAAATGAAAATCGGACAAAAAGAGAAATGGTAGACAATAAATATTAAAGTAAATAAATATTAACGTGTATAAGTATACAAATAGAACAGCGACACTATGATTAAGGAAAACACAACGAACCAGAAAGAATAGAAGCTATTGACGTCATCGTAGGACGTGCTCTCATCTCCCAGTGAAGGTACACCACGTTTAGTCGACCACCTACACACAAACACACGCATAGCTTAGCTTTACAATTCTTAACTAATATATTCTGCAATTATTTTAAACATATAGCAACTTAATTAGCAATGCCAAATAATATCATTGTTGTTGAATGTCTCCATAGCGCAGTGGTTAGGTGTCAACTACAAGTAGTTGCTTTCATTATTTTAGCATGACTGATATTCTTATTAGAAAAGATGCATAATCAAAGATCAAGTAGTTGTTTACTTGCTAATGAAATAGGTATGGTTATTCAAAACGGTACAGTAAATATCAAAAAGGCAAAACTATTGGATTTAGTTAAGCAATTTAACTTTAAAACCTTGTTGCACTATATTATACAGTCCATAATATTTTACTCTTCAAGGATGTTTCAATCATATGCACACAAACATGCTGCACCGAATTACACACTAAAAAGTATCTTATGAACAAGATAACGCTATGCACACAATTTTTCTTCTAAGTGTTATACTTCTAATGAACGACAGAATAACTGCACAGTATCAAGAAAAATATTCTTTAATATATACGATACCTTGCATTTCTTTCAAACACAGGAGCAAACACCTCATAGAACTTCTCTTTGGATTCTGTGCTCACTGACGGAATAGCGTCGTCAAAGGTCGGATCTACACTGTCAAAGGCTCTCCTCTTGGACTTTACGCCCAGGGCCTCATATGCTGCATATGTATATTAATATGATAAATCTAAGTTTAATACTGACAAAACATCTGTAAAAGTATAGTAAAAGTATTTGCAGCAGTACGTTAAAGAGAAATCATACTATTCAGCCAAATGACATTCATAATATAGATCTTCACCTTTCAATTTTTCTTTTTATTTCATGAAAGGGCACGTCTGCTTCTTCTGTAGTGATTTAACTTGTTGAATCATTTTGTGTACCCATTACTTTACTTTATGGTTCTGATTGCACTGAAATGTCAAAATCTATGAGTACGAGCCTTCAAAACTCATATTTTCAAATGTAAGGCCAGTTGTTTCATACATTCAATAGGAATATAATTCAGCATTGTCAATATTCCTCAGGAAAATTTCTGAATAAATTAAAAATTGCAAATAGAAGATATTATTTTATGATGAAGTTATGTCTTTCAGATAATACTGATTATAAATATTTCAAGTATAAGAAAGGAGATATATTGTCATTGGATAAACACTGCTGTAAAAATAATAGTCATAATTGTGTCAATCCAGAAAACTTCCAGGTTGAGAGAATGGACTAGAAGAAGACAACATCGCAAAACTCCTTTGATCATTTGCTGGAAAACCATTTAATTTTAATTACAATACTAGTTGCTGATTTGAATTTGTTCAATTTTCGTCAAAATGTTTATTTTATAATTTTTTGATGAAATAAAGCCATATATATATATATATATATATATATATATATATATATTATATATATATATATAGATATATAATTTTAATAATAATATATATAGAATAATATACTGTATATATAATCTGTTCAATTTGGACCCAGTAACTGACATTAACATTTTAAAAGTAACTATTTAATAGTGCTCCTGAATGTAAAGCAGAAGCTACAGACCTCTGGTTATACAAGTAAAGTAATCGTCCTCTCCCTCCTTGACTGGTATACCACGAGCCTTTCTCTTGTCCGGATGATGCTTTAATACTTTCAGCTTATCTAAACAATGAAATACGTAATACTACAGAGAATAAACACACGCTAAGTATGTGTAATATAGTAAACACTCAGTGTAGTTAAAAATTATAATCAGTCCATTGCTCTGATATCAGATGGAAATAAAGTAAAATCAGACAATTACTGTCAGAATTTCTACTCCTTAATGGTCCCAAAAGAGACAAATTTATAGCTAGTGAATTTCATCAGACTTTACTGCCTTATGCCTAACATAAAACCTCTTTCATAACACAGTAACGATTTTAGTCTACTTCTATACATACTAAGATAAGTAGCATATTAAGAAATACATGTAACTGTATTATTATTTATTTATCATGCGCATATCACAATTGTCATTCACAATAAGCAGTTACAGCGCATGAACAGAAATAAATGCCAAAAAGTGGCACATTCCAAATTTAAAAGATACAAGCATTTGCATTAATTATAATTATTAGTTATGTTCAATAAAATCCCTAGTTTAATTATGAGTCAAGATAAATTTAGCAGTTCATGTAGCAAACTTATAAAGACAATCAACAATATACACGCATAAGCAATTGCACACAATGATAATTAAGTTACGGTTTTATTTAAATTGAGACTTATTCACAGGGGTTCAGCTTCAGCCAAAATGAAGAAAAAACTGAAATGACATTCTATAAATTTTACCAATTTTTACAATATAAAAGACCTTGTGAGCAGAAACTGCATCAAGTTATCAAGTATTATGCACCTGTAATATAGGAGACCAGACATTGGAAATTAAAATTATCCAGTCTGTCCCAAACATTGTAAATATTTTAAATACTTAAATAGTAACCCATATTTATTATTACTACATTATAGATTCTTGTATATGGAGAATAAATATTTAAAGATTTAACTTACAGGCACGTTTAATCTGGTCCTCTGTCGCCCTGTATCTCAATTTACTTAGTCCTAGCACCACATAGTGATCCTGATTCTAAATATACAAAACACTATGCTATAGAACAGCAATTGTCACTTTTAAATTATATTCTTTGATCTTACATTTACACATGACGTGCCACATGTGGTACTGTTGCCTTACTCAGTTTATTTTTCTTTTGTCACGTTTAGTTATTTTCACCTTCTTCTCCATGGTTATCAGTATTGGTATATGGCATACCGATACACACACACACACACACACACACACACACACACATACACATATATATATATATATATATATATATATATATATATATATATATATATATATATATATATATATACACATAATATATATTTCAAAAATACACTCAAATATGCACACACACTAGGCCATCAAAGAGGTTTAAAAAAAACCTATCTAGTTGATCACCCATCATGCATGCATAGAAGTAAAGTATAAACTAAAAAACGAATATGCAAACTAAAAATGAACAAAGCAAATCAACTCAAAGAATAGAAGCAATGTGCACATAAATATGCATAAAAATGCACATACATGCAAATAAACAGAATTTTTTATGTACATAAATATAAGCAGAAATACATATACAAATAATCTCATATGCACATAGTACTAAATAGAAATTTTCGTATACCCAAAAGTTAAACATTTAAGCATGAAATTATAAGACTTACCAACAAAGATATAGAAAAAGCAAAATTATCGATATATATATATATATATATATATATATATATATATATATATATATATATATATATATATATATATATACATATATATATATATATATGGCTATAAGTTGAAATTATTGCAATGATAATCTGAATTTATAAATATATATATATATATATATATATATATATATATATATTTATAAATTCAGATTATCATTGCAATAATCTCAACTTATAGCCATATATATATACATTAAAACAAAGAATAAACTTGATTAAAGAAGAAACTGAATTTTAAGTTAAGAAATATATACCTTGAAATCTTTTGGATCCAGTTTTTGGAGGAACTTGACATCATCTTTGTCGTCATCGAAGTCATCAACAACTTCCTCTTCTTCTTCCTCAGAGCTGGAGGACACCAGTGATCCATGGGACAACGTATGCTTAGTGTGTCTGCGTCTGCTGTACGATTCGAACCAGCGACCAACGGGCTCAAACTCTTGCATCACGGGTGCTGTCAATCAGCCAGTCAAACAAATTTATAAGTCCATTAATATCAGCTGAATAGTATTGATTCAAGAAATACAACACAATCAGCAAAGTCCTGTTTCGCTGCATCCCGATTCTGAAACTTGTTGATTCCGAAAGTTAATATATCAGGATATATCGATTCACTGCTACAGAATTCCTTTGTTTGGTCCACTCTTAGAAATGGCTCAGTTATATGTAGTAGAATAATAATAACAACAATTAGAGTGCTACAGTCATCAATGACAAACCTCGAGCACCATTGAGATAAAATAAAGCTGGCAAGCAAAAAGGTCCAAAAACTGTGCAAATTCCAAAATCCTGAAAATCAGTAGAAAAAAGAAATTAAAGAAAAGGAGGTTTAGGCGCTGGTCGCAACTCATGGACACTGGATGGAAAGGAGAGATGAAAAAGATACGTCTTTAACTGCCTATGGAACTGCTCACAGGAAAGCAAAGGCCGATGTGACTCAAACGAAGACTTTCGATGATTGGACGGAGAGAGTTCATTCATTAGATAGCTTAGAGCATGAAGGTAAGCTAGGTCTCACAAGAGTAATTAATTTAGAAGACCGAGTAACAGCAGGCTGCATCTCTTTAATCAAGTGAGACATACAAGTTTTTCCAGCGGTAGTGATTGACTTACACGTTAATGAGCTGTTCTATAAATGCTATGCTATTTAATCATTAGCCAGTGCAAAGACTTAAAAATTTCATAACATGTGAGTACTTGGAACTACAAATATATTGCGCATGCCAGAGAATTCAGAACAAACTGCAACCAATCGATCTCACAGCCACGAATATTTAAAAACAAAGAATTGCTATAGTCCAACTTGGATTGCACAAAAGTTGCACCAATTGCAGCAGCTGTCTCACGTGACAAATATGGACGCATTTGACGAAGATCACGGATAAGGAAGAAACATGCTAGTGAAGTTTTAGTTATGCGTTCGTGGAAGGTCAGGTGTTTATCAAGGACAACACTGAGATTCCTCACAGAGATTCTTTTCGTTATCTCCGGGTGATACTGTAACACCAGAAGATAACGGAAGATTTTCCCTTTCAGCTTCAAAAGCTGATGAGGTGTCCCAAACAACAAGAATTCAGTCTTACATGGATTAAGTGCCGAGAGATTAGCATATATCTCTCCAAGAGGATATAGACTGTAAAGATTCCTGCAGGAGGGTTTCAGCATCAGAATAGGAGTTAGGGGTAAAACATGTGTACATCTGAGTGTCATCAGCATATAAAAGCTAAAGCTAATGTTAACGTCAGTTTCCTTACTCGAAAGCGATGTCAGTGACGGGAAAGCCCAGGATTTGAACCATATAGTTCATGATCAAGAGAATGAGAAGAGATCAGAGAACTTAAAGGTGTGGTAGAGAGATTTAAGAGGATATGACCAAGTACGGAGCCTTGAGACACACCATATTTAAGTGTGAAGGCGAAGAGATGTACTCCATCATTTTCATACTAAAAGAAAGATTCATGAGATACGAGGAAAACCGATCAAAAACAATTCCACGAATACCAAACCAGTAAGAAAGATGTATTTAAATATAGCACTATAGCCTGCTGCAAACCAGGCCAGTATGATATCAACTTGACTGGTCAACAGAATGACATCTTATTAATTAATAATGGTCAAAATATTATATTGTAAAATGCCTTATTTAAGATCAGCCTAGAGAAAATTACATTTATGCTAATAAAAACAGATTATAGTTACCTGAAATCTTGCCCAGCACTTCGACTCCATCCTCCTCTGTCTCTGCCGCCGGCAGACGATATTCGGGAACAAGCATTTTCTTAACACTCTTTAAAGAGTATAGCACAATATTGCTTATGAAAATATGAATTACTAGAATGACAAGTTTCAAAACTTCTTCCTTGCAGTCTTTTATATCCTGTAATATAATACATATGCAGTAAAATATCATGTCTTTAAAAAGGACAAGAGGGTAAAATCTGAGTTAGATTTAATTCGCTAAGTTTTCAAAATCACATAATTGGTAGGTAGGCTTATATGAGTGCAATTACATTAGTACTAATGACAATTTTTCATAAATAGCCTCAGTCACCCAAGAGTTGTTTCCCGAGTGAGCGAGGCTGAAATTTCTCTTTACAAAATTTCTAAAGCTAAATTCTGAGGGACTGTACTTCGAAATTAATGTCCACACAAAACTATAAAATACATATTATCCACTGGTTGAATGGAACACTGAATAGTCGAGTATTCTGCCTACAGAGCCTAGCAGCTTGAAATAAGATACTAAATTGATATATAAAATCATAGATGCTCATTTCACTGCTGTGTGTGTTCGCTTTGTTACTTAAAAATCTCACTGAGTCTAAATTTGTAGTTGTTCTAAAGTTTGTAAAAAAAAACACATTATAGTGAAATGATCAACTATATTGATATCTATCACTTTTTTTAATACCACATGTTTAAACCGTTAGGCAATTTAGTCCATTTTCCGTGTAACCAGTCCAGTGAATGTCCGAGATTTTACTCTCAGATCAGCGCGGCTGGGATTCGAACCCACGAGGGTTCAATTCACTTAAGGATCTGTCATTTAAAACTTCATGACGTTACCCCTACGCTATTAAGACATTCTTTAAAGTTTTAAATTTTAAATTTTTACAGTTTCTAGGCTTTAAAGGTTGTACCTTATTGACAAAACATTATCAATACCTGTCGTTCTTTATACATCAGACTATCCAATAATTTTCATCGCTCATTTTAATCAGCTCCTTCTCGATCACAATATACCATTTTTGGAATGTCTCGATAGCGCAATGGTTAAGGGTGTAGATAACGTCATGAAGTTTTAAATGACAGACCCAGAGGTGAATCGAACTCTCGTGGGTTCGAATCCCAGCCGCGCTGATCTGAGAGTAAAACCTCGGACATTCACTGGACTGGCTACAGGAAAATTAACTAAATTGCCTAACGGATTTAACATGTGGTATTAAAAGTGATAGATATCAACATAGTTGATCATTTCACTATAATGTGTGCTATTATTATTATTACCATATCGGTGAAGCAGTTAGTAAATTTATAATAAACATACCGTATATTGTCAACACTCATTATCGTTCACTAATAAACAATTTAGCCTCTTCTTTACCATGAAGAACAAAAACATGATATCAGCAACAATTCAAATCTTTGTTCATAACATGGGCTGAACCATAAAAAAATTGAGTGCGATTGTTGTCCAAGAAAGCATCAAAACTATTCAATCAAAGCCAATCCTAGTACCCAAATGCCTCAAATTACAATACTGATGTACTTTCAGACTCAGTATCTAGAGAACGGTTCCATTGCTATTTAAATGACTATTCAAATCAAAACTGCGAATCAAAAATCAAAACAGCTATAAATATAAATGCAAGTCATTTTTATAGCTAGAAGTAGATAAAATATGCTGAAGGAGTTTTGGCAATATAAATTGGAATGGTAATATATCCACCAACAATTTAAATCGTCAATTTGATATATAGTGTACGCTCAACACATAGCCTACGGCCAACTGTTCCATGTACCATTTGAAAGTCTAAATTCCTTCGAATCAAAGCAGCGGCATGCCTGTGCCTTAATTCCTATGAACATTTTCGTTTCTACACGTAGTATGTCTAATTATTTATTCTGTACACTTCAATGTGTACCATTTTGTGGTCTCGATTATTCCATCGATTTCTCTTACGTTCTGCGAAAAGCAAGTGTAAAGGAAATTTAAAGAAGCAACAAAAAAGTAACGCATTATAGTGAAATGATCAACTATGTTGATATCTGTCACTTTTTAATACCACATGTTTAAACGGTTAGGCAATTTATGCCAATTTACGTGTAACCAGTCCAATGAATGTCCGAGCTTACGACATTCTAAAGCATTTCCTTTTCATTAATACACTAGTTATCTTTAACCACATCTCTGTCTATAACCGGTTTTCAAGGTATTTCATTTAGCACAGTTTAGGACCCTGTAAATAGTTTGCTTTTGGCTTGGGCAATAGAAGTTTAGATGTTTAATGGTAATCTCCATGTAATACTAGAATTCCAGCCGCGCTGATCTGAGAGTAAAATCTCGGACATTCACTGAACTGGTTACACGGAAAACGGTCTAAATTTCCTAACGGTTTAAACATGTGGTATTAATAGTGATAGATATCAACATAATTGATCATTTCATTTCACTAAAATGTGTTTACTTTTTAGAAATTAACCCATTATTATTTCGATGATCCTCTAATGTCCATGATTTGATTTTACCTTGTTGTCATAGAAACAAATTAAAGTAGAAGTTTGAAAACATTCTGTTTTTGCTTGTATTGTTACATAATATAGCATAACAACAATTAGAGTGCTACTGTCATCATTGACTTCATCGAGCACTATTGAGACAAAATCAAGCCGTCGAGCAAAAAGAAGGTCTAAAAATGGTGCAAATTCAAAAATCCAGAAAATCAGTCTGAAGTAAAGGAAATTAGAGAAAAGGAGGTTACACACATGACATATCGCAACAGAGTTTCCATTCTTAGTTGCTGTATTTTGTAGTTATATTATTTCCTCCGTTCCCCCTATGGTTATTAGTAATCGTTTGCTATATGAGTTTATAATTTCAATGCTTGCATTGTACGTAGTTGGAAAGTTAACGCTAAACACAGATTATAGTGAAATGAATAAAACTACCATCTGCTATGCAAGGCATTAATCACTTTTATACCACATGTTTAACCATTAGTCATCAATATCATCATCAACATCATCCCTTAAATCCCATTTTAACTAGAGTCTGGATACGAATAGACCTTCTTCAATCCTCACTGTCTCACAACATATCATCAGTCAATTAATTCGTTAAAATTTTGTAGCAACTTCTTAAACATAGGCACTCACCAACTGAATACCCTTTCTGACTCGGGTTTGGATCTTTTTTTATGTTGCCTTATATGACATGTGCATATTTAAGTGGTTGGCCTATTCTTCAAGCAACCAGACACAACACAGGGAATGTTTAACCATTAGTCAGTATATTTAATTATCAGTTATCACCACAGATCACTTCAATCCACTCTTCGTCAGAAGTCTTCGTTTGAATCATATCGGCCTTTAAATTGCTTTCCCTAGTTAACAACACCAACAACAATACGACTAGAGTGCAACTCACCAAATCAAAACCGATGAGCAGCATGTGGGGGTCCATAAACGGTGTGAGCCAAAATCCGGACAATCAGTCCAAGGAAGGCTATTACTTTTAATGTAATGTAGGCCTTTTCCATGAACAGTTTCATAGGCAGTTGAAGACCTACCTTTACCATCTCTCTTTTCCATCCAGTGTTCATGAGCTGCGACCAGTACGCTAACCTCCATTTCATTAATTTCCTTTAACTTTAGACTGATTTTTTTGGGTTTGGAATTTGGAAAGTTTAGACTTTCTTTTGCTTACTAGATTGAATTTGTATTAAAACTGCTCGATGTTTTCATTTTATGAATAACAGTCAAACTCTAATTGTTGTTATGTTATTTTATGTTATTCATGTTATCAAACCTGTGAATGTTCGAGATTCTATCATTTTACGGTCTGTTGAGTGATGATCTCAGTTAGATTGTCCTAATAACTTCAATATATCTTTTTACTATTGAAAGCATACAAGTAATGTAAAGGTAAAGCTAAGTTTGGCATCTGTTTCCATACCACAAGGGATATTGGTTGAGACGGTTTAGCTGGGATTCAATTGGATTGATGGCCTCCTGAAAGTCAGGCAAATGTGTATTCCATATGCACATCCCATACTAGTTAAATAAAAATATTTTAGCATACTTTTTTGAAACTTTCTTCCAAATTACTGCTAATTTAAATCAATCCATTGAAGTAATGCCAATTAATATGGCATAAGAAACAACTATATAGAGCCTCGAGCAGTTCATATTTTATATAACTTTTAAATATTAATTTTTAATTTTTACTCTTTGTGCAGAACATCAAATAATTTTATGAATTAGAAATTTAAAATTATTCAATTAAGCTTGCTGTTTTAAATAGAAATGTATTTTACTTATTGAGGTAATGTTGTTTATTAATTATAAAAGCTGTTAACAAGTAATTGCAACTTCAATTATGTATTTAATATGTAGTATTCGTGTAAGAGGGTGACCTCTTAAGTCTCTAAAAATTAATTGATACTATGTATGAGTATTAGACCTCAGTATTGATATCTTGAATTTACTTTTTACCTACAAATTTGATCAGACTCATCATTTATCAAATAATGGTCTCTGCAATAATTAATTTAGGAGATATTTTTTCAACATGAGTTAGGTAGGCCTAACAACAATTTTCTGCCTTGACTGCATGTATATTAAGGTAGGTGTGGAAGGCTGGGAGTCAGCCATACAAATAGAGGGCATATTAAAAGTGAATAAAACCGTTATGGTAGAGACTGAAATAACTTATATTCGTGCAAGTTTAATGCTTATGTTTTCTCACTTGATTTTCTAGTTAAATGAATTTGATTTGAATGACTTGCATGGGATAACTTATTCTTACTAGTAATATGCATGACGCATTGGTTCATATCTACAATCTAGCACTAGCTTCGTAGATTATCTTTAGAAACCTTAAAGATTGAACCGTAAAGACCACTCCATGGAGACCACTGGATGTCAGACAGAATGGGAATGGGAGGACGATTTGAAACTGTTAAGAAATATGTGGCAGGAAAGAGTAAAAGCTTATCGCCAGAGGAAAGAGGAATTAGAAAAACTGTCGGCAACATCTGAAGTTGATGAAGGTAATGACGTGGATGAAAGCAATGACAAGAAAGCTGGAGAACAACAACAGAGTGTACCAACAGCGACAGTCATAGCTCAAGCTGCTACTAATAGTGATACTACAAGATACACTAGTCTCCCGGCAACCGAGTTTACAGAATTACCTAACGAAGTCGCTCGTACAACTGAAACATCGATAGCAGTATCTACAGAAGCATATAATGATGACATCAAGCGCGAAAGAGATTCTGAAGAGAGTGAAGTAGATGTGAATGTTAACGAGAAAATCGTAGATCATCTAGAAAACACTTTCTGGGGCCCTCCTAGAATACTGCAGGTTTAGTTATGCTTTTATACTTAGTGAATGTGTTATGTATACATTAAGTCTTAAGAGTAAAGTCATAAGCATTGAATTAGTCAACTGTCACAGTTTCCATTCTCAGTTGTTGGTTATTATTTTATCATCTTTATTAATACCATTTTACTACTGTATATCTATCTTATTTATTTACCTCCTTATTTATGACCCCCCACCCGGGGGTGACCCCCCACCCGGGGGCGACCCCCCACCCGGGGGTGGGGGGTCATCTGGAGGCACCCTTTAGGGCACTCGTAGGGCACCCCTTAGGACACCCTTTGGGACACGCTTTAGGGCACTCCTTAGGGCAACCCTTTGGGCACTCCTTAGGGCACCCACCATTGGGGCATCCCAACACCGGGTCACACATCTTTTCCTTAATTAGCGAGCCTAAGCTCGCACCGCCGACCGGAGACGAGACTCCTCGAGGTCAGCAGTCAAGCAGAGGAGGGATTGACCGAGGTCATTCCCGCCTCTACCGTAAGAGAGCCTTGCGGTCATTTGTTATCATATCGGTGAACTGACGACGAATGTTACAATCACTCAGGAACTGGGGTCTTTTATACTGCTCTGAGGCGCTACTGTCACATGATTGCAAAACCGGTTATAAACCGTTTAGTCTAATTAACCGCTTTTTGACTTATCAGAATTAACATAATGTGTGTATATGTGTTTGTGTTTGAATGTGTGTGCGTGTGTGTAAATTTAACAATCGTTGAAGTTTACTGATAAACTAATTAATAATTTTTTACTAGGTAAAATATTATATAAGATTTTTTATCAGTATACTGCTGGTAAAACCCGGTAAATGTAATTTTATATAAGAGTAGTTGAAAATAATATTAAAGAAAATATGATTCTTTTTTAAAAGATAAAATTTTTTAATGACTAGTTGAAGTTAAAAATATAAAAATTAAAGCCGTAGAAACAAAATTGGTACAGTATATAATATAAATTATATTCTAACTGTTACTTGTCAACTACTTGGGTTACTTAATTTGGCCTACTGTGCTATTTGATTAGGAATTCCTAGTTAGCTATGCGTTTTAGCTGCTTAATTGTTAACTACTTGTGTTACTTATTACCTATATAGGCTACTACTTGATTAGGAGTACCTATTTGCCTATATGGTATTGCTACTTGTTAAGCACTTGTATTACTTATTTCAAGTTATTTTAAATAATTTCCTACTAATCATATTTTGTCAAATTATATTTTACTCATTTTATTTCTGACCATACTTTCCTTTCTTTTCTATGAAAATCCGCTTTTTACCGGCCAAGTTTTTTTACCAATAAATTTCTATCACTGGCTATGTAATGCAATATTAAAGCGTTCAAATATGGCTTCAGGTCGATATTAAAGTAAATGTTTATTTAATTTCAGAGCCGCTGTGAACTGACACTAATGCATTCGCATGCGCTATACAAAGCGGAGTACATGCATACTAGTGAAGACGGGTTTATCTGCAGCGATGAAGCATCTCGTTATAATTATCTTGAAGAAGGCCAGCAAGGTCGCCTGATTGAGTACATTTATTTACTAGATAGATTAGCTCAAGCTATTACTGGTCGTAATTCTATTAGATCTGATGCAGAATTGATTTGTCCGTTTTGCTGTAACTCAGCTTTACTACCAAATATTTCCAGTGGGAAAATTGACTTTTTGAAAGACCTGCTCACTGGTGATATCTCTATGATGAGTGAAACACTGTGCAGACAAAGTTCTGATGTGAAAGATGGTCAAAATGCCGAATCACGTGGATTGAATCCCGTGTTCTGCTGTGCGGAACTGGCGATATTTTACAAACTTTGCTATTATCGTGGAATTATTAATTCCTACAGACACAACACTTCTATGTATAACTCTGATGGAGTGCGTAAGTTTCCATTTACATCTGAAAATTATGTTGAACAAAATGCTCTTTTGGGACTTGAATATCTTCAGAATTTTGGGCTTCCAATATTTGCATATAACTTACAGGATCCAAGAGACGTTTCTTATAGCAAAAGTGAAGCATTTGAAAGCTTAAAGCTAAAGCGAAGTGGTGATGTTTTGCGTGATAGAAATATAGGAGAAGGTCAGAGGGTTCAAAAATATTTAGAGCATCTAAGATCAAAGAAATACGAAGATAGAAGTGGGCGAAAGAGAGGAGGGATAGCTACGGGGGCGATCAAGCCGTTTAGAGACCGAGATTTGCTAAAACCTCAGAGGATAGTAGCTGAGAATAGATTGGGTGGATTACTTTCTGCCAGAAAACGACTAGAAAGAGAATCTGAGAAAGAAACCGTGACGCTGCTAAGGTATGTTTATAACGTTTGCAATCTCTTGATTATTTTCTTTGTTTGTCGCAATATAAGTTGTCTTATTGTATGCGTGTGTATATTTAGAAGGTATAATTGTATATTGGTTACAAGTTGCAAATGGTAAAATAAAATCTACTACCATACACGGTATTTTCATGCTAGTTCTTCTTTAGCCTGCCTCTGTAGCTCAGTTGGGAGACTGAAGATCTAAAGGTCCCCAGTTCAATCCCTGGTTTTGGCAAGGCCTGGCAATTCCCGGCGGTGGGCAAAATTTTGGAACGCTTCGTGGCACAGTAGGTAAACAGCTCGACTCTTGAACGAGAGGTCGCGGGTTCGAGACTGCGTAGCGACGTGGGTTTTTCTCTTCCGAGTGGTGAATAAAAAATCTAGTCGTGTACACTTAATTGAATATCATGAATTAAATATTGTGAATTAAATATCACTGCCGAAGTGTCTAATTAGATTTAGACAGTGCCGTAGCTTGCTCCCCCAGGGCCAGCTTTTAGGTTTTTAGCTTTTTTATATTTTAACATTTTTAGCTTCAAATTTGTAAATTCTTAATACCCTATCGATAACATATCGGGGGGGGGGGGTGCTCAGACCCTAGCTATGGCGCTGGATTTAGATGCTTGGAAGAGGATTTTATAGTTCATTTATTGAAGCTAAAGTAATATTTTTTTGAATATTGCATAAATTAACAGAAAACTATCTGAACGCAGAAGAAGGACAAGCATTTTATCAAGAACTTCTGCTGCATCTTACCTAAGGGGTGTGTATATGCTTATTTAAATTTAAATTTAATTATACAATTAAATATGCCTAATTAATAGTAATTTCAAAAGAAACTTGTAACAATCCAGCAATGAGCACGGAGCAGGAGATTTAAATTTTCATTACAATATAGCAGAAAACTCGTATACCGTATACTGCTCATCATCATCAACATCATCATCGTCGTCATCATAATCATCATCTTCAGCATCATCAGCATCATAATCATCCTTTAAATCGCAGTTTAACCTAGGGTATAATTCTTATAATTTAAATGCTTGTTTTACTGAATTTAGTAAAAAGAGAGTTAAACCATTCTTCATGGAAATTTATCTAAACTAATGTTATGTGAAGATATTTGTATAAAAATATAAAAATAGTTAAATTCTTATTAATTGATTGATTGATTGTATGTTTGATTGATTAATTGATTGATTGATTAATTGATTGATTGATTGATTGATTAATTGATTGATTGATTGATTGATTGATGTGCTGAAAGCAGAACTGGGAGCAATCAACAGACGTTCAAGAACGTTTAACATTTACTACCAACTCTCAATGCAGAAATACCTCGATCTAGGCTGGACAGTGTTACCATCTCAAGCTGCCAGGTTATTCCAAATCAGAACCAGTCAGGCGCTTACTGGAGCAGCAGATCGGACAAGGAGAGGAGACTGTGATGAAGCAAAGGTTTGGGACTCCGTTTAAATGGTCCCAATTTCATTATATGATATATTATATATACCTATATATTTATATAGGTCTATTTATAGTCTATATATTGTTAAATATTAATATCTATAGTTGTGAAATTGTAGTAAGTTACGAAGTGTAGTCGATTTTATTGATCGTTAGTATGCAAATAACATTGTGAACTATAGTGATCATTGGTAACAAAAATTACTTTGAGGAAATTAATTGGAATGATTTAATATAAACCTAGATTTATTGATTTTTATGTTACTTGTATATGTAATTTCAGATAGCATCTGATATGAGTGAAAGTGGGACAGGAAGTTATATGTCACCTATAGTGAGACATTATTCCACTGGAGTGACATTTCTGGTTATATTTTCTGATGGAAGTGGAACTGTCTTGTATCCTTTTATTTGTTGCTTATTTTAAATGCAGATATCTTACTACATATTTGCCTACTTCTTTATGTATGCTGCGCAAAACTACTCATTTTTTCTAGATACTTAAGATACTGGATTCAAGGAGAAGAGCTAGAGCATGGCATAACCTGTTCAGTGTTCAAGCTATATACATGTACTTCTTGTATAAACAGTGGTAAATAGAGTTTGGGTGTTCTTTGTTCTTTTCTGAGAGATTACTACCTATTTATGCATTTTCTGAACAATATGATTCATATCTACTGCCCGTGGTACATTTTTACGGCACGAGTTTGGAAACAGGACGGATTAGAGATGGACGGGGTAATAGATGTGCTTCCCAGCCCCTTGATTCACTAGCTATTAAGCGACTCTCAACTTCTCGTATGTTTGAATCTTCTATTAACCATTATTTCAACTTGAAACTGCCTTAATTGTACCGTTGTTATTCATTCTCTTCTGAGTTGCCATTACCAAAGTATAATCCACATTTCGAAAGTAACGAATCTTAACCTCATTAAAATTGTCAAACTGCTTTCAAGGAGTACTTAAATATTATCAATCAATCAATCAATCAATAAGAATTTAACATCCTTTTTCTCACCATAAGGCAATATCAGGGACTTCTCTTGCGGACTCGTTTTTTATTTTTAAACGTTTTAGAGTACATATTTTCAGCAGATAACTATTTCTGTTTAACTAAACTATTTCTGTTTAACTACTGCCATTCACCTCTTCTCAACAGTCACCCTAGCGGCAGGGTGGCCATCACGATACTACCTCGAGTTAAGAACAACAACAGGACGTGTGATGGCGCCACAGTCGATGAGAGAAAAACTAAATCTGCAAAGTCCACTTCCTGTATTGTCGTCAGTGGGTCAGCTACAGGAAATACTACGACCTCTGCAGTAAAGCCTGCTACTTCTGAAACTACGTTAGAAACCACAGCTACTGCTGAAAAAAAGTCTGCTGATTTCGCTTTGGAACTTGATTCAAAGACATCTGGTAAAATTCCTTCAAAGCCTACATCTAGTCCAAGAGCTAAGTCTGTATTTATTACGTTATCGGAAACCACAAAGAGCACCGCTGCAGCCGAATCAGAAAATGTTGCAGTAACTAATTCTAAGCCGTTTACTGTAGATACCAAAGGTACCGGCAACACTATCGAAAAGAAGTCAAGAACTGGTGGCAGCGATGCTACCAATAGAACTATTGCTGTAGTTCCACAGCTTTGTGCTGCTGCAGCCAGGTTTGCATCACCTACCTCTGCTGCTACAGCTAAAGGTGCGGCTGCTGTACCTGCTGCAACAGCCGGCACAACCTCTGCTACAGTTTCAGGTGCAGCTGCTGTATCTGCTGCTGTAGCTGACACAACCCCTGGCAGGGGCACTCAGCACACTTACCTCACGCACATTGTACAGCAGGACAGCCCAGGGGGACACTTGAGGGCTCTGCTGACCAATGATGGATTGCATATGTCGATACTTGACAGCGACAATAATGTCAGGTATATCTATAATAATAATAATAATAATAATAATAATAATAATAATAATAATGCTAGTAATAATAATAATAATAATAATAAAGATTTAATGCAGTCTGCTTCAACAATTCTTTAAGCCGATTGATTGTTGACTTCGAGTAGCCGGGCGGCGATTTAGCACGTATTGCTTGAATCGTTTTTATCTAACCCCAGGTTCTTTACACCGGGGTAAAATAATAATAATAATAATAATAATAAAGGTTTAACGACCGTTTCCTCATCCAAGGATGATGTCATGGATGTCTCTGCAGCACACATCACTACAGATCAATTCACCCAAATCAATCTGCAAAAGAAATGTGCTGAGGAGATGTAAGATCCTAAAACGAAAACCTATAGGCCTATATCTTATATTTTGTATACCTGTAGGCCTATATCCTATATCAGTTATAAGATATAGGCCAATAGGCCTATATCTTCTATCAGGTATAACTAAAGGTATACCTAGGTATAGGTCTGCATATATCTTTCATCAGGCAGACGTATAGGTCTATATTTTATATCAAGTAGGCCTATAGGCCTATATCTTATATCGGGCTGGCCTATAGGGCTAAATTTTATATCAGGTAGACTTAGTCCATTATTTCAGAATAGGCAGTCATATGCCTACATCCTACCTTTATCTCGTAAGTTACAGGTCTATATAGAGTATCAGGTCTATATAGACCTTTTATAATATATAGTAGCCGATCTGCATAGACTATAAACAAAGCCAGGTGGGGTGTGGGGAGGGATGTGTGTTTATATTGACGGCTGGATATTTAAATATTGATAAATGCTCGATATTTACGCATCTACGGTATGTGCTATGTATTTCTTCTTTTATTAACAGAATGACATTAAATTAGAAAGGAAATTTATTTGTCGATTACTTATCAAATGATGATAATATAATGTCGCAATTTCCATTTAACATATGGAAAGACAAAAATATCTAGAGAGGATATCTTACATTAATTGGATATGATAATATAATGTCGTAATTTACATATGATGTATGTCTAGATAAAATATCTAGAGAGGATACCTTACATTAATAGGATATCTTACACACACTATAAATTCCTTCCGTAAAACAATCAGCTGCTGATTACTCAGTGGCGCCTCCAACGAATGAGAAAATATTCAAGGTGATTTTTTCAAAGTAAACAGGTTTTATAAATCGTCTATCGGCCTATTCTCATATTTATTTAAAATGCATTTTAAGAATCCCGTAGTCATTAACGTTTGACTATAAAGAAAACTAATAGGACGTATTAATGTACCTTATTTAATACACCAATTGATCAGAAGTGATGTGTGCTGTGTAGACGACCCTTACATCTTCCTTGAATGAGGAAACGACGTTAAACCTTTATTATTATTATTATTATTATTAACATTTCTTACAGTTTTTGTTTTTATATCATTTATATCAGTTCATGTTGATACACAAGTACTGGATACATAGATTTTAAAGTAATGTTATTAATCTAAATTTATTCTGTACTAGATTTCTTAAGGATGGACTAAGTGGAACGGAGCTTAATAAAACTGGAACCAAGCGTCGACAGTGGAAATGGCGGAGTTATAGCCGCTATGATGGTATAGGAAATCTATATATCTATCTATCTATCTATATATATATGTATATATATATATATATATATATATATATATGTGAGGAAGGCAACGGGAAACCACCTCAGAAGCCATTCTTTTCCCAAGCTATAGGCTACATAAGTTATGGATATGGCATAGACTTCGTGAAGGGATTAACTTGTTGATCTAAGGAGTGCTCTTATGGAGCGAGAAAGCAAACTTTGAGTATGAAGATGTACCTTGAACCTGCCACTTGGCAGTGCACTGAAGATATATATATATATATATATGTATATATATGTATATATATATATATATATATATATATATATATATATATGTGTGTGTGTGTGTGTGTGTGTGTGTGTGTGTGTGTGTGTGTGTGTATAAGACGTAAAGGCCAGGAACGATAAAGCACTATGATCCACACCAATGTCAGAAAGACACGTATTTAAAGCGCATATTTCAACAGTCTGTCGTTCTGTCGTTCTTCTTTTTTTCATATCCGTCAATTACGTCAAATTTGTAAGTTCCTTGATATCAATTCTGCCACTGTATTTGCTAACGCGCTTACCCATTCTAAACATCATTACTGTAACTCCCTGGTGAATGATCTCCCGAAAACCACTCTAATTCGTCTCCAACGCGTAGAAATTTCTCCTTCTCGAGTTGTCTGTAATGTAAAAATATTCAAATCTCACACTTCTTCTCTTCTTAAGAAACTTCACTGGCTTCCAGTCTCTGAACGAATAAAATTTAAGGTAACTTCCTTGAACTTCAAAGGTTTAAATTATGGTCAACTATCCTATCTATCTGATCTTTTATCAATCTATAAATCCTCTCGTAGTCTTAGCTCCTCTAGTAAAAACCTTCTCATTGTACCAAACATTAAATTTGCCATGGGCAGACGCTCCTTCATGTTTTCTGCTACGCCAATGTGGAACTCTCTGCCACTAGATCTTCGATCTTCTAATTGTACTGTAACTTTTCTTGGCAAGCTAAAAACTCATCTCTTTCCGCCATAGATCAAAATTTTGACCCGCTTACCTTGGATCCTGGACTTTCACTGTTTTGATCTGGCATTCTGTTGTGGTCTCTGTGCACTCATTCGTCATCGTGTGGTGCTTTGGCGCCTGTTTGTGTAAAGTCAGCAAGAGACGTCCCTGATATTGCCCTATGGCGAGGAACCGGACGTTTAATTCTTATTGATTGATTGATTATGATGATGATGATGATGATGATGATGATGATGCTGCTGCTACTGATGATCATGATGATGGTGATGATCATCATGATCATGATGATGATGATGATGATGATGATGATGATGACGATGACGATGATAATGATGGTGGTGATGGTGGGGGTAGTGGTGGTGGTGGTGGTGATAATGATGATGATTATGATGATGATGAAAATGAAGATGATGATGAAGACGACGACGACGATGATGATGATTATTAATATTTTTATTCAGCCACTATTCAGCCCATAACGCTATCGTTGACGCAGAGCTGTGCACTACGCATTAGATCAGCGGGAGAATCTTCTCTTTCTTACTCCACTGGTAAACATTTCTGTCGATTTGAAGTGACGTCCTTCACTCATACACCTGCGACAACGGTAAATATATCATTTACTTGCAAGGTAAATATATCATTTGCTTGCTTGTTAGGTATTACTCATCTCAATTATTATTATTAAATCTAAGATTTGAATTTTTCTTTTAATTGATATATCGCTTTTTGTCTTGACACAAACCTTAAAAATTACTAATCTTACATATGGCAGTAATTATATAAACAGTCAAACAGTGTGAAGTGACTAATCTAAGGAGAGCTTCAGCAATGTAGGCCATATAGCTTATCATTATTTTGGCATTTTATTTAATATTTTCAACATTTTAGGTCCCTAGAACTCTTTAATTTTCTTTTAATTAATTGCATATAATTTATTATGCAATTCCTCTCCCAATATAAAGCAGTCGGCTCATTGTTTTGTTTAACAAGTAAAGAACTGCTTACAGCCTTGAGGACTTATAGGTCATACGAAACTTGGAGCACTTATGCAATTTTCTGTCCAACCTCCGACTTTAAATGCTAATTATCAGCCGATATGTCTCTGTAAGCTATTTTTCTGGTACTGGTGTAAGCATTCAAGCTATTCGTAGGAATATTTATTAGCAGTTTCGCCATCGCACTAAATATTAGGAAGACCTAAACCGTAATATCATTACAAAAAGGTAATTGAGAAGGTTTTGCAGACATAAAGTCGCGCTGAAAACATCTCTCGCCAGCCTGTCAGTAACACTATGAAGACTGCTTTATATCATCAGATCCGCAGTCGGTAACAACAACAACAACAACAATGCGATTAGAGTGCTACTGCTGTCCATGACAGCATCGAGCACTATGGAACCAAATCAAAACCGATGAGCAGCATGTGGTCGGTTCATAAACAACGCTAACCTAACAGATTATGCTAATGAGTCAACCCCGTATACTAATGAGTCGATTTAAAGAAAATAAACTATTTAATAATGAATATATTTGCTTCAGTTTAGTCAATCGTACAGAAAATATAAAATTATTATTTCAAGTACCTGCTAGCAACTTAGAGGCTTATAACAACATACGTATTGCGTCTCTTTAAATTAGCTGTATTTGACTAATGCTATGGTATACATTTAAACTAAGGAATCGCGTGGAGGGAAAGGCAAAGGAAGAAGATCAGATTCAACCAAATCAAATCCTTTTCATATTGTCGCCCCAAATAACAATGCTGCTGCAAGTGGGCCTACTGAAACGTCTGCTACAGCTGCTAAAACGTCTGCTACAGCTGCTAAAACGTCTGCTACAGCTGCTAAAAGGTCTGCTACAGCTGCTGAAACGTCTGCTTCAGCTGCTGAAACGGGAAACGAAATTTGTGACTTGAACGATTTCCAACGATATCATAACGGCATGAGGACGCGTATCAGGTTTGTAGGACTTATTACAACTTTTTATTTCTGCTTATCTGGCCGGAGAATAAAAGTCCTGAATTAGTAAATGTGTATATACATGTACAATACCATGAATTTTGTGACGAGAAGCGACGGCCAAAGTTTTTAGTTTGAGATAATAATGATAAAGGTTTAACGTTTCATTACCTCATATAAGGATGATATCGGGGTCGTCCCCCATCACATGACACTACAAATCGATTCACCCCTAAACGATCTGCAGGAGGCAGAGAGTTCCAAAGAATAGGAACTGAAAAAGAAAATGAACGGCTACCCAATGACGTGAACGGAGTTTGTACAGTACAGATAGGTAACTGAAAAATATGGACGAAATGAATACTGGTAAATATATAACCAAAATAGGCAGCGGAAATGGAAAGACAGGTCCTAAGAGGGAGTGGTTTGATAAAATGTATATGTCACAATAGAAGAAAGAATGAAATGGAAAAGGTTTAGGAGAAGACCGTGACTTGGAAATGTTAGATTTAATAACACATTCGCAAGGGCGGATCCAGGAATCTTTTAACAAGGAGCACAAATTTTTTTGATGGTGTACAAATTGTTTGCTTACGCCCCGCCTCCTCGGGACATGTGACGCAACCAGAAAAAATGCTGTGGGGGAGGGGCTAAAATAACTTCCACTACTGCTTGCGGGTCACTCTATATCCCCGTATCTTAACCCCCCCCCCCCCAGTTATACCCGTACTAGAGTGAGGGGAATACCTATAATACCTAAAATCGTTCATATCTTTTGGAAAAAGTAATGCAGAAGTGACCTAATTTTGGCAGTAGGGGGGGCTTAAACCCCCCCTAGCCAAGACTGTTTGAACTACTGCTCTGGGACAGAGTTCACATTTTTTTCTTACACCCTTTTTTTCTCTTATACAGTAGTTAAAGTGAAAATTGAGATCTAGTGCAACGGTCAACATTTTTGGGCCCCCTTCCATTATACAGGGCTCTTACTGTATCAAGTATGGGCCCCTAGTGGGGCCCATTTTAGATAAAATCGAGCTAATGGAACTGACTTCTCTCTCGTACTCCCCCCAACCACTACCCTTACAAACATTTTTACACGTTGAAATTGCCATAGAAACAATGAAAATATAGTTTACATTTTTTTATCGGGCAAAGGGAGGGGGGCCGGGCCCCCTGGGCCCCCCTAGATCCGCCACTGCACATTCGTGTGTGGATATGAAAAGAAGGGTAGAAGATTGAGGTAGATATGTTTCGTAGATAAATGAATAAGCTGCACACTGAGATATGGGTCCTAAATATTTTATAATCTCTTCTCTGCCATTCCTTTGTAGTACGCCCAATTCCAGTTTACCATATTTCGTAGGCACTTCTATCAATTCCTATTTTTTTGATTATTATTAAATTGTATTTTTACTTTTAATAATTCTATAAGAAATTTGTCGTTCTTTCTAATATTTCTGAGAATATGTTGTTCAATATATACGCCTACATATGTAATATGATATCTTGTATATATTTCGAAGGAATTTCTTGATCAACTTGTCAGATGCAGCGTCGACCACTGTTTAATGGCAGCTCCTAACTTCATCCAGAAGAAACATCTATCATATTTTGCTAAGCCATGCCACAGTTTCCGCCATCTATCAGAGCCCAAGTGATAAGTTTCGTTTAGCATGTTGATGGACGCTATGTGCATAAAAAGTACAATTAATCATGACGACGATAAATTTACCACTATACTGAAATTTGTAAAGTATCCTCTAAGGCCAGTTTACTTCGTGCACTGCAATATGAGTCACCGACAAAGAAATCACAGGATTCAGGTAATGAGGTAATGATCTCTCCTAGGATTGGTTAACTGAATTTTGAGTTGCGTTCAGTTGTCAAATAATTTTGTTTATTGGCTTAGTTTTAGCTTTATAATGCTCGATAGCGCCATGCACGATAGTAGTACAGCTTTTTATGAAAACCTTACTGGTTAGTGATTTGAATATCATCCCCTTTCTTTCTGCACGTCTCATTACAACTGAAAACCTCTAATAATGAACTTTAATCTTAAATTTATAAATTAAATTAATGTTAAACTTGCCTTGACGCTAGTATTCAGCGGACTGAATTCGTCCCATCTCTTCAACCTAAATATGTCCTCCTGCATAACTGTTTTTATTTATATTATGCATTTGTTATTCATGTCTCTGTTTCGATGTTTATACTTGGAAATGTGCTTTACTTTGCATCTATATTCATTACCTGAGCGCAAATTTCAAATTGAATATGTTGATTACAAACAATCAATTCTTACTAAGATTAATTAAAAGTTTGATTCACTAGTAAAACTTAATATCTTATTTAAAAGGTTAGGCCTGCTGACCTTTAGTTTTGCTACGTTGGGAATGCCCTTAAACATAACTAAGTGACAAGGAATTGTAAGTTGAAATTACAAATTGTAGTTTAATAATGACATTTGCAAATAATGTTTGTGTGTAGGCCCCTTCATTTCAAATACAACAGTCGGCCTTTATGCATGTATATAAACCACAACAGTATACATGTATATATAAAATACAACAATATATTTATAAAATATAACTCCCCGTGTTGTGTCCGGGTTGCTTGAAGAATTGACAAACCGGTGACTGCACGTGTCGTAGAAAGCGACTAAAGCACTAAGATCCATACCAACGCCAGAAAGGGCATTTAGTTGGTGAGCGCCTAGGCTCCAGAAATTGCTACAAAAATTTAAACGAATGGAAAAGTCTCAAATAGGGTATTAGCTGGTGGTGTGGTGTAGGACAGAGAGGATTTGAGACCGTCTATCTGTATCCCGACCCTGGTTAAACTGGGATTCAAGGGAAGATGATGATGATGATGGTGATGATTTATAAAATATAACATTGCTGTATATCAGCTACAGCAATTAATAAGTAAACATATAGCGTTCGGTTCTTTAACACTGGGTGATACTAGAGACGTCTCAAACAGTTTATTCTACTACAAGCAATATCTACCAGAAGACTACTGCAGAATAGGGTAGAACACGAAAAAAATTAGTCTGTCTTTTAATTTTGACTATTCCTTATAAAATCATTTTACTTACTGCAACTGGTCATGATCTTACAGATTGAACAAAATTAGTTTAAAAATTGCATAATGCGAGACTGTAAGTAGCTACTAAGGATTGTATCTGCAGTTATCTTAAATGCAAATTTTTGTATCGATACGTCTAATGGCTAATATAGATTATAGGCTACATTTCAATGCTTGTAAATTATATGTAATAAAATTTGAAGTTTTTTTTAAATATACAATTTATTCATACTTACGCTCAACTTATTGTTAAGCAGCTTATTCAATTCAATCTCGAGCTTTTGAGAAAAAAAAACTGAAAAAGTGCGCCGCCCGGGAATCGAACCCGGGTCGCAAGAATGGGAATCTTGCATGATACCATTACACCAGCGGCGCTTCTGACGGGAATTGAAATTTAAGCGGTTCAGTCGTATCGTAACTCTTGTACTAAAGCCTGAAGTCTTGACCGCTGTGCATTCTTCAATGAACTTGAAGAGAACGCTGTAGGCGGTAAGCGTGTCTCTGTTAGCTTTATAATAATGGTCGCAGAATTCTGACACACTAGTCAGTGATTGCGGGGTCATATCCGCCCCTGTATTGAATACGTTTTGCTTCCGTTCTGTATTCTAAACTAAAGTATAATCAAGTGTACCGAGCTAGCTGAATAAATCCCAGTTTCTTCAGAGGAGAGGAAGGAGAGCGAAGTAAAGGTATAAAATCTTGAGAAAAGAATAAAACGTCGGAAAAAGCTTTTTATTGTAGCAAAAATAATTATATTTATATATCTCACACTTGGTTTGGATGCAATCCTACTTCCTACAATCCAACAATTTTAGTCTTCAATAAATCTATGGTTCATTTTTGGATCCAGTCAAGAAGGCCAGGGAGTCAGGGATGTCCACCCCCTCCCCACCCCAAGAGCAATGACGAATGCTTCCCAAGCCGTGTAACTCACCGCACGCAATTTTTCCTCTACCCCTAATTTTTAAAATTACGTACCTTTTTACTTTCCCTCTATTTTTATATTGACGCCGGATTTTAGCCGAAAATGTCTCTCATTGCGTAAATGCGTCTAATTCAGATATCAGCCGAAAATTTACGTTAGGCAGCCGAATAACTCTAGATAATCCGGCTGAGGGGTCTAATTCTGAGCCTGCTTGTAACAGGCGCTACTCGCTGCCTAAACCGTCCGCCCCTCAGCTATGATGTGTGTGGTTGTGTGTCTGTTTGTCTACGTGTGAGTGTGTTTGTGTATGTGTGTACGTATGTTTGTGTGTTTGGTTGTATGCACGTTTGCGTGTGTGGTTATATGCATGTTTGCGTGTGTGGTTGTGAGTAGTTTTTTGGTGTGTATGGTTGTGTGTACTGTATGTGCTTCTGTGTTCTTGTGCGAGTGTTATGTGTACGTGTGTTGTGGGCAGGATCTGATTATCTATTAAGACTATTATAAACTATTTGTATTCATGGATTAAATGGTAATTAATCCATCTAACTGAGGAAGGCAACGGGAAACCACCTCAGAATTCATACTTTTCCCAAGTTATAGGCTACATAAGGTAAGGATATGGCATAGACTTTGTGAAGGGGTTAATTTGCTGATCTAAGGAGTGCTATTATATAGCGAGAAAGCAGACTTTGAGTATGAATATGTACCTTGAACCTGCCACTTGGCAGTGCACTGAAGAAGAGAAACTATTTTTATACATTTATATGGCGCGTGACACCCAAGCTCCAGAAACATCACAAAATTAGGCACTGAATTATTTCACTTATTTCCTTATTGCTTAAACAATATCATTTCATTAATTTTGCGGCGTGTAATTACACTTATGATCAGAGGATGTTTCAAAATAGACAATAATATATTTCAGGTATATTTTCTACACAATTTAATTTTATATAAGAGAATTTTATTATTTCAAGTTTAGAAATTTCTATAAATTTAATTTCGCAAATCCTTGCACCGAAGAGTATTGTACTGTCACAGAACTATCAAAGACGGTTGAAATACTCCAGGCATGAAGATGATTTTCCGCTACAAAATATATAATACAAACAATAATAGTTATACTAGTCTTGTACAAGCTGTTACCACTTCGTATAGTTGGCTTGGCTGTCTTCACTGTAGGCCTATATGACAAAACTTATTTACATTTTCAATTTCTAATAATTCATTCTATCGTATAATAATTATTTTATCTCACCAGAAAATTATATCGTCTGAAATTAATGTTACTATCAATTTGTAAATCTTGTACATCTGTTAATAAATGTTTCTTTAGCCGTTAATTCTGAAAAGTAAAAATGACACTTGCGTATGTTGATCCTTTATCTACATTAATGATCCCCTCCATATTTCATTCCATTTTTATCGATCTTATCGCCTTTAGCTTATGGCCCCAGATTAGCGTAAATAACTTTTTACGGGCGTATGTAGCACAATCGATAGCGCCATCTCATTGGTTACACAATATAGGTTATAGTTTAGACTGTCGTAATTCAAGACTCAGATTTATAAAAATTATTGACAATTAATATACTTCTGCCACCGATTTAGCGCATATCCATTTGAAAATAAATTAAAAATCTAAGGAAACTTTAGAATTTCCTGTTTATTAATTTTCGTAATTCTGAAATAAAAAAGTGTCTTAATGGGAAATGTGTAAGTACATACAAAAGTTGTCCAATGTTATATTACGGTACAGTATATAACACTATCTATTTCACGTTGTTGCGCAGATTTTGTCGAGGAACATACTTTAACACCCATCCAGCTCTTTAAACTCCACTCCCCACCTCACTCCATTCATTTTTTCCAAACTCGAGGTCCACCTGTGTTGTTTGTTTCAATTGTTTTGAGAGTTCTGTAATGAGCTGACGGAAACAGTCATAGAAAGATTTAGCTCTGAGCGTGAGCAAACATGCTCGAGAGTCACGAGGTCAGGTTTCAAGCCTCGACAGGAATGATAATTGAAAGCGATTATTAGCAGCGTTAGATGTCAGCGCGGATGATATACGAGCCAAAGTTTCCAAACCTTTATTTGCACTTTAACACTGCGGTAGCAGCACAGCTTGAGAGTCATAGGACGTGCAAAGCTTGTGAAAGCTATTGATATACCGTGCGCATCGTTGTCATAGAATAGTCTTTAAGTGTTGCAATAGAACAAAACAGCTATATACTGCGAGGATATCTCAATTAGCTTCAACGCTAGGATTCTCTACGCCAGGGCTGAGATTCGAATCTGAAGTATTCATAGCAGTCGTGTTGTGCCAAGAATGCTGCAGAGTAAACCACTGCCTGCTTCTGTTTACAGTGTGTATTTTAGTAGTTGACAGAGCATGAAGTTCATGTAGAAATGCAATAGAAATCGAAATTTCTTTAGCCGAGTTTAGTTTTCTGAATGCTATATTAAGTTACTCTAGATTAAGATTTGCTATTACTACATAAGGATTTGTTAAGGTACAGGCAATTTGAATGGATGAAATAGCCGATAGCTGTTCTGTTTAAAATTTAAAATAAAAAGTATTACAAGAGTCGACAGTCGCATATGTCTCTACAAACTTAAAGCAATGTGATTTCAGATTTAGAATAATCACAAATCTAATCGTAATTTACGACTTGATGCACTTATGAATCCAAACCAGAGAAATTCACACTATATATATATATATATATATATATATATATATATATATATATATATATATATATATATCTCAGTACAAATCTACCTACAACTGTTTTCAGCAGCTGTTTGTCTGGAAAATTATTAGGCTTGTGACTGACTTGCATCATAGGTTAAACCTTTAAGTTAACAACAACAGCAAAAAATTAAAGTTCTATGTTCCTCCATCACAACATAGAGCACGTTGAAGTCTTTCTTCCAGTTGCTCTCATCAGCGATAAAGATCTGACCCATTCAATAGTATAAAAACTGGACCATGTTATCGCAGTTATAGGTTCGATTCCTAGTTAGGGACGTCTCTGAAACACCATTAGTGTTGGAACAGACCAGAAAAAATTTGTTTAATACCGGTACGCTTGAATATCAGAGTGAATTTTATCTGATCTAGAGTTTCACGGAAGTCCATGGAAGTCCATGCTTCGATGGAATAAAGATCATTGGTTTCACGATCCTGTCAGTAATAGTCCCGAATCCTTAGACTCCGCCCTCACGTGACTTCCCGGGACCTGGTTTCCAGGTAGAGTTACAGATACTTGAGTATAGCATCGGAGCCGCGTATTGCATTTAATAAGTATTGCATTGTAATGATACAAAATAACTTAATATAGCAATGCATATTAGGTAAACGTAACCTCTAAAAAATTTAAAACACATTCTAAACACGCTCTAGGCTTTTTAGAATTTTTAATTGGTGAAATACGTGAGCTATGCCTGTTTATAATTTTAGAACATTAGATAATAAGTTGATGCTACTTGGATTTTCTTAATTATTATCTTAAAACGTTTAAGTATTTCATACTTTCTGTAAGTATAAATAGATTTAGAATTTCTCAAAATAAGCTGTTTAAATAATTCTAAGTTTACAGATCCAGCCTACTAGTATTATTAGTCTGCGAAACTCTAATATTATGAATACTAAATACAGTAAAGCTGTAAGGGCTGATGTTAACGTCAGTTTTATCTCTCGAAATTAATATCAGTGACGGGAGAGGCCAGAATTTTGAACGCGGCACATACTGATCCGCGGTTGAGTATCATGCTGATATCCCCACCGGCTCTAGCCGGAAATACTGAAACAATGCACAAAATTCAAAGTAACTTGATCATATCATTTGCTTACAATATTCATAATTAGATTATTCAGTTGCTCTTATAATTAGTTGTCGTCGATTTCGGAATAAAATAATTTGTTGGCCGATATAAGATTGTTTATCATGATGTGAAGAATTAGGCCTAATGATTTATGATCGTTCCAGTAGTTTTGTGAAATACAGAAGCATTAAATTTCTCTCCATTTTGAGTTTGTCTACTGGATACACGTTGAATCAGAGACTGGAGTCACTGGAAAGTCGACTCTGGGTAAAGAATCCCACTAATCAAAAGCACTATTTGTTTCTGCTTCTTGTTATTTGAAGGGTGAAATCATATCCTCGACACTGAATCTAATTATATATTTCTGCAAAACCGGAAACGTGTCATGGCAGTAGTGTTGAAGAAACAGGAAAGACTCTGAGGTAGTCGGGACATAAGTACGCCAACGTAGATACTTATATTATATTTCAGCAGGTATGGAAATGAATACAATGGAAGGCATAGTATTAGCGGGCCTCGAAGGAACCCAGTATTTTCACTTGGAAACATGAGCACTTATAGGAAGCTCTTAAAACATTACACCCCGTCTCTTAATTTACATTTATCCTCTTATGCTTCATTTTAGACCCTCAATACACGTGAGTTTAGGCCCATAACTTTATTCGGGTAACTTTCTTGATCTTCGATTGGCAGTTACAAGAATGTTACTAAATCTTCTTCCGAATTCACATCAATACAAAAGCTACAATAACTCTAATAAGTAAATATAAATATTCAAGATAAATAAAATGAAAGCTTAATTCTATTCTAAGCCAAGTGCAAATGTTACCATCTGCAGCTTATTTAAATTTTCCTTAGGTTGTTCTTATTTCGATCCACAAATTGTACGAGTAAGCCTATATCTTGCCTCTATATCTCTAAGCCTATGCCACTAACCATACTATAACTGCCGATGGAAAAGAATATTGAGTTTAGATCAGTCATGAAAACAATAAACCATTGATTAGTGCTACCATCATCAAATGTGAACTTTTTAGTGCCCTAATGAAGTCAAGTAAATCATTTTAAAAACATTTTCATCAGTTTTCTGACTTAAATTCTTTACAGCTATGACCTGTATGATAATGAGTTCGTTGTCTCAAACGTCTATAAATAATTACATGACTTAATTATAAGTCATGACATACATTAATTGTTAGGCAGAATATTTGGCATTATTCACATCTAATCAACTGAATCCTTTCATAACTGTATTATTTGAAACGAAACTTTACGCGTCACTGCAGTTTTCCATTCATGGAATATTGCTGTTATCAAGGTATGGTGCCAATTTACGAAAGATTTTACCGGAAGTAGAACACGTTCTCACTGTATATCTATAATACAATGGTTGAATTCTGTGTAATAAAGTATAAATCACGCCCAGTTTAAGCATTTATGAGATCATATTGCAACGATTGTCTCAATTGCATTCTAGAATTATACCAGATTCAATCTAAAAATTACTTTCTTATAGTAATTATGGCAAGATTAGGTAGTTTTACGATAGTTCTTTTGTGAGAAGAATCTGCAATTAATAGCTATGTAGATGTTAGCACTATTCTAGGTTAATTAGATGCAGAATAATTGTATTAACAGTACAGAGTGCATTATATTTATGTGACAATTTGAACTATCTTTTGGAGTTCTTGTGTTGATCTTCCGGCAGATCGTTAAGTACATTAAGTACATAAGTACTTTAAAATATTACTTAAAACAGTGTTCTGGAAAAACGACTTCGGATGGGTAGAGCCTTTGTTTCTTTGTCGCTTATCAATCAATCAATAAATTTAACGTCTAGTTTCTCGCCGAAAGGAAATGCCAGGGACGTCTCTTGCAGACTCTGTACAAACAGGCGCCAAAGTACCACACGATGACAACTGAGTACACAGAGACCACAAGAGAAAGCGAGAACAAAATAGTGCAAGTCCGAGTTCCAAGGCAAGTGGGTCAAAATTTAGACTTATGGCGGAAAGAAATGGGTTTTAGCTTGCCATGGAAAGTACCAATACAATTACAAGAGCATCAATTAGAGCCCAGGAGTCCAACCCCGCACCTACTAATCCGCGGTCGAATATATTACCGACATCGCCACTTGCTCCAACCAAAGGTATTCAGTTTTTAAGGATTAATAACAAGCCGATTAGCGCAAAAACAGGAATGAACTAGATCAAGAGTAGATGTAAGCCTGGACAGAGCATCAAAAGAATCAGGACTGGAGAACGAGATGTAAATCTGGGTATCATCAGTGTAAAAGTGAAAATTTCGGTATCGAATCAGTTAGAAAGTTAAGGGGGTGGTATATAATGTGAAAAGGATGGGCCAAACATAGAACCCCGAGGGACTCCACAAGGTAGAGTGCAGGATGGTGATAAACTGTTTTCAATAATTACAGATTGAGTACTCTGTTTTACGCTAATGCTTATACGATAAGTTCAGTTGTTTACGCATGGTCGAATGCTACCCTGATGCGGACATAACACAGCTAAAATTTAGGCAGATCACTACAATAGGTCCTTTGAAAATTTTATTAATTAAAACATCTTTTCCTGATGTTTTCACAGTTTTACCTCTTTTCACTCAACATACATGTATATACAGATATCTCTGGTAAATTGAGTTGCAGTTGTGCTGAGGATACAGTTGACATCACCACTGATCTAGGAAACGATAGATAAACTTTTATTTTATAATTGTTCTAATTAGCTTCTCTGTCTGCATGTCACCAGCACAGATTCATAAACAGAAATCCTGATTGGAGTGGACTCAGCTGAGGAATGTTTAGCGACTTTCCTCTAATGTACTAATCTTGTATCTTCACCGTGTAACTTCTCTATAACCTCAAGCTATTCATGATGGCATCATGCACGCTAGCATGTTAACTCAGCATTAGCGTTATAATCACCTCTATACTTATGTGTCCTGCGGCTCATTACCAGAAATGCAGAACCCAGGGTGGATGATATCTAGATACAACGCTCAAATATTTCACATTGATTCAGATATTAGTTAAACTATTCAGTTACTAGTTATACTATTCCGATATTAGTTAAACTATTCTCCCCGTGTTGTGTCCGGGTTGCTTGAAGAATTGACCAACCGGTGACTGCACGTGTCGCAGAAGGCGACTAAAGCACTAAGATCCATACCAACGTCAGAAAGGGCATTTAGTTGGTGAGCGCCTAGGCTCCAGAAATTGCTACAAAAATTTAAACGAATGGAAAAGTCTCAAATAGGGGATTGACTGGTGGTGTGACGTTGGACAGAGCGGATTTGAGACAGTCTATTCGTATCCCGATCCTGGTTAAACTGGGGTTTAAGGGATGATGTTGATGATGATTAGTTAAACTATTCAGACATTAGTTAAACTATTCAGATATTAGTTAAACTATTCAGATATTAGTTAAACTATTCAGATATTAGTTAAACTATTCAGATATTAGTGAAACTATTCAGATACTAGTTAAAACTATTCAGATATTAGTGAAACTATTCAGACACTAGTTAAAACTATTCAGATATTAACTGAAACTAGTCAGACATTAGTTAATCTATTCAGATATTAGTTAAACTATTCAGATATCAGTTTAACTATTCAGATATTAGTTAAACTATTCAGTTATAAGTTAAGCTATTCAGATTTGGATTAAGTTATTCAGATATAAGTTTAATTATTCAAATATCAGTTCAACTATTCAGATATAAGTTAAGTTATTAGGATATTAGTCAAACTAAAACATAACATAACGGCACACTGGGTCAGGAAGCACAGATGCTTGTTTAAGACCCATTTCCTCCTTCCACTCCATGGTTATTAGTAATCGTTGCCTTTAGATGGCGCATCAATGCAGCCGGCGTTGATTTAAGAATAACGTTCCATCACCCTGGGATTTTTTCCTTACTATGCTTTTACCAACACTCGGTCTTCCAAGGTGGTCACCCACAAAGTACTAACCGAGGTCGATGCAGCTTAATTTAGATAATTGGCGAGCAACTAAACAAAGTGCACTAATCCCGCCGTCTATTAGATATTAGTTGATCTTTAAAATTATTCTATATAAATAATTAGATTACTTGAAGCCAACGTGAATTAAATTCGCTGCTAGGCCAGGAGTAAATATCTAAAACGTTAAAACTAGCGAAGAAGGAGAACAGAAACTGTTCCCAAAAAAACCTATATATGTCCGTTTATCTCTCGAAAGCGATATCTGTGACAGGAGATCGCAGGATTTGAACCCCGCACATGCTGATTTGCAGTCGAATATCGTACCAATATCGTCAAGGGATCCAGCAGACAATGTCTTAGTTTCGCAAAACATCACTAAGTATATAAGTTAAGACCAGTTTTAAGCAATCACTCAAACGCATTAACGTGTAAGTTATAAGAAAATAATAATTTGACAGGAAATCTTGCGTCATATTGAATTATTAAGTATATTTTATATTGTAAACAGATTACTTTATTGCATTACTCTGCTATAAATAATCAACAAGGGTATACTTAGTTTATATAATTTCATGCTCTAACCCTTCAAAATAAAGTAGTTGTCTCTCTTGGATTATCTATGGAATTACACGTCTAGGTAGTGCAAGAACATGCTCAGAACTTTTGATACGGGAATGTGTCAACAAATGCACAGATGTAGCTGGTGCAGCCACTGGATATTACTGCTTCTGCTTATCTATACCACAACTGCTTTAAAGGATGTGTGGTGGTAAGTCCAAATTGTTTTCAAAGTAAGCTTATGGATGCAACTTAACTTACTTTTACACAATGAGTTTGGATTAAAAGATTTGATACTGTTAAAAGCGATTGATCGATTGACTCATTTTTCGTTATATGTATTGCCAAAAAAGGTACTTAAATAGACCAATATAAAAGGTCTGGTTAAATGAAAAATTGTAATATCAGTTAGGATGTAGCCAACAGGCTACCATAACATAAAGTAGATACAATTAGTAAGTTCATCTTAATAGATAAATATTTAAACTAATTGAGGTTGATATTGTGGAGACTGCATCATATTACCAGAACCATTTATCACTTAGATCAAAGTTAATCTCACCTAGCCATTTACTTCGCAAGGCTATGGTTCTTAGGCGAACAGATTGCACTGATAAAAAACTTGATCTAAGGATTCATTGATGTGTAAGCTACCGCGTCAATGATAGGGTCAATCATTTCATCATGCGAAATCCATTGATTGATTGTTGATTTGATTGCATAGAGGATTAATTGCGAATATTTCAGGAGTCTAGGATTACAGAGTGCAGATATATTCAGCAAGCCGGAATCCTTTCACTCATCTAACAACACATTCAGTCCATCCACAACGTGGAACAATAGACAACGGCATGAGAACTCAGACACCAACCCAAATAAACTAGAGGCAGTCTGTTCCAGTCTCGTGGGGTTAACCCCCGGGCAGGTAAAATTCTGTCAGCTGTACCCTGACCACATGGCCCCGGTGTCTCGGGGGGCTAAGATGGGCATAGAGGAGTGTCAGTGGCAGCTCAGGTGGAGGCGGTGGAACTGTACCACTGTCAGCGACGGGTCCGTATTTGGACCTTCGCTGGATATAGGTAAGTGTTTTTTATAGTGTTAGTGTTTTGCCCTATGGCGAGGAACCGGACGTTAAATTCTTATTGATTGATTAATTGATTGATTGATTAACTAGCTTTGTTAAAATCCTGGGCTCGGCCGTCACTGACATGGCTTTCGAGTGAGGAAACTGACGTTAACCTTAGCTTTATCAGCTTTGTGAAAATTTGAATCTATTGAGTCTCCCATTTGAATCAGTATTGATCGATCTGGTCGATATCTAGTAAAACCTGATATACTAGATTTACACATATTATGCTACGTAGGCTTTTCATATGTGAATTGTATGTTTGTCGCATATTTATTAATAAACATCTGAAGTAGTTGTGATCATAAAAGCAAATCCTGTAATGTAAAGAACTCTGGAGACAAATCAAATTAATATACACGTCATGGCACTTAATTGACTGAAACGAAGTCAATTGTACCAAGTAAATTTGCCTTATTTAATACCGACATAAATTGTATAGATGTATTTTTTTCTGTTCTATTCTAATTCTATTTCTATTCTAATGTTAGTTTCCTTTCGAGAATGTGTCTCAAAAGACAGACGAGAATTGGAATTTAACCCATTACCTACTGATTCGAGTACCTAACCAATTCTGCTACGGCTTTTCACTCTGCTGTGAAATTAATAATAATTCTTAATTTAATAATAATAATAATAAATTAGATAATAGACAATGAGATTATATTACATAATAGATAAGTTAGATAGTAGATAATGAGCGCCTAGGCTCCAGAAAATGCTACAAAATTTAAACGAATGGAAAAACTTCAAAAGAAAGTCTATTCGTATCCCGACCCTGGTTCAACTGGGATTTAAGGGATGATGATGATGAAGATGATGATGAATAAATTAGATAATAAGACACCGTGTTATACGCAACCATGCAGGGAGCACTGAGGCAGCCTACGCCCACTCCATGCTCTCGGCGGGGGTGGTGCACGCCCTGAGCCGAGCCTGCAGGGACGGCGAGGTAGCGTCGTGCGGCTGCAGCAAGCGCTCCCGTCCCCGCAATCTACCGCGGGACTGGCTGTGGGGAGGCTGCGGGGACAACACGGACTACGGCTACAGGTTCGCGCAGGGTTTCGTCGACATCAGGGAGAAAGAGAAGAACTACCCCCGTCACTCGAAGCAGCTTGCGCGCATGCTCATGAACATCCACAACAACGAAGTGGGCAGAAGGGTAAGAGAATGCTAGTGGATTTAAATAATTTGTTCAATAACATAAATATAAAAAATAAATATTTTGTTCAATGAAGTGGGGAGTAGGGCAAGAGAATGTTGTTAGATTTAAATATTTTGTTCAGTAAAATATATCTAGCTATTATAAATATAAATAAATTAATATCTTGTTCAACGAAGTGGGGAGGAGGGTAAGAGAACGTTGTTAGATTTAACTTCTTGACGTCCCTGACATCATCCCTGGATGAGGAAACGGATGTTTAACCTTTATTATTATTATTATTATTATTTAAATATTTGTTCAATCCTGACATCTTTCGCTTGTTAAAGGCAATATTTCAAGGAGATGCGGGGATGCGGGTGCAATACAAATTAATAGTTTTCTTGCCGTAATCTTACGCTCACTGAACTCTTTGGCAAAGCTAGTTGCATACTTTCCCAATATGAAAATGAAGATGCTTTACAAATTGACATAAATAGAATAAAAGCGTTATGAAGGCATAAGATTAATAAAACATGTGATGTTAAAATGCAAAATAACGCCGTGCTGATAAGTCAAGGTCCGTGCGAAACTTGGTTTGGCCAGTGAAAACTGTTTTTATACATTATACACGCATGTGATACATTTAAATCACAGGTAAATCAAATTTTGGTGCAGACTTATAGCTGGCACTTGAGAGTATATAAACAATATGGAAATCAATTGAACCTGCGTAATGCTTCCGTTCTTTGACAAAGGATTTATTTTATTTTAAGCGTAATACCTTTAAGTCTTACATATTAACCCTTGAACACCGCTAGGAAAACAATGTAGTCACTCTATGCCACGCTTAGTCATTCGATTCAGCGTCAATTAATCGCTCAATCATTTCAAATGCTTAACAGATGGATTTAGTCGCTTTGCGACTCTCAGAGATTTATTAATTAGTCACAAAGCCTAGAGACAGCCCACTCTTCAAGTTGCTAAATTGAAAGAACAAGAAGGAATAGGCTGAAATGAGCTGAAATGAGCTGGAATGAGCTGGAACGAGCTGGAATGAGCTTGAGTGAGCTGGAATGATCTGGAATGAGCTGGAGTGAGACGGGATGAGCTGGAATGAGCTGGACTGAGCTGGAATGAGCCTGAATGAGCTGGAAGAGCTGGACTGAGCTGGAATGAGCTGGAATAAGTTGAGATGAGCGTTATGGCTTATCTTCTAACGAAGAGGAATGCCAGCTAGATCTCACAGAGTAATTAACTTGTAGACGACCGAGTGGTAGAGGATTGCTTCGTTTGCATCAGTGAGACTTATTATTTTTCCGGGACATAAAGATTTATGGTACAGAAATAGTCTTGTAAACAATATGTTACTTGTCTTTCAGCCAGTGCAAAATACTTGAAAATCGATGTTGAACAAGAATTACATATTGGCGGTTCATGCGGTCCTTCGTAAACTAGCACGTGGAAGGAAATTCTAAGCAAATTGTAGTATAGATTTATCTCACAGAAGATATACGAAAAAAGAATTGCAATAGTCGCAACTACAAAAATATTTGACCAAATCAGCATTTCATATACGGTTTTAGTAGGAAAATATATGACTGATAACATAGAACATTTCAATAGTACCTAATATTACACATTTCTTTTTAGCAGCTTTGCCGTTTATATGTTTATCTTGGCAAACTTATAATGCAAAGGATAGAAACACATATGCACGTAAAGCAGTAATTAGATTTTTTAAAATATGTAAGTGGGTATCATAAAAGAGCCTGAGCTCTGGACGACTATGCGATAAATATCAGGTAGAAAATGTCTGCTCAAGTCTGAATTACAGAAATTTCTATTACACTTCTATATACTGTTTAAAACCGTTTGTAATCATACAATTGACTATTTTCAATTTAAGAACTACTCTTGTGGTCAGACACTGAAAACTGAAAAATAAAAAATAATATTTATAAGACTATCAAAATTAAATATGTACTCTAAGTTAATATTGATTACGATAATTAAACTAAATAAAACAAACTTAAATTTCAGAATGCAAAAAAGAAAAATGAAACACGTGTAGTGTCCAATTAAAGCTGGTAAAAGCTCGTAAAGCTAATTTTAACGTCAGTTTCCTAACTCGAAAGCAATGTCAGCGACGGGCGATCCCAGGATTTGAACGCCGCACATATGGATCCGCGATCGAGTATCTTACCGACATCGCCACTGAGTCCAGCTAGTGGCGATGTCGTACAAATAATTAAATAATAGAATAGTACAAGCTTCAATTGTAGGCATGGTTACTCACAAATATTACTGTTAAGAATTGTAACCAAAAAAGGAAACGCCCCTCTCCATTTTACCCTGCCTCTTAGTTCAACGGGTAATTATTCGGGTGCCGATGAATTAGAGAGGTAAATGATCTACACAGGCTCCAGCTGAGTTACATGTTGTACACACAAACACACAGACGGCTAGAACCCGTGGGAGACTGACACTCGATGATATTTCATCTACGTACTATTCGTTTACACTGAGCAACCGAAACCACCGAACAAAAACAATCTGCAATTTGATATATAGGAAGAAAGGCATAGACACAATTACATAAATTTATGTGCAAACTGGCTGAAGCCAGTGGAAATGCCGGTAAAATATTCGACAGCGGATGAGTATGTACGGGATTCAAACCGTGACATCGCTTTCGAGAGAGGAACTGACGTTAACATTAGCTTTACCAGCTTTTTATTATCATTATTATTTTCTTCCATCTCTCTTTTCCAATGAGTAGCCATGAGTTGCGACAGGCACGTAAATCTAGCTCCTTTTCTTCCATTCCCAATATTTTAGACTGGTTTACTGAATTTTGGAATTAGCACCTTTTTGTATTTTCGTTTTGCTCACCGGCTTGAATTAGTCTCAATGGTGCTCGATGTTGATGTTATTATTATTATTATTATTATATAATCATTAGCTAGCCATACCCTTACAACCATGTATGAGGAAACGGACATTAAACCTTTATTAACCAGGTTTTCAAAGAGGGATCCTGTAGAAGTTCTCTTTTTAACAATCTTTAAGCAGTCACAGGTGCTATAAATTCTATCGTTAATTTTTCAGCAGGTTTTTTTACCAAAAACTTCCGTCGAATTAATAATTTAGGCTTTATAACATTTAGTATAATAACCTAACATATTCGAGTGATTGGTCGATTGATTGATTTTGCAGAAAGAAAATTATTACACAAATAATTACTAATCTAATTGACTCCTCCTCTTTCCTATTGGTTCATTTCTAATTACGTTGTATTAGAGTTTTTCTATATAAAGGTTCTTTATGAAGCAGGTGTCTTGTTTATGTATAGAGTAGACAATAGTACAAATTGGCTCCACTTGATCCTGTTCTTTGTATATATACATGTACACATACAAACAAACAGGTCTTCATTGATCCTAAGCACATGTGCTCGTATATAAAGTACTACGCCATGAGCTGGATTTGTACCCGAGGCAGTTTATCTTCCAGTGTATACATAGACCGTTAGCCCGCGATGGTTTGTATAGGTATCCATCAGTCTTCACCCAGGCTACTCGGGTATTGAGTTCTCTGAAGCAGATGCGATAGGTACACTGATGAATGAAGTGCTAAAAGGGCACAGAATGGAATTCAATCATATTCTTAGTCGCTTGAATTAATTCTTAAATGGTTAAAATATGACCTTTTCACTTTTGTTTAAAGCTAAGCTTAAGGTTTCTTTGATAACTGCTAAGCATAATTATAGCTACATCATAAATAAATCGTAATTTAATGGTAAATAAATAAATTATGCACAGTAGCAGTAGCGCATGTTATATTGTACCTAATAACTATAGTATTGACCGACTCATTGATGCTTCAGACTCCGGTCTTTAGAATCTTCTGGAAATTGTTTGTATCAGTTAATCATTTCCTAATCCGTTTAATGCTAATGTAAATTGTTTGTACCAGTTAATCATTTCCTAATCCGCTTAATGCTAATGTAAATTGTTTGTACCAGTTAATCATTTCCTAATTGTTTAATGCTATTGTAAATTGTTTGTACCAGTTAATCATTCACTAATCGGTTTAATGCTAATGGTAATTGTTTGTATCAGTTAATCATTCACTAATCGGTTTAATGCTAATGGTAATTGTTTGTATCAGTTAATCATTTCCTAATCCGTTAAAGCTAATGTAAATTGTTTGCACCAGTTAAGCATTTCCTAATTGTTTAATGCTAATGTAAACTGTTCATACCAGTTAACCATTTCCTAATCCGTTTAATTCTGATCTAAATTGTTTGCACCGGTTAATCATTTCCTAATCCGTTTAATGCTAATCGCGATTAATAATAATAATAATAAAGGTTTAACGTCCGTTTCCTCATACAATGTCTGGGACGTCATTTATTAACTGATTAACACAAGTAAAGAAGAGATATTAGATCATGAAGACAGTCCTGTTTTAAATGCTTAGTAATTGACTCTTAATTTAGTTAAGCCTAAAGTGTATTATGATTTATTAAATGGCACATTAAATGAATGATTGATTATTGTATAAATTGATGGATTGATTGACTAATTGATTGATTGATTGATAGATAGATTTATTGATCGATTGATTGATTGACTGATTCATTGATTGATAGATAGATTGGTTGATTGCACAGGCTGTACTACGACAGACTAAGCTCTCGTGCAAGTGTCATGGTGTCTCCGGCTCCTGCACCGTAAGAACCTGCTGGCATCAGCTTCCAAACTTCAGGCAAATCGGAGACCATCTCACGCAAACGTACGATCAATCAACCACCACCCTAGATCATCAAGTTACTTTCAACAAGCCAGGGACATCCCTAATACGCCAGACAACGGCTACTGAAAGTAAGGGAGGGGCTAAAAGAAGAGCTGCCCCTTCTCAGTCTGATTCTGACAGAGAGTCCAAGGCACAGAGAATTAGAGATAGAAAAAACTTTGAGACTTTGTCGAAACCTAAACGTGTCAGTAGTAACGAGAGCGTTAAAGCGTTACAAAAAAATGTTAACAATAATAAATATCTAAAACTGAATAGCGGCAATGATACTAGCAAAAATAAAAACAGGGGCTTAACAATCACACCCAATTCAAGTAAAAGAGACGAGGGAAGAAACGAGAATAGCACAATCATCCACATAGAGAACAAAATAAACATGGGCGGGTCTTTTGCTTCTGGCCACACCTCCCAACCTGTAACTGACACAAGTAGGCGTGCTCAGTCAAGTCGCCCAGCCAAAGATCAATTAGTTTATCTGGAGCCTTCGCCTAACTATTGCCTACATAACCCACAAATAGGCACAGTAGGCACTGAAGGCAGGCGATGTAGACGAGAGGGACAGGGCCCTGATGGCTGTCAGGTGATCTGCTGTGGACGTGGCTACAATACTGAGACCATCAGAAAGGTAGAGCGATGCAGGTGTAAGTTTGTTTGGTGTTGTGAGGTTCATTGCGATGAATGTGAAACAACAATGGATATGAACACTTGTAAATAATATTAAATAATTATAATAAATGTTTAACAACCGCTTCCTCATACAAGGATGATGTCAGGGAAGTCAAAGGCATCAAAAAATAAATAGCCATCAAAGTTTATATATATACAGTACATGTATATATATATGTATTTTAGAGGCCTACATGTATCTGTATGATGTAGGCTATATATAATTATTAGTTATATACATGTACTGTATATATACAGACTGAGGCAAAAAAAATAATCCCCTAGCGAAATCTCAATAACTTTAAGAAAACTCAAAATTTCTCTACGAAATTTACGGAGCTTCTAGGGGAGGAATTTCTGCGTATATCGAGGAAATTTGATGAAAATTTATTGAGCAGGAAAAATATTACAGCTTTTCTACGAAAAAAGTGCAAAATCAGTTTTAACAAGGTTTTCTTTTACCAAATGTCTTAATAACTTGGACAAAACTCAAAATAGTTGAACAAAATTTTCGGGGATTCCAGAGGAGGAATTTCTACACATATCCTGCAAATTTGGTGAAAATATATTCAGAACTAACAAAAATACAGCGTTTCTTCGAAAAAAAATTTAAAATCAATTTTAACAAGGCTTTTTTTAAACAAAAGTACCTGACATTTTCTTCAAAATTTAGGAATAATTTTAACATAAGAACGAATTTTAGGCATCTTATATTGGAGTAGCTAGCAATGTAGTGCAGGTTTAAACTCCACCACTTAAGTAAACGGCCTTTTCATGGACGTTATTTTCTTTGAAAGGAACGACTGACATTTCAAAAAGTTTTGTTAAAATTGATTTTAGCACTTTTCTCGTAGAAATGCTGTAATTTCGTAACTAATAAAATTATTTTCATCAAATTTGCAGGATATACGCAGAAATTCCTCCCCTAGAACGAAACTTTTGTAGAGATATCTTGAGTTTTCTTAAAGTTATTGAGATTTCGCTAGGGGATTATTATTTTTGCCCCAGTCTGTATGTATGTATATATATATATATATATATATATATATATATATATATATATATATATACATATATATATATATATATATATATATATATATATATACGTATATATATTTTATATATATATAAATATATGAATGTGTATACTACACACACCTTAGTGCACTGCCTACTGGCAGATCCATGGCATGCAATCAAATGCCCTTAAATTGCCTTAAATGGGCCCATTTAAGGATCCATACTTACGCTTAGATCCTTAAATGGGCACACACACACGTTTATTTTCTCAGGGTTTGACGATCCTGTCCAGTAAATGTTAGACGAAGCTGAGGAGGGCATAGAGGGCTCACCTATCCACCTATTCATAAGTAGAGCCCCCCAAGAATAATGGTGTATCAAAAGGAATGATATATAGGCTTATATATATACATATATACATATATATATATATATATATATATAAACATGCATATATATATATATATACATGTATATATAAATATTTATATATATACATACATTTATATATACATGTATATATATACATGTATATATAAATATATATATATATGTGTATATATATATATATATATATATATATATATATATATATATATTCCCCGTGCTGTGCTCGGGTGTGGTTGGACGACTGCAGAATAGGGCAACCGCAAACAATATGCTGCGTGTACGTAAGAGGCGGCTAAAGGCAGGAGCTGAGGATGGGGAAGAGGGGATCCACCTCACCATGAAATATTTTTCCCTCAGGATTAAATGGTAATTAATCCATCTAACTGAGGTAGGCAACTGAAAACCACCTCAGAAGCCATACTTTTCCCAAGCTATTGGCTACATACTGTAAGGTATGGATAAGGCATAGACTTTGTGAAGGGATTAACATGTTACTTTAAGGAGTGTACTTATGCAGAGAGAAGGCAGACTGAGTATGAATATGTACCTTAAACCTGCCACTTGGCAGTACACTGAAGACAGAAAAGGTATATAACCTCTGCTAGAGTTTTTGAATAACGAGAAAGAGTGAAGTTCTTACGGACGATCCCTCGCAATCACTGCGGGCTTCTTGATGTTACTAACTTTGAGTATTGCATAGTTACGATGCAAACGATAGGTCAAGGTCATTGACCTTGAAGAAAATTTAAAATTATACCGATTATGTTCCTTAACTCAAGAAATAATCGGTAGAGTAGCCGTTTTCGTCTAAACAAGACACGATGGGAAATTAAATGTTTTCTAAACTCGCTTTCTGTAATTCGCTTCCTTGATGTAGAGACTTGTTTGGATATGTAGTCTTTATGATCTCTGAAGACAATTCATATTACATCTTTCAGTTCATTATTTTGATACTCAGCGCCTGTACGATTAAAATTTAGTTTATTATGCTAGTCATTATTATTGTATGATGATAATGATGATGATGATGATGGCGACGACGACGCTGATTATGAAGATGCAGATAATGATGATGATGTCTTTTTATTATAATTGTTATCCGCAAACATCGTCGTTAAATAACGATTGATTCCTGTGTTGTGTCCGGGACACTCAAGAATAGATCAGACACACAAAAGCATGTGTCGTAAGCGGCAAAAAAACAAGAAATGAGGAAGACAACGGGAAACCAGCTCAGAAGACATATTTTTCCAAACTATATGGGCTATATTGAGTCGTGTTGTGCCCGGGTGTGGTGTGGACTACTGCAGAATATGGCAACCGCAAACACGCTGCCGCGTGCGCATAAGAGGCGACAAAGGCAGGAGCCGAGGAAGGTAGAGGGGACCCACCTCACCATGAAAATTTTCTCCAGGGTTAAATGGTAGTTAATCCATTACTGAACTGAGGAAGGAAACGGGAAACTACATCAGAAGCTATATTATTCCCGAGCTACGTTAAGGTGTGGATACGGTTTAGCCATTTGTGAAGGGATTAACTCGTTAATCGCTGATGTGATCTTTATGTAGGCATATAGCTATACGGCAGCCTCTATGCTGCCACCCATAGAGATTTAAAACTGTCCCCACATTCAGGAAAGATCAGATTGGATGTTAGATTTACACAATAATTATCGACTTGTGTGGAATTTTAAATCGAGCATATTTTCATCAGATACAGCAGAATATGCTCAAATTAATCTGTGTTTAGTTATTTTAACTATTCGCATCTTGATGACATAATAATAATAATAATAATAAAGGTTTAACGTCCGTTTCCTCATCCAGGGATGATGTCAGGGACGTCCCGAACAGCACACATCACTGCAGATCAATTCACCCAGACCAATCTGCGAAAGAAATGTGCTGAGGAGAAGTAAGGTCCTAAACGAAAGCAGTCCGTTGATCAAAAAATAGTCAAGGTAGATTGATTATGTCTATGGTGGGAAAAGGTAAGTTTTAAGCTTGCTAGAGAATGTTGAAAGAGAAGAACAAGAGCGAAGATTAGCAGGTAAAGAGTTTCAGATTATGGGTGCTGCGTAAGAAAATGAACGTCTGATCAATGACGTGAGAATATTTGGAACTGAGAGAAGATTGGCATCGGTGGAGCGAAGTGCACGTGAGGGACGATAGGGAAGAAGAATTTCAGATATGTAAGAAGGCTTGCCAAATCGCTGAGTTTTGAAAGTTAATAGAGCTATTTTATATTTTATGCGTTGATAAAGAGAGTGCGTGAGCCGGGAGTCGAACCCGGATCAATTGCTTGAAAGGCAACTATGCTACCGTTATACATGGTAAGTTACATGTATGAATTATTTACATAAACTTCATGTAATTAAGCAAATAATATCAAAGCAATAGCATCACACTTCATAAATTTGTTATTCTATTCATTTATATACACCTATAATTTTATTTCTATTTAAAGTAATAGTATATTACGTAACAAAAAACTGACGAAACATAAGCTATACCAGCTATATGCAATACATAGATGAAAAAAACGTTCCTACCAAAAATAAAAAACGTTAAAAAACGCGTTTTTTTCCAAAAAAATAAAAAACGTAAAAAAACGCGTTTTTTTCCAAAAAAATAAAAAACGTAAAAAAACGTTGAAAATGTAGGCTTGCATATATATTACCATGCCTTCATTCCATAGCACTAAACAATTTTATTACAACTAGACTTGATCTAAAGTTCTAAATTTCTAAAGTATGTCCATAGACTCCATAAAAATATAAACAAATACTTTCAGGTCACATACAGCCACACTGTCAGTTGTTCATAATTATCAATACAAGAAAATTTCAATCCGTAAGAAATTAAGAATAGACAATGTCTTAAAAATTAGAACATCTGCCTAACTAGGAAAATCAAAAATGTAATGAATTACTTTTTATATAGTGATGTTTACGTTTACGTTTTACGTTTTACGGCTTACGTTTTTCTACGTTATTTATTTTATAACAAATAAAAAACGTTAAAAAACCCGTTTTTTTAACAGATATAAAAAACGTAAAAAACGTTTATTTCTTCTATGATGCAATAGTTTTCTGACATTAGTATAGATTGCGCCTAGTTACGAGTTTATACCACTTGGGACGTCCCTAACTTCGTCTTCTTACGAAGTGCAGGACTAAACTCTCAACTAAAACCTTCAATTTATATAATCACATATATTAACACATATTAACAAATTACCACATATTAACTCAGTGCACTGTAATACTTGTCTGTCTATCATCTCTATAGTCTCATATGTACTCTAATCTCCCTGTCATCAATACTTATCTCCAATATAGTATACCATCATCTTCTGCTCCCTGAAGTATAACCATTCCCCAGTGTTTGAGCTGAAACCGTCACTGATAGTGCATTAAGGCAGCCGTTTCCGTCTTCTGCGGCACCTCCTATACGATATTGTGCAGTCTGGTTGACACGTTAGTGTTCCCGTATGTCTGCATATACATGTATAGGCAGTAAATCGAGAAAATGAATTAGCTGTAACATTAATACCGCTTAATACTTGAATGTCATATTAATTATACTGTTCTCCGTATTCGGCATTGAAAATAATCTGAGATTTCAAAACGAAATTCTAAGTGGGCGGTGTTTCGCATGAGCCAACTAATGCAGATATTGAAGAAATCGGTGGCCTATAATCTCATAATTTTATGCTATACTTTTATTTTAAATAAAAATGGCATATTTAACAAGACCCGGCCATTGACGATAGGAAGTGGATAGAGTTATGGGCTTCAAGTCTAGGCATGTCATTAAAACTTCCAAGTTCAAACCCAGGAGAGTATACCAGTGATACAGAGCATTTTCGCATTAAGGTAACCCCTTTAATTGGAGATTAACCGTATTTTTGTAAAATGAGCGAAAGCGAGACTAAATAGTAAACATCTTAATCTTATTATCCAAGAGTGAAATTTTTGCATACGAAACATGTCGTTGAATGGTGCAGGATTTGTTGAGTGACCATTAATACCTTTTCAACTTTATTAGAACGTAATTGTGTCTTCTAAAGCTTATGTCATTAATCATTTCAAATTCTATAAATATTTTGCTAGTTTTGCCCTTTAAAATTAGTTACTTTATATATTATGCCAATTATGTATTAAGCACCAACGGCAGAAAGGGTATTCGGTTGGTGAGCTCCTAGGCTCCAGAAATTGCTACAAACTTTAAACGAATGGAAAAACTTCAAAAGAAGGTCTATGCGTATTCCGACCCTATTTTAACTAGAATTTAAGGGAAGATGATGATGATGATGCTGGTGTATTATGCACTATATCAAGCTACATTATATTAATTTAAGTAAACCTGTGGAATGTAGCACATGATTGATGGCCGAAGTCCCGCCCATCACATTCCTCTGTGTACATATTCCTCACCCCATCTCCACAGTAGGCGTGTCTACAGCCTGGTAATACATGTAGATGCATTGACTAAATTTATTTTCGTTTTGATTGTCGTAATCAGGACGCAGAAGAATAGACCAATCGTTAACAGCAAGTGTAAAAAAAATCTGAAGAAAGAAATGAGAATTCATCTCAGAAGCAATATTTTTCAAGCTGCAGGATACGGAAGTTATGGTTAGGGCATAGTCATTGTGAAGGGACTAACTTAATTGTTGATCTGTGGAATTCTCTTTACGTAGCGTGAAAGCCGACTCAGTATGAATATATACTTTAGACTTGCAACTTGGTAAAACATTCGAAAGAATGAAAGTCAGAGAGAGAGAGAGAGAGAGAGAGAGAGAGAGAGAGAGAGAGACAGAGACAGAGAGAGAGACAGAGACAGAGACAGAGAGAGAGGGAGAGAGAAGGGCTGAGAAATGTTAAATTCAATCTAGTATCGGTGATTTACTTTTCATGATATACAGTTATCAAGAGGTCATTGCAACCACTTTCGTTGTATCAATGCTGGTTGTATCAATGCTGGTTGTATCAATGCTGGTTGTATCAATGCTGGTTGTATCAATGCTGGTTGTATCAATGATGGTTGTATCGATGCTGGTTGTATCAATGCTGGTTGTATCAATGATGGTTGTATCAATGCTGGTTGTATCAATGCTGGTTGTATCAATTCAAGTAATAAAGATTAAAATATAGTGATCATTAGATTTGAGAGATACAATCCTAACAAAGCGATAAAATAATAAAGAGATATACATGTAATTCTACAGATTGGATAGACCCTAGAGCCCCTAGAAGGGTAATCAATAAAGCATGCATCGGAGCTTTCTGCAAACCAATGGGCTCTATCAACAGCAAATAGACATGTACGAAAAATCATGGAGCGGAATCAGTATCGAAGATCGGTCAACGGCCATGACACTGCTGTAGAAATTAACATTTCAATAAAAGAGAATCAGCACAACATGAAATGTAAATAATCTTTATTTCGACGGCAAGATCGAAATGCCTCATTGAAGTTGGCAATCATATTTTATGCCTGTGATTAACACCATTATCTTCTAAAGCAGTCTCCCTTAGTATACTAAGAGACTTGAATAATTCGTAGCATTTTTCTTGACTCAGACTTTACTGGTTGAATGACACTTGTAAAGTACAATCATATATGTAGTCAAAGTTTTTCCATGAATTATTAGATGATCATAGTTATACTAACCCACACAAAAATCAGAGGGATCATCATTCCCATCGTCACACTGCTCCCCCACATCTGAATCCAACACTCCGTCCCCGCATCGGCTGACCTATAAAAAAATTATAACCAGAGTGCAACCGTCGTCCTTTATCTGAATAAAAATTATTTTCAGAAGATCAGTTATCCAAATACTAATGACAGCCACAAACAATAAAAATAAGCAAAACTATTTTGATATTATATTGTAAGTAAATTAAACTATATATGTAAGCTTAATGTTCATTTCCGTACTACTAGAGTATTATTAGAGATATAACGGTGGATTTTCTAACCGAGGTCCCTAGCTTAGCGGACATGTTTGCTATAATTCTGGTAGCCAGCAACTATATGGTAATAGCTGAATCTGGAATCATCAAAGACAACATCTAGCTCTAGCATATTGAACATAGAATTAAGCAAATCCTTAAATCATTGGGAAATCCAAAATCCACCTATTTTCTCGGTTGGCCTAATTGTTTATCTGCATATTAACATAATTATCTACAGTCGGCTTTTTCAGCTGAACGGATATTTAAATGCTTCTTAGTTTGTTTCTGAAACTGGATAATAATCTAGTTTCAGAAACAAACTAATCTGATATGATATTCTAAGTCCCAACTGATATGATCATCTCAATAGGACTAATTTTTTGCTTATGCATGTGAGGCTTGGCTTTCATATTACTCGTTGCTTATAACTTATAATAAAATTGCGTAGTCCATTAGTTAATAATTATGTTAGGCCTATATTAATAGGCCTAACTACTACGGATATACTAATTATTGAATTCTATATATGCCGCTGATCGTAAAACTTCATCAGTCAGAATGAATGAAGTTAAACCTTAATGGCTCTCCACACTCTATCATCTCTGTAGAAGAGTTGTTTAACGTCCGTTCTGTAAGCCAACATGCCTTCCATCGTCACACCTTCCATTGACTCTTTTGAGGTAAAGATCAAAAGCTACAAGGTTAATTAGAATAATATGTACTGTAAACAATAAATTGTTTATTTTTATATGTATAATTTATTATTTTTATAGGTATAAAATATGCAACAGACTTCAACCAGAAATTGTCAGTAAATTATTAGTCTTTCAGTAAAAAGAAGTCAGTACATGATTTTCAATCATAACTATTTAACTTCAGATGCGTCCAACTCTCATCTATATGTTAAAAGTAAAGAAAAATAATTCTAATGAAATAATTTCGTTAGAGATTTTAATTGCTAAAATATTTTATTTTTAAATAGTGACAAAAGAATTTAGTATATTGACAGTAGATATAGACCGTACAGTTAATACCGAGGTAACAATTCAGAAAAAAAAAAAAAAGTAATACAGCATGCTATATTCTTTATTCGCAGTTTTTACTACTAAAATCACGTGAAAATTTTCCAGAAAATCACTCTCAATAACTATAGCTAACCAGATCTTTCCTTCTTCTAGTGCCCTGCTTAACGGCAGGTCCACGACATAAAACTTTTCCAACCAATTCCATCCTCAGCATTTCAAAGGACAACCAGATATGGAAAAGATTTTAACTTAATTGGCAAAATGCACGAATAATATGCATATTTCAACTTTAAATGTTATATTAACCCCAGGCATGCCATCCAGACCAGGTCTACCTGGGGGTCCAGATGGACCCTCGGGTCCCTTCAGCCCCATCTCACCCTTCTCTCCCTCTGTGAGTACGAATACCATCAAATAGTACAATCATCATAAGCCCTCTGATGAAAACTAGATTAAATTAAAAGCACTTAAAATAATCATAAATGTACAAAGAAATAGGAAGAAGGGTTGGATAGGACACATTCTACGGGGGGGGGGAAGATCTATTAAAAGAGGTCAGAGAAGGTAGAATGGAAGGAAAAAGAGGCAAAGTCAGGCCAAGATTTAGATATGTTAGATGATTTAAAGACCCACTCATATGTGGAAATAAAGAGGAAGGCGGAAGACAGAGAAGAGTGGAGGCGTTATATACCACGGAACTGCCAGTATGCAGTGCACTAAGAGATAGAGATAGAGAGAGAGAGAGAGAGAGAGAGAGAGATAGATAGATAGATAGAGAAAGATAATCACTTACTTTTGATGGTTACATGTTACTTCTGTAATGTTTACCATTAATGGACTAATGAGATCTTGGCTTAAATGCTCTTGAGATAATGTGGTTAAATAAGTTGTCTACAGTTGTATGTTAAAACGAAACTTTAAGCTTACTTTATAATATCTACTGTATGTGCTTTATAATATCTAAGTTTTGAATTTTAGATTTATCGCCATTTTTAGACCCTTTGGCTTTTTGCTCGCCGGTTTGAATTTGATTCAATAATGTTCGACGTTGTCATTGACAACAGTAGCAATCCTGTTTTTTGTTGTTACTCTTATCAAGTATTTGTTACTCTTACCAAATAATGGCTGGAACTAGTGGCGAAGTCGATAAGATACTCGACCGCGGATCAGTATGTGCGGGGTTCAAATCCTGGGATAGCCCGTCACTGGCATCGCTTTCGAGTGAGGAAACTGACGCTAACCATATAGCTTTAGCAGCTTTATATTTACTTAATATCAAAAAGATATGAAATTATCTCAATATTTTAAATTATTTTAATAAATTATTTCAATAATTTATGAATAATTTATTTCAACAATTTATGAAGCCTATTTCAATACTTAAGAACACATTTGCAAGAACTAGCAGGATCGGGAAAAATCAAAGTTTTTTTAACCGCATTTTTAAACTGCAATGATTTTCCCTGTAGTAATTTTATCTAGCAATTAAAGCTTCTTGCATACCAAGATTCTAATTTTAAAAATGAGCTTCTATTAAAATAAAGCCCAGTATTTTGTGAAATTCTGTACAGGAGGTAGAACAGATGTTTCCTTAACGAACAAGCATTACATGGTACACAGAACTCTGTAAGCTATGACGGTGCTAAGTTGGCCAGACATTTCAACGTGATCAGGCAGGATTTGCATTCGATGCGTTCTGGAATTATAATCCAATGATGTTGCTGTAATAAAGTTCAGGCAGAATCAGAGAACTTAACACGAAGAACTAATCTTGCAGCTGCATTCTGAATTCTTGTTAATTGTCCAATAAAAAGAGATTAAATAAATTTATTATATAGGCATCTTTTAATTTCAAAATACTTAATAACACTACCAGGGCAATATACAATATACAATATACAATATATAATATACAATATACAATATAGTACCAATATAGGAAGAACATAAGGTGGCGACTCCTCTGTGTTCTGCATGTTATTTGCGAAAATAATATAATAATAATCAGTCCAAATAATAATCAGTCCAAATAATAATCAGTCCAAATTCCAAATTCTTCGTGTTAAGTTCACTGATTCTGCCTGAACTTTATTACAGCAACATCATTGGGCTTCTAATAATCACCTAACGATTAATCTGGCCAAAACAGCCTATATTATCTTTTTCCCGAATTTGAAGAATGAAGAGTTCATCTCTAATCACAAACTTAATTTAAAAATTGATCAAACGACACTAACAAGGGTCAAATGCGTAAAATTCCTAGGTATGGAGATTGGTGAAGACTTATCTTTCAAAGATCATGTTGAGTCAATTATAAAAAAAATTAAAAGCACAATGGCCTATTGTTTTATCGAAGAGATCTAATCCCTATGTCATGTCGTCGTAACCTCTATTTCTCACTTATACATTCTCGTATCAGCTACTGTATAGAAGTTTATGGGCATGCCTCTTTGAACATCTTAAAACCACTGCATATTATCTGCAATAGATCATTAAGACTTTTGCAAGGTCAAAATCGTTTTAGTCATGTTAAAGACCTGTATACTTTTTACAATACTTTACCTATTCGATTGTTACACAACTTTGTTCTGCCAAACTAATCCACAAATGTCTCTACAATAGAGCCTCAGCATCTAATGTTTTAATTAAAATGTTCGACCTCAATTATTCTAATTACCTTACTAGATTAAGTGGATATAGTTATTTAAATAAAAAAATCAGATATCTCATTTTTCAAAACTTACGTTAATACTGCTTGCACTAATTGGAATGAAATTCCACCTCCAATTCGAAATATATGCATTCTGTCATCATTCTTTACCAAATATAAAAACCATTTAATAAATAGTTGGCAAGAATATTCCTTACACACTACTTGTGCTGTTCGACCAAGCTATTTAATTCCAACTTATCTAAATGGTAAAAGTTTACGCCAATTTACTTTATTTGTTTATTGTATATTTCTGCTTGTCTAATAACCCTGGATAAGTAGGTGTTCAACTAGATAGAACAATTCTCGCTCTCTTTGATGGCCTATTGTTTTTGCCTCTATTTAATTTGTTTGATTGATGCTACTTTTATCTTGCTATTTTTGAATTCCAAAATCCAGAAAATCAGTCCAAAGTATACTTTGGGCTGATTTTCTGGATTTTGGAATTTGCACCGTTTTGGACCTTCTTTTTGCTCGCCGGTTTGATTTTGTCTCAATAGTGATCGATGTTGTCATTGATGACTGTAGCATTCTAATTGTTGTTGTTGTTGTATAATACTATATGTTGTTATCAAATCTGTTAGACTAAAATTTTGCATATAGGCTAATTTCTGTCTTGTTCTTTTATTTTTTAGTTTCGTTTTGTTTGTTTGTATATTTGTATCTGCCATATAATGGTGAATAAAAGAATATATATGGCTTATGTAAATTTTCTATACTGTTACTGTTCACAATTCACTTACTCAGCCCGGCTTCTCCTTGAAGTCCTCGAGGTCCGGGAATTCCCACAGCTCCCACAGGTCCAGGGTCACCTCTTAATCCCGGAAGTCCAGGCCAACCCCTTGCACCCTGTTTTGTAAACAATTAAATAATAGATAATTAAAAATGAAAAATTATTCATAGGATATTTTTATTTAAAAAATTCATAGACTTTATTTTTCCATAAATAAAATCTATAAAATATTTTACTTAAAAACATTCTTACTGCAATTCCTTGATTCACTTTAATATCCTGTAATGCTTTAGGCCTTATAATTGCCAATATTATAACTACTGATTGGTTTATAATTGATTTCTTGATTTTATAGATAAATTAACTACGTTCTCGCACATGCGAGTATTGATTAGTTTTTGTATTTATTTGCCTAACATTATTCTCTATTGGAGTGCTCATTTTGAAGCGTGAAATAAAGCGTGTCACTAGGAATAAATTATATGAAGCATGTTAGTAGGAATATGTACCTTGGAACTGCCACTTAGCAGAACAATAGAGATCAAAATTCTGTATTTAGCAAGGGAATAGGACATTAGCATTGCTAACTTGGCAGCTGGTTGAGCATTTATTTTGTTGCCACGGAGGAAGCTGGGGGCAGCTCTCCCTGGACCCTTCAGCGCCATCCTGACCCTCCCCTGGCAGTTTTTTCTCGTTTGATGCCTCCCTCACTCCCGCTCCCGAATTCTCAGACCCAGAGACCACCGGATTGGAATTTGGACTTTTTCGGGACATGAATGATTCAGCATACGTAGCACACCCATTCCATACTTTAAAAACACGACAACAATGAAGATGCCGAAGCATTGTAATATTTATAAAATATAAGAATGGCTTAACGGGATAATTTTCTAAGGATCGGGTAAACAGGATAGTTTTCTCAGGGATTGACGCCCCCTGCCCGGTAAATGTCAGTCAAAGCTGAGAAAGGCATAGGGGGCCCACCTCGTCAAAAAGCACATCCCCCAAGAAAATAATGGTATATCACGACAAAAATGAGCGCCCCCAGTCCCGTGCACCCCTTAAATGGGGAGGGGGTGGTAAGAATCTCACGGCCAGACGGCACCTTGGGTGCCCCACATATATACCAGGAGGACATTCCATGCGCCCTTAAAGGATAAGCGTGGGCACATGGAATGTGAGAACTATGAGTGAAAAGGGAAAGTTAGAAAATGTAAAGAGGGAAATGGAGAAAGGGAAAATAAATGTCCTAGGGATGAGTGAAGTAAGGTGGTTGGGAACTGGAGATTTTATAAGATGGGTACAGGGTTATATACTCCGGAGGAGATAAAAGGGAGAAGGGTGTGGCAATAATATTGGATAGAAATTTAAGTGAACGAGTAGCAAAGATTCTTCAGTGCAGTGACAGACTGATGTTAGTGCGGATCAAAGCAGATCCAGTAGATTTGGTGTTTATCCAAATCTACATGCCTACATCAGCCTCAGAGGATGAGGAAATTGAAGCGATGTACGAAAAAATAGAAGGAATGATTAAAGGAGAAAAAGCCACAGATCAAGTGATAGTTATGGGGGATTGGAACGCGGTGGTGGATGAAGGGAGAGATGGAAATGAAGTTGGGGAATATGGTCTAGGAAAAAGAAATGAGAGAGGACAGAAATTGGTTGACTTTTGCAATAGAATGAGATTAGTGGTGACCAACACTTGGTTCAAACATGAGAAGAGAAGGCGTTACACATGGAAAAAACCAGGAAGCGCCGGAAACGAGGGAAGATACCAGATACATTATATTCTGATAAAGCAACGGTACAGGAATAGTGTGAAGAATTCAAGGGCTTATCCAGGAGCCGATATTAATTCAGACCACAATCTAGTAATGGCAAAAAGTAGGGCTTCAGCTGAAGAAAATACTTAAGAAGAAAAGCAGTAAGAGATGGAATTTGAACGGATTGAACGAGAAAAGAAGTCAGTTTCAGGAAGCAGTGGAAAGAAAAGTTATGGAAATGAAGGACTACGAAAGAACAGGGGTAAATGAAAGATGGTGTCAGCTGAAGGAAGCTATGAAAATAGGTGCAAAAGAAGTTAGTGGCTTTCTTAAAGCAAATACAGCTAAAAAACCTTGGATCACAAGCGAGATGCTAGACAAAATGGATGAAAGGAGGAAATGGAAAAGTATTGACACCAGTCATGGCCGAAGGAAATATAGAAGCTTAAACAGTGAACTTAGAAGAATTACAGACAAAGCAAAAGATCATTGGTGGAGTGAAAAGTGTGATGATTTAGCAGAATATGATAGAAGAGGGAGGTCGGATCTATTATACCAGGAAGACAGGATATTAGCAAGAACCGATAAGAAAAATAAAGGAGATGCAAAGAAAATTAGTATAATGGGTAAAGATGGGGAATTGAAGATAGAGCTGGAAGAAGTAAAAGAAAGATGGAGAGAATATGTAGAGGAATTGTGTGATAACGCTGGGAAACCAGTTCAAGAGGATTTTAAAATAGAAGAAGAGAATATCATAGAAGACGATAAAAGGGGCTCCGATTTAATGAAGGAGGAAATTTATTCTGCAATTAACAGTATGAAGAAGGGAAAGGCAGCCGGAATAGATGAAATCCCAGCAGAATTCTGGAAAATGTTGGAAGGAGAAACACTCAAAAAGTTAATGGAAGTATGTATGGAAGTGTACAGTACAGGTATTTGGCCAGACGACTTTACCAAGTCAGTGATGATTCCAATTCCCAAAAAAGCCAATGCTGTGGAGTGTTCGGATTACAGAACAATCAGCTTAATACCTCATGCATCGAAGATCTTATTAAAGATAGTAAATAATCGCATTCAGTCGAAAGCAGAGATGATACTGAGCAAGACACAATTTGGTTTTAGGAAAGGATGCGGCACAAGAGAAGCAATAGGAGTAATGCGGGTTCTTTGCGAAAGAAGCTTAGAATATGGTAATGACGTTTTTGTATGCTTGTAGACTTCGAGAAGGCCTTTGACAGGATTGATTGGATAACGATGATGAATATCTTAAAAAGAATAGGAATTGACTGGAGAGATAGAAGACTAATTTTGAACTTGTACATGAATCAAAGAGCAGTAATCAAAATCCAACAAGAATACTCAGAAGAAGGTGAAATAGGACGTGGAGTAAGACAAGGTTGTAGCATTTCGCCGCTGCTGTTTAACATTTACGCTGAGGCTATGATGGAGGAATCCATGGAAGACTTGGAAGAAGGAATAAAAGTAGGAGAGAATTTGCTACAAGATGTACGATTTCCAGATGACCAAGGAATGATAGCGGGCAGCGAGATTGGATTGCAGAAGATAATGGATAGGCTGAATGCTACGGCCCTAAAATATGGCATGAAGATTAATATAAAAAAGAGCAAGGTTATGAGAGTGTCCAATAATAAAGGTGAAGTTAGTATCACAATAAATGATACAATGTGGATTTGAAGAAGAATGGAGAGGATTAGCTGAACTCAAAAGGTTATAAATGAGGAAGTCCTGGAGAGAGTTGGCACAGATAGACAGTTGATAAATGTATTAAGATATAGGAAGAAGAGATGGATAGGACACATTCTAAGGGGGGAAGGTCTATTAAAAGAGGTCATAGAAGGTAGAATGGAAGGAAAAAGAGGCAGGGGCAGGCCGAGATTAGGTATGTTAGATGATTTAAAGACCCACTCATATGTGGAAATGAAGAGGAAGGCGGAAGACAGAGAAGAGTGGAGGCGTTATGTACCATGGACCTGCCAGTAGGCCGTGCACTAAGAGAGAAGTATGGTTATTTGATAGTTAGTAGAATTGGTAGCGTGTTAGTATGAGATGAGTCCAATTAATAGCTGATTAAGGGTACAAAACCAACTAGAACCTTCTCAATCATATAGTTTATGATGCAAAAACGTTAAGCATTACTTAATCTTGTGATTAAAACTTATTTACATGTATTTTTAAGATTTCAAATGTTATACTTTACATTTCACCAAAATAATAATTTAGAAAAGAATACTTGTAATGCTTCACAACTAGGCTACTGAAATAATTTAGCTGCATCGAAGATTTATTTGCGAAATATAGCCTATGTACATGTAGCCTATTAAAATCGTATTAAAATCATATCATAAACCTAGCGTACTTTAATTTTCACTCAATTCTTTACGTGAGATTAATTTTAACTATAATTCTTACGCAAAGTTCAATACACACAAGAATCCTCACCCACGCTGCACATGTTCTCATAGGATCTGGTCGCCATATTAGATCTCATCAGCAGGTCCATTTCCTTCAGCCGAAATTTTTCAAACTTTTCTTCGATTTGTTTTCTACTTCCATTTATTTCATCGTAAAACGAGTCAAAGTTTTCAAGGCCTGTATTCATAATTTCATCGACATCTCTATCCGGAAAGACTCTTTTAGAGGAATGCAGCTTAGAGGAGGGGTAAGATTGGATTGACGTGGGTGAGGGAGGGGGCGATAGACTCCTTGGTGGTGGAGGTAGGGTTTCGTGAAAGAGATCTTTCTCTACGTCCTTAGATGTACTTGATTTCCGGTGAGCATCTACAATTATAGTCAATCTTTTAAACAGAAAACTGGAATAACGGAAGAAAAAGAGTCATTAGAAAACTTTAATTATAATAGTATGCTAGGTGTGTTAAGAGTTAATACATGTAGTGGCAGTATTTAGGTCGTTGACAAGAAACTAACGTTAAACTTGGCCCTAGACCTGTCAGCCTTTTACAGAGGCATCTGACTCACTGACACACTATGTAGTGTCAGCAGAATTACACTTCTCACTGACACCCTATGCAGTGTCAGCAGAATTACACTTCTCACTGACACCCTATGCAGTGTCAGCAGAATTACGCTTCTCACTGACACCCTATGTAGTGTCAGCAGAATTACACTTCTCATTGACACCCTATGCAGTGTCAGCAGAATTACACTTCTCATTGACACCCTATGTAGTGTCAGCAGAATTACACTTCTCACTGACACCCTATGCAGTGTCAGCAGAATTACAATTCCCACTGACACCCTATGCAGTGGCAGCAGAATTACACGTCTCACTGACAAATAATACATGCAGTGTCAACAGAAATGGACCTCTACAGTCTACTTGCCTTTGATTAGAAAGCACCAAACAATAAATTACAAACAATAACATTTCTCAATATTAGACAAAACCAAATATAGTATTGTAGACTCTACAGTATACCCGAAATTCCTATTCATGTAATATTACCTGAGACTGTGAGCGCAGTGAGAAATATTACGACGCTGACCAATTTGAACAGCATGACTAGGCGACTTTCTCTAACAACCTACAACTGATTCGTTTACAGGTAAGAATTTTGCTTTAGTTTCGCGCACTGACGACGACCTAAACTGGTTTATTTGCAATTTCTATTTAACATCGTCTTCGTCGAATATTAGCACAAGAACTGTTAATCCACTGCCAGACTATTTAAATAATTGTGAACGAGTCTCTGGTAAAGCGAAATATCGACGTTTGTCTGGTTACTCAGATAACTACAGAGCTCCAACAGTAAAGGGCACTTTGTCCAGGCCTATCGTAGTGTTATTCTATCTATTAACTACGTTTTACTGAACTCCTGTGACAACTGTTGTAAATGTGTGAACACTATAATCCCCTCCAGGTGGCGTATTGTTACAGCTGGATTAATATTTACTGCTCAAACCCACCGGTGACATTATAGACTTTGAGTAGAACAGGTGAAAGAGGTCGCATACATTGGTGAAAGAAATGAAAATGTATGTACTTAGTACGTATACTGTATGGAGGCTTTTAGTCTTTATTAATCGAATGCGCTGCGCTTTAATAATAAGAATATAAAAAGATACTGCTTATGAGTGCGTGTGGTCTTCTTTCCACGCGCTTTGTTCATGAACAGCTGCAATGTACATGAATATATGCTAAAAGTATTTAGTCCTTTCACTGCTTCAAACCTTAGTCAGAAATCAATCGCCTCATGTAGTCTATAATATCCTATATTTTGAGCGACCCCTATTTTTGTTCCTATAGATATACACATGACATACCGCATCTGCTACATAGTTTCCTTTCTTAGTTGCAGTTTTTGTAGTTTTCGTTTTCTCATTTCCTCTTTATGGCTAATAGTATTGCCTTTTGTTGGTAGCCGGCGGAGATTTAAAAATAACCTTCCAACACCCTCGGGATTTTTCATTCAAAACTGTCAACACTCAGTCTTCCAGGGTGCACTGGTTTGTCTCAAAAATGCTTGATGATGTCATGGATGACAGTAGCACTCTAATTGTTTTTATATACCAATATGCAAACATAATATAACGTAAGTATAACGACTTTAATTTACTCTGAGTTGTTAGCAGAGATCATGAGATCAAATTTGGCTTCAACCACCTGAGGAGTGTACACTCGAAATCAGATGGAAAAATTTGTGGGAAAAGTTATGCTAGACTTACATATATTTACACTATAGGCCTAATTAACTTTGCATAATTAAACAGAATTATTCAATACTGAATATAAAAACTCACAATATAGAGGGTACTATACTTTAGTTGTTTCAAAATTCTAAAATAATTTTTAAACCTCCCTCTCCGTCTTCAAACTATTTAGCGTTAAAGTTATAAACTTTCGAGGCAATGTGTAGAACACGCCATTTTTGTGTATAATTATATTTATTATAGCATAATCATAGATAATTATTGTACAATTATGTGTAAGTTTAGTATAATTACGTATTATACTAAATAATATTATACACATCTAGTAGTAGAGTTATTTACATATAGTAAATAATACTAATAATAAAAATAATAATAGTAGAGTTGATTACATATAGTTTATCTTGTGGATAAATAGATTAATGTCTCATGTATATTAATATTAATATTAATAATATTATTATAATATTAATATTAATGTCTCAATAGCGTAGGGGTAATGTCATGAAGTTTTAAATGACAGATCCTGAGGTGAATTGAACTCTCGTGGGTTCGAATCCCAGTCGCGCTTATCTGAGAGTAAAATCTTGGACATTCACTGGACTGGCTACACGGAAAATGGACAAAATTGCCTAACGGATTTAACATGCGGTATTGAAAGTGATAGATTTCAACGTAGTTGATCATTTCACTATAATGTGTGTTATTATTATTGTTATTATTGTATAGTTAGCATATCTCCCATCTCTCCTAATTTATTTGTTGACATATTTCAGACGACATTAAATAAAGATAATTTCAGAAGGTATACTGAATTTTGCAGATTTTTAATTTTCTGATTCATTTCTAGAATTTATTTTTTATTTAATTTAGTTGTATCCCAGAGTTATGGGTTAGGTTTGAAAAAAGAAAACGGGTAGGGTTATAGTTATAGGGTTATGGTTATATTACCGTATTTTCGGAGTATAGTGTGATGCTTTTGACGTTATTTAATGGGCAGTCATTTATAAATGTTTACATGTGCAAAGCTCAGAGAAGTTAAAAAATGTAACTCTGCCTAATTTATGATTTATGCACCTTGTTCGAGTGTAGAACAACTTGAAAATTGGGACAAATATTTGATAAATCCACTCATTTCTCGTGGTTATATAGGGTGTGAGTAGAATTTCATTACAGCTATGAAATATCGATATTTTTATTTAGTAATCTAGTTATGTTATGTGTATTAATTATTGTATTATTTTATTCACCTGCATTATTTAATTAGATGTAGGTCTATATTTATACAATATAGAGTATAGAAAAATTCTTACATGTCCCAATTTGACATGGTACTATTAGGTCCTATTGTCAACGTCATATTGATTAGCTGTTGAGTTCTTTCGCTCAATTACTTCTTGTGATTGCTCTTCAGTTTATTTTAAACAATGAAGAACATTTACATTTGAACGTATGGTTAAAGGAGAATAAATAGGGATCTTAAAAGTAGTAAAATAGAATAATCCAACTCTACCTCTAAAACTGAAGTTTAAAATTCAGAGACAACATGCTTTTGGTTAATAGGTACAAGAACTATATATTTATAGAGTTATATAAAGCTGATCAGTTTTAAAATTTTTCAAATTTAATATACTTATTGAGCAAATTTCCTGTATATAAATCTACCAGAAAATATACTGTATGCCTTATCTGCTTAAAATTATTAATTCAACTTAACTTTGTTGAATTTATTTTGCTTAGAAATTAAGAATCTACTTTTTACTACTTATTGTTTTACTTATTGATTACGTGGTTTAGAGCAGCTACGAGATGATGAGTTGCAAGTTGCAGTCTAAAGCTGCAGTTATCAGGTTTACAGCTCGTAAGGATTGTTTTGTCAGCCTGCCCCGATCTTGGGCTTCCTTTTTGAATGAAAGTCTAGAGGTTAGTCAAGTGTATAGTGTTCACAGTTTAACTTTTAATGCGCAGATAAATGTTTTATTTTTAATATATTACATTATTTTGGGGATTTATAAATTTTAAAGTCATAGTTTCATATTTCTAGTACTGAGTTGATTACATATAGTTTATCTTACGGATAAATAGATACTTCCCGTGTACTCTCCAGGTTGTTTGAAGAATAGACAAACTGGTGATTGCACTTGTCTTAGAAGACGACTAAAGCACTAAGATCCAAATCAATGTCAGAAAGGGTATTCGGTTGGTGAGCGCCTAGGCTCCTGAAATTGCTACTAAATTTTCTAAAACAAGTGAAAAATAGGGGATTGACTGATGATATGGTATGGGACAGAGAGGAGTGGAGAAGGTCTATTCATATCCCAACCTTAGATAAACTGGGATTAAAGGAAAAATGATGATGGTGATGATGATGTGGCTAGATATATAATTTTCTATTTTATTGTATGTTTATTTTTTATAAATATCACCATTTTGATTTTTTACAAATTACAATATAGCTTAATGTGTTCATCAATTTCTACTGCATTTACAACAAAAATATTCAGAAAAATTGAATATACTTTCTCACTAAATATACTTCTTTTCTGTTTTCCTGGAAATAGACGCCACTGTTTATCAAAACACTTCTGCATCAATCATTTAATATAACACAAGGTTACATGATGCTCTAAACAGTCATCAACCCTCAGTAAGACGTACTAAGCTTCAACTTTTGCTATAGATTGTTATAACTTATGGTCTGTACTTGTCTGATTAGCTGATTGCGTTGAGGATTGAGAATGAATCCGGTCAACATATCTGTACCACGTGGTCAGGTGATTTTACCAAGCAGGAGAATGGTAATAGATACTCATCATCTGATGAGGTCATTGAAATTTGTGGTTTCTTTGCTGCTAAACAGGGCTTTATTAATGGGCAACTGGTATGAATAACTCTACTCCTAGATGTGTACATGTATTTATAAGAATTGTTTAGTGTGGACAAGCCCTTAAAATTGTGCTCCATAAGAAGGAATTATAATTTATGAACTTCTGAGGTCTCGAGTTTGTTGTGAAACTCTGTAGAGTGAGAATCTCTGCATATTCTTGCTAAATTTTTCTAGAAAATGTGAAAGCAGCTTTAACTGAAAATATCTCAGTTTATTAACATAATACAATTTAGAACATAGTGTTTTGTATCTTTAAAATTCAACATTGACAACTCATAGATATTAAGACATTTAAAATCAAAATTTTCAAATAGTTCCAATCTTTAAATTTGTATGACTGTAGTTGTGTGATTAGATCATTTTATTATACTGTGTAATATTTTATTAATGTATTAATTTCTTTAACTAAATGCAAAAAAACTTAAAAAATTGATAATAATAATAATGATAATCAAATTGGAGGAGTTATCTAGTCTATTTTTGAGTTTTATCTACAACTGCAGGACTGTTTGTCATGGTATGAATGCTTGCATTCTCTTTCTGTAGTATTACTCCAAGTGGCAGGTCCAAGGAACATATTCATACTCATAGTCTGCTTCTTGCTGCATCAATAGCACTCCATAGATCAATAAATTAATCACTTCACAAAATGCAATGCCTTTCCTTACCTTATGTAACCTATTACTTGGGAAAGATATGGCTACTCAGGTGGTTTCCTGCGTACCTCAGGTCTTGCTTAGTCGCTTCTCTTGACACCGGTTTGTCTATTCAGTGTCCCGGACAAAGCACGTGTACTTATTTAGCACTAAAACACAGATCTACAATACTGTATGCTAAATTATGTGCAGATTCACGTTGCCATGATATCTAATGCGACATCTTGTGAAATGGTTCACGTTGAACCTAGTTCTGTGGATGATTGGGAAATTCTGGTAAATACTTCTTATGTTAAACGTGTTACATTTATTTTCTATTTGTTAGTTGTTTTTTTTTATATTGTTTTTATTTAATATTGATAAATTTAGTTGTGTATTGGTATATATACACTGACACATTAATTTAATTAATTGTTCGGTTCTTGATTTATTTATTGTTTGAACAGTAATTGATTAATTAATTTAGTGATTGATTGCATAATTTAATCATTGATCTTTCAATTAATTGATAATGAACAGTTTTTAGCTCGGATGAATCATTAATGTTTTATGCATTAATAGTGTCAAATTGATATAATAATATTTAAAATATTGTCATGATATTCAGTAATTGTATTTCTTGTAAGTCAGTTGACGTAATAATGTTTATGATAATTTAATTAATAGATGTATTAGTTGATTGATTGTATTTTCAATTAAGTTATTAATTGACATATCATCAATTAATTGATTGAGATATTGAGTTACTGATTGTTTGCAGGAGATGAATGCTCAATATATAGAGAATGATCTACTGAATCAAGTGCGATTAATCTCTAGAGGTCAAACCATGCCAATATGGATCCAGCGTAAGACGTGTGTGTTTGTTGTTATTGGTGGGTATTGCCTATTCCTTCAAAATCTTGTTTGAAGTAATTACTTTTGAATATTTAATTGCTATCACTTTTGGACAAATGTTATTTGGAAGACTAAGTTGAAACTAAAACAGCGGTGTTAATAAATGGAAATTTGTATTTGAACACCCATTATGAATAGTAATTGTTGTTATTGGTGGGTATTGCCTATTCGTTCAAAATCTTGTTTGAAGCACATTTTTTAAAATATTTAATTGCTAACACTTAATATTTGAATATTTGTAGTAATAATTAATATATGGAATATTTGTAGTTGAACACTTAGTATGACTAGTAATTGTTATGATTGTGATAAAACAACAGTAACTGTTAATTAGTGTTTTCCAGTTAGTTTCACAGCACTGGCAAGTTAAAATTCTTATGTAGAAACAACAATGAATTTCTAGCAGATAATCGTCATTGTTCATGTTAACCATCCATGAAATTAATTCAGCTGCTTTTGTAACTACTTGATGTAAATATGATCATCAATGCTTTTAATTCTTAAAATTGTTAACTTTTATCTATAGTTTTACTGCATTTCAATATACAAAATTATTAATGTATGGAAGATTGTGTGTTAGATTCAATGAAACCATACCATTAATGTTATTATTTTTAATAATTATTTATTCATTTTATTATCTTTATTAGTGGTAGAGATATTTTTGTAAGAAACTGTTATTTGTACTGAGCGTATTTAATAATCCGGCTAGCCTGTCATTTTAAGTTGTCCTACTGCGGAATAGTAGGTGCAGGATTCACCCGGCGCTGACATTAAACTCATGTTGTACGCTGCTATAACCTTGAATCATTAGTATAATTTAGTTTACAATGAATTGTATACTCCTTGCAGAAAACACCGATGCTTCATGTGAATATGGTCTGCTAAACAATAACACAGAACTCATAGTTTCACCTAAAACCAAGCGTCCTACCAGTTCTATCATTCCATCGTCAGTTATTCCTATGTCTAACCATCAGTCTAAGCCATTCAGTCAACTAAATGGTCATTCAGATAAGAGTTCAAATGCTTCTGATGTAAAACAACATTATTCCGGTTGCTTGAATGAAAATACACGATCTGATAAACTGTCAGGCTATGATAAATATGAGCCTGCAGGCAAGAAATCTAATATTCTGGTTGGTAGCGGTACATCTGAATATGCCCCAGAGGTCACTGAGTCTAAGGTCACCAAAACCGATCAGGGCGATAATTTAATTTCAGCTTATGCTGGTGAGAAATCAAGTGAACAATTTTTAACTTCACCTAAAAATATATATACTAATGCTGAAAGTGATGAAAATTCTCAAGAACTATCCAGCGATGATGATTCTGAAGAAGATGATTCTAATGAACATAATTATAACAATAGCAATAACGAAGAAAGCAACGAATCATCTACTGGTTTCTTCAGTTGGATTCGCAGAAGATTTTCTGGTGCCTCCACCGATAATTATGAAAACTTGCGAGCGCATCACCCGCACAGGAGTAGAAAGAAAAATTCAGGAAAGTTCAGCGCAAGAGCCTTACACTATACACCGGAAATATTAAATACGCCACCTGTTTTACTTACAGTTCGTGTGCTTTCCGTGGAGGAATTCTTATCATCCGAGCATTATTACAATAGCAATACTGAAAAAGAGTGTAGCGATGGTTTTTGTGTTTGTCGGCAGGTGGGAGAAGTCAGTATTGATAAAACATTCTCTGGGGACTGTAATGTGAGACTAAACAATATTGATCCGCTCTCTCAAGAACAGGCCAACGTTAATACAGAAGAGCTAATACGCAAAACTCCAAAAGTTTTGAAATTCAGTAATGCTCAGTCACGCCTTGACCGAGACTGTCACACTCTTTGTCACGCTGACTGCACCGTTGAATGTGTCATAGAGTCTTGCACTGAGCCGCACTGTCGTCATGCAGGTAATGATACGGCTGAGCGGAATTCATCGTATCCAGGGAACCCTTGTCTCGCTCGATGTCGTTCACTTTGTGCCTCGGCCTGTCCTGCGAGAAACAATCTGCCTCGCAGGCGCATCGCCAGAATTTCCGAGAGCTCAGGTTATTCTGTGGAAGAGTTTTCCTCCTCGAGGTACTGGACTCAGGGAGCATTCGACCTGTCGAAGCAGTCTTCCACGGTGTTTGTGCGACGAGAAACTGTTCCAGAAATTCCTTGCAATGTTCGGTCATTCTTTGCTCTAATATCCAGATTGGCTTCGCCAATTGAATCAGAGGAGGCTGGAAAATCTAAGCAGCGTGCAAAGGGAGGTTCGGGAAAGGAGGATACCAATGAACAAGAGCAAAGAGTAGAGAAAGAAGAGCATGAAGTTGAAGATAAATCGATGGTGGTGAGGGTAGTTGTGGTAGATTATGAAAAAGCTGTCAATATGCAATTACGTGAGTCAAATGGAAACAGTTCGTATCAGATAATTAGCAATTGGGAAAAGTATGCAGCAAATTGTGCATCAGGAGACAATGAATTGACGGACAGCAACGATGCTAGTGAAAATTTTGTCGCAGCTGAAAACGCTCAATGCGCATTAAACTTCGCAAATGAAAGTGGTGACTTTTGCGGTAATAGAAGTAATTACGCAGATGTTTTGTTGCCTAAGACACTAAAATCTCCGATTGATTCAACAATCCTCAAAACTGTTCCTCACAGCCATTCTCGTTTTGATTTTATACGGTGCAATTACTGCAAAAAATTACAAATTCCACCAGAAATTGCTGAGCACATGGAACATATTGTGGAGCTAGGGGGTGGCGTGGCTTGCATGGGAAGACCGGTGCCTTTGGGACACGTGCTCATGCCACAGAGTCTGAGGGATGAGCTGATGTTGAGCAGATCTGGGCGAGTTGTGATGAGATCACTGGAGAAATTTATGAGTCGTCAAGATCTATTAACTCAGAGCGCCGTGTCGCTGTATGCCTTGTCGGATCTGGTTAGTGTTTAAACATTTTCTCCTTCGCTTAGGTCCTACCAAAATAAATGTCAAATGGAGATTAATATTTTTGCATGAACATGTCTAAATAATACTAGAGTGGTTTTGCTCGATTTTCCATTGCTGACTGATAGATCTAGGAAAGTATTTTTAGGGAAGGGTGCCTATAAAGAATATCTCTCCAGTGCACTGCCAAGTGGCAGGTTCAAGGTACATATTCATACTCAATGTTTGCTTTCTCGCTCCATAAGAGCACTCCTTAGATCAACAAGTTAATCCCTTCACAAAGTCTATGACTTATCCATACAATATGTAGCCTATAGCTTGGGAAAAACTTGGCTTCCGAGGTGGTTTCCCGTTGCCTTCCTCAGTTAGGTGGATTAATTACCATTTAATCCTGGGGGAGAATATTTCATGGTGAGGTGGGTTCCCTCTTACCATCCTCAGCTCCTGCCTTTAGTCGCCTCTTATGTACATGCGGCAGATTGTTTGCGGTTGCCCAATTCTGAAGTGGTCCAACCACACCCGAGCACAACACTGGGAATAAAGAATATACAGAAGGGATATGATGTCAAAGGCAAATTAAGTTTGCTTTTAGTTTGGAGACATCGGTGACATTGTTTGTAGAAGAGGAATCAAACTTTAATTTCGCTTCAATGATTGATTGTTTGTAATATTTTTTGACTGAGAATACAAATTTAGATCATTTGCAAATGGAGACAAATTCACCATATAAAACACTGTACATGTAACTTTTAAATTCATGCTTAAGATAATTGACTTCTTTCAACTGATTTAATTTAATTAGTGGCTATATAGCTTTACTTTCAATCAGTGCAGTATTGACATATATTAATCTGTTGATTTGGTTTATTTTAAAGCCTGAAGATTTTACAGAAGATCTGCTGGTGACAGCTGTACGACATCATCTCCACGCTCACAGCTCCGTCACGTGTCCTTTCCTTGTCAACTCCCTTCAGCTCATCCATTGCTTCCTCAATCCTCTGTGTAAGTATTTATCAATCTATATATCAGTCTGTTAGTTAGGCAGCATCTTTATGCATATATTTATATATATATATATATATATATATATATATATATATATACACACATATATATATATATACATATACATACATATATATATATACATATCTCTCTCTCTTAGTGCACTACCTACTGGCAGGTCCATGGTACATAACGCCTCCACTCTTCTCTATCTTCCGCCTTCCTCTTCATTTCCACATATGAGTGGGTCTTTAAATCATCTAACATACCTAATCTCGGCCTGCCCCTGCCTCTTTTTCCTTCCATTCTACCTTCTTTGACCTCTTTTAATAGACCTTCCCCCCTTAGAATGTGTCCTATCCATCTCTTCTTCCTATGTCTTAATACATTTATCAACTGTCTATCTGTGCCAACTCTCTCCAGGACTTCCTCATTTGTAACCTTTTGAGTCCAGCTAATCCTCTCCATTCTTCTCCAAATCCACATTTCCATTGCCTCCAGTTTCCTAATATCTTCCTTTCTTAAGGTCCATGTTTCACATCCATATAATAGCGTGGTCCAAACCAAAGTTTTCACTATCTTTATCTTTGTGTCTTTCTTTAGACTTTTTGTTAATATTTTTGTTATAATTTTTTGTTCTTTCCTACTACCAAAAGCCGCTTGTGCAATCCTACTGCATATTTCCGTCTCACATTTCCCATCATCGGTTATAGTATGACCCAAATATTTGAAACTCCTTACCTGTTCCAATTTCATACCATTTATTGTGATACTAACTTCACCTTTATTATTGGACACTCTCATAACCTTGGTCTTTTTTATATTAATCTTCATGCCATATCTTAGGGCCGTATCATTCAGCTTATCCATTATCTTCTGCAATCCAATCTTGCTGCCCGCTACCATATATATATACAATATAATATGTATATATATATATATATATATATATATATATATATATATACATATATATACATATATATACATATTTATATATATATATATACATATATACATATATATATTTTCAAACCAAACTTTTACCAAATACTAAAGGACCAATTTCTGATGGGGTGGCCAACTTTCATCCAATTTAATGCATAGATTGGCCAGTTATGCAAGTTTCAGCAGAGCAACCCCCCATTTTTACCTAATTCGGGATTATTAAAAAATAATTTAGCATTAGATCTAAGGATGGGAGTAAATTTTATGCCGCAGAAGTTATTTATGCCTACCCAGTAAGACAGTGAGCTGTTCAGATGTCTAGGCTACTGTCTAGGCCTCCACCTAGGCTTTAGGCCTACTCTCTAGCCCACAGCTGCTGCTGCAACAAAGTTTGGCTGGGCCGCTGTGCGCAGCGCGCACAATCAGCTAGCAAGCTACTGTCAACATGGCGATATCTGACTATGACGAGATGCGTATCCAAACGCTGCGCGAGCAGGGCTTTGGCGCTAGAGCAATTAAATCGCAATATCCAGAAAAAACTTGGAGCATTCCACAGATTCATCGGATAGGCAAGCGCTTTGATGAAACAGGGGCTGCACCTGGGCGTAAGCGTGGCAGAAGGCGGAAGAAATCTGCCAGATCCACTCCTAACATTGCTGCAGTTGAGGAGCTGATATGTTCACAAGATGGCAGGCCTGGTACGAGCTTCAGCACTCGACAGATTGCTACTCAACTAGGAATCTGCCAGAAATCTGTCTGCAACATTGCTAGGTGCTATCTTAGACTCAAGTGCTTCAAACGTAAGTCTGTCCAGGTTATTAATTCTGCTACCAGAGAAAAAAGACTCGATCGATGCTCTCAGCTGCTAAACCGTATGACTGTTGCCAACACGAAACAGACATTTTTCAGGGATGAAAAGATTTTTTACATCAGTCCGCCTGTGAACAGTCAAAACAACCGTGTGTGGGCAGCGGGGAAAAGGAGGAAATCAGCTCCGAGCGACTGCTTGTTCAACGTGCTAAGTTCTCTGAGCATGTTATAGTTTCGGCTGGCGTTTGCTACAACGGTAAGGGGAGATTGCACTTCATTGACGAGAAGGTAAAGGTGAACGCTCAGTATTACGTCAATACTTTACTTCCCAAGCTGTTTGATGATGGCAATGCTCTTTTACCAAATGGTTTCATCTTTCAGCAGGATGGTGCTCCGGCACATGCTTCTCGTCAATGCACAGGAATGGATCAGCGAGAGAAACCCGGATTTCATTCAAGAATGAATGGCCTCCAAACTCTCCCGATCTAAATCCTCTGGATTACCATGTTTGGGGAACCATGCTGCATCTCTATCAGAAACACCCAACCGAAGCCTAAAAACAAGACAGAACTGCAGGAAGTGCTACAATCAATCTGGGAGAGAGTGCCCCAAGCTGGAATTAACAAGGCTGTCCTAGCGTTCCGAAAGCGACTGTAATCCTGCGTAGCAGCCGGAGGAAAGCATATCGAATAGTCAGTAATACTAGCAGATACAATTGGTTCTTTCTGAACCACCACAACGGCCCTTTTCAGGGCCAAAATAAAAATTTAATAAAATATTATTTTATTTACAGTTAAAACGGGGTGGTTGCTCTGCTGAAACTTGCATAACTGCCCAATCTATGCATTAAAATGGATGAAAATTGGCCACCCCATCAGAAATTGGTCTTTTAGTATTTGGTAAAAGTTTGGTTTGAAAATATTAACAATAGCCTGAGATATTCAAACTTTTAGCAGTTGTTATCTTCTTTTTTACTCACCCTGTATATATATATATACACTGTATATATATATATATATATATATATATATATATATATATATATATATATATATATATATATATATATATATAGATTGTCTCTAGAAGATTAATGTTCTGCTCTGGTCAAAAGCCTGCTCTAACATTTACTGCATTGAATGTTACTTGCTTGGCTCTATACTTAGGTAATTTATTGCTAATTGACATTAATTGCTTCTTATCATTTCAGATGCTACATTCCCAGTGTTATTAAATGTGGACGTCGCCGGGGCTTCAGAAAAGTCTCACTTAGGGGAAGGAAATGGTTCCCCTTATTTCTTAATTGATAGAAGATCTATAGCATCGAAGCAACTGAAATTTGTTTACAAGGGAATAATTAAAGCATATCCAACTGTGTCGAGTGTGGAGAAGCAGTTAAAACTTACTGTCAGTCTTCGTGATTTATGGTTAGTTTTACTATTTGTTAATTGTTACAAGTGTATATTATGTATAAATTTCAAAGTAAGAAACAATAAGAAATTATTTTTCTGTAATTGTATTTTATGTTTGTACTTTATAGCATAGGCCTATGTATATTTTTCTTTAGAATTTTACTCTTGCTGTTTTAAACTGCTTAGTTTATTAAATTTAAAATTAAATTGGAATATATTTCTATAATACTTAGTGGTTACCATTCAATTTGAGCGGTATTTGGCTAAACTCTGTCGATTACTAACATTACTCAGATATTACTGTATATCAGTTTGGGTTATAGCTGAAAGTTTACTGTGTGATGGGTTATATCAGTATGTGTTCGCTGGTCTTCATGTTTAGTAATGTAATCTTTACTCGTGTTACTGTCCACTGAGACAGGAGTATGGTTACCATAGCTCTGCTTAACCAGAAATTCTGGCCTTGAAGAATGGACCTGCGCTGTTTGAGATTTTCTTTATCTTTGGTCTTCTTTTCTTAATTATGCACTACGTTTGTTACGGTGTTTAACCTGTGCTTGAAGGGTCTGTAACAACTTTTCTCTATTTATTTCTTTTTGTACCATTTCTCAGGTTGACTTATCATTTCTTTTCCTTGTTATCCGGTGTATTGTATCATATTATAGTTTACTGTATTACTTTGTATTTATTAGTTTTGTTGTGCACGCAGTCTGAACAGAGCTACAATTCAACCAGCTCTCGCTCAAATTAACTTCTGTCTTTCTCTCCAGTCTGATTCATCAACCAATCAGAATTCACCTCTCAACAATGGCGCGATACTATTGGTAGGCCCTAAGGGTGTTGGCAAGACAACGGTTGCTATGGCGCTCTGTGCTGAGGCGAGTCAACTGCACTATGCTTGTGTAGAAACGGTGGATTGCAAGGCGTGGAGAGGTAAGTTGTGGATTAGATAACTTGTGTAGAGATAATAAAGCAGGTAAGTTGTGTGAATTGTGGAGAGGTAAGTTGTGGACTAGGTAAGTTGTGTAGAGATGATAAAGCAGGTAAGTTGTGTAAATTGTGGAGAGGTAAGTTGTGGACTAGGTAAGTTGTGTAGAGATGATAAAGCAGGTAAGTTGTGTAAATTGTGGAGAGGTAAGTTGTGGATTAGGTAAGTTGTGTAGAGATGATAAAGCAGGTAAGTTGTGTAAATTGTGGAGAGGTAAGTTATGGATTAGGTAAATTGTGTAGAGATAATTAAGAAGTGGGTAAGTAGTGTCAATTGTTTATAGGTGAGTTGTGATTTTGATGTCATGTAATTTCTTCTAAGTGCAAATATATTTTTCAGCGTGAAATTACTCTGTTTAACGTCAAGGTTAGAAGCTAATCGTAACCCTTAAAAACTATTCTATGCTCAGAGACAAAGAAAAGAAACACATTGAGAGCTGTTAAAGATCAGTTGAATTTTGCCAATTTTTCGTACACTAAACATTTAGATATTTACTACTGAGTATGTAGTAGAGAGGAAGTATCGAATATTAAATAATATATTTCTCTTCTTTTTTTGAAGGAGTGTTTATTCAATTTTTTACAACGTGAACGCTGTAAGTTTCTAAGCAGTGGTGACTAATTTTTTTTAGATTGAATGTCTGATGAAGAAAGTTTGCATTTAATTAATTGATTAAGTTGTACGACGGATTCAATTGTTCTCTGATCCTTTGATTCATTTATTGATTGATGAAAACATTTATATTTTAAATCGGTTGTTTATTCTTTGTAAACTTCGTTGACTAGAAATATAAGGCAGTTGATTAATTGTTAGATTTAATTTTGAGTTACCAATTTACTGGCTATACTTTACTAGCGTATACATCTAACTTTCTAGCGGAATAACTTAAAATGGCAATGAATATTGATAAACAAGTGACTGATTGACAAACTGATTCGTTGATTGATTTATTGATTGATTTGCTAATGCAGGTAAAAGACCAGATTCTATCCAACAGAAGGTAGAAAAAATCTTAGAGGAGCTGAAGTGGAGACAGCCTGCTGTGCTGCTATTGGACGATTTAGATGAGATAACTCCGCCTCCTAAGAGTCCAGAGGAGGAGCTTAGCAGTCACCATACTCTAACAGCTATAAGTAGGCGGGCTCTTATGAAGCCATCTTTAACATTTAATTCTTCAGTGTTTGGTTATGGTTTTAATTTAATTTCAAAGAAATAAAATAAAATAAAGCTTTTTAGTTAAGTTTAGCGTTTACTTGATAACACTGGTCTACAAAAAAAAATTTTGGAGCGCACAAACAATGGCATAGGGTGACTTTAGTATACTAGAGTTTTATATGCTGATTCCAAATCTGTTTTCCTTTTTTCTCTATCACCCTCAGTTCTTGAGGTATCTCAGTTTGAAATTTTACCAACTACGCACCAAAATAAGCATTATATTAATATATAATTCTTTAGAATTTACAACCAAATTTTTATTTATCTTAGTAAAACGTTCAGATAAGGTAACAACCTTATGTAAACTTAGTCCAGCCTATAAATACGTCTACAGAACTACTTATAATTTCTACAATCTCTTAGAGTTTGACTTTCTCCTATGTTCTGCATCTGGGTCATCACGATACAACGTCCAGCATAGTCCGCGAGCATTGAGGCATTCCATTTACCTTGGTAATGTGACTCCATGACTGATATGTCCTGATGGAATCTAATCTCCATGTTCATCCCTAACAGCTCTGAGGTTTCCTGAAAAGAAGTCAATGTGGGAATCCAAAAAGTGTATTTTCAGTGACATTTTGCAATCCCATTAGCCGATAGCACTCCAGCACATTCCTTACGCATTTTCTGTAATTAGGAACACGATGGTTTCCCAGAAAACCACTAACCACAGCCTTAAAGGTTCTCCTCTACAGCAGGTTTCATTCCTTCCATCTTGATGCCAGTGGTTCTGATTGAGATTTTGACAGAGACAATTCACGCACAAGATCGCTCAGTTCGCCAGTTTTTATCAGGTGAGGCTCTCTATTGTCATCCTGGATGTAATCTGAGTCATATATATCTCCTTCGTTATTCCCATCAGGTTCTTTCTCAACTGCAGGAACATACGACACTAGTGGTTGAGGTACTAGAAGACTCTCACCATGTGAGACTGGTCTCCTGACTGAAGCAATATCAGGGTATGTGATACCACTACTATTCTTGACATGGAAGCCAGCTATATTGCTTAAACAGAAGTAACAGTCAGTAACATGATCAAGAGGCTCACGCCACACCATGGGCACAGCAAATGGCATAGATTTCCTTCTACCACGCAGCCATTTACCGAGCGATATTGAGCATGTAGAACCGATTAGATGTGGAGCCCACTGTTTATCTTGATTGCCCATTTTACACCCAATGGAAAGATGATATGCTGCTCCATCATGGATTGAGATCTTTCTCATGTGCTTCTTGGGCACAAACTCTCCACAGACGTAGCAGAACTTGTCTGAATCGTTCACACAACAATGCCTAGCAGACATTGATGATCCTCCATTGCGATCTGAAATTGACTTTGACGGTGCAGCCATTTTTGCAAGAGACAGACGGTAGGAAGGTGGTATTGTGCTTAACGTCAAGGTTTAGAAGCTCACAAAAGGCTTTTCAGGACGATTTCAAATCAGAAATTTAAGAATAAACTTTATGCAGGCACCACTATAACTATACTGATTTTTCTGTGCACTGCAAGAAGGTCAAGTAATCCTAGACCAAGATTTACATTTAACTTTCTCGTTTTATGTGTCATTTACTACTAACAAGAATTGGTTTAGGACACATAGAATGATTAAATGATTACATTCAAGATTTTCCTATAAATGAGTCTCCTAGTAAATCTATTAACAACTTGATCTATGGATGAAATGCTATGTATTGCTTATTTGGTAGTTTATTATGATTGTTCCACTGGGGTAATTACTAATGATTGATGAAATGCTATCTATTACTTGTTTGGTAGTTTATTATTACTGAGTAATTACTAATGATTGTTGAAATGCTCTCTATTACTTGATTGATAGTTTATTATTATTGTTGTTCCACTTGAGTAATTGCTAATGATTATGCATTATTTGTGTTTAGTGCTACGAGAGCTGATTCAGACAGAGCTGTGTCGCCAGGGTTCGAAGGTCGTTGTCTTAGCGACGGCTCAGTCCAGGGCTAGTCTCAGTGCTGCCATCTCTAATGCTCGCGGTGTTCATACGTTTAGTGTTACCATTGAACTAAAAGCGCCTGATAAGGTATTGATCAGCCCTTAAAACATGTAGCTAGAACGTGCATTGTATCCACTAATTGTGCAACAGTCAATCAAAGCTAATTATTTCCTTACTTTAACAAATTATACACTCTAATATGACAGGTGTTTCCCTATGCATTTCTAATTTATCTCTTACTCTAAAATAATCTGCGCAAAACCTTGTGTTCTCAGCATTCCGAATTAAATTTAACACCAAGTTTTTGTATCATCAGCAACATCATGATAGATATTAATAGATGGTTTACAAAAACTGGCTTAGATGCTCAGGAGAAATTTTATGCAGTTTTTCATTACAAAACTGTATCGTATGTGACTGAGGAACATTGTTGTATATTTGATAGACGGAGAGAGAGGGACTGCTGGCCTCACTGCTGTCACGTGGACTCGGTGGCTCAGTGGACGTGAAGGACGTTGCTGCCAGGACGGAGAACTTTGTGGCGAGAGACCTGGAGATGATCGTTCAGCGAGCTCTTCTGCACGCTGTCGCCGCCAGTAGAGGTTTATAATCCATATGTGTGTGTATCCGGTCCTATGGGCTGGTTTGGGCTATATTTATTTACTGGGTAAACAGGATTGTTTTCTCAGGGAATGATGCCCCTGTCAAGTAAATGTTAGTCGAAGCTGAGGAAGGCATAGGGGACCTCCTCATAAGCAGAATCCCCCAAGAATAATGGTATATCAAAAGCAATGTTATAAATAATTTAAAGATCCAGTCGTATGTGGACATGACGAAAGATCGAGATGAGTAGAGGCGTTATATACCATGGACCTGGCAGTAGGCAGTGCACTAAGAGAGAGAGGGGGCTATATTGTTGGGCATGTCTGTGCATTGTCAAACAGAAAATTCCAGGCACAACTTGTCATATTATGAAACTATGTCGCAAGGAAATTATTATAATCCAATCGGTGTTATATCTGTTTTATTTTATTTTCGCATCTTTTGACTTGATTGAACATTCATTATAATAAGGAAAGTAAGTTTAATGTACATATTCCTTGGCAAAGAAGCTTTACGGACATATATAGAATAATTTGTGGAGCAACAGGTTGAATGTAACTCAAAGACTATCCGATCTTTGTGTAGTGTGCTATATGAAGGAAAAATATTGCATTTGAATTATTTTTTAATTTTACCTTCTTCAGGTGTACTTAGACTTCTCTTTACGACTTGTTCTTACTTTTGATTTATTCTGCAGTCGCCCGAGTCAATCCGAGCTACACCACTCCCTAATGAACATTTCTGGTCTAAAACTTAGAATTGAGTAGTGTACTTCATGTTTTAAAAACTTTATTTTAATTACTTGTAATAGTATATTTGTTTCGGCTAGGTACGGCAGAGAGTGGTAAAACTGTTGCACTGGTGACCACAGATGATATGATGGCAGCACTACGGGACTTCACCCCTGCCTCGCTGAGAGACGTGCCCCTGGTCACTGCGGGCTCTCTCACGTGGCGTGACGTGGGGGGCCTGAGTGGCGTCAAGAGGACCCTTGTAGAGACACTGGAGTGGCCCTTCAGGGTAACGCCCTGTTAGATGTCTAAAGTATCTTATATTCATTGTATTAAAGAATTTAAATTGTAAATGAAAGTATTTATAATTAGGCTTCATTGGTAATATTCGATCAAATGGGTCAGTTAATTTTCATGTATATTCTTGAAAAGTTGTTCGACCCTATTTGTCTGTGTGCTATCCGTTGCTGATTAATTATTTGTTTCCCTGATTTATATATAGATTGATCAATTCGATTGATTGATTGATTGATTGATTGAACAGTATCGCAGCTTGTACGCTCAGTGCCCTATTAGAATGTCCTCGGGTATCTTGATGTATGGAGCTCCTGGTACAGGCAAAACACTGCTTGCTGCTGTGATAGCTAAGGAATTCAACTTCAACTTTGTTTCCGTCAAGGTACACAAATATCGAGAAATATTGTTCCATTGTTTAGTTTTCTTTCTGCATTTGTTTTTGCAGTTTTCGCTTAATTTTCAGTTTATTTGTACAGTGTGTGCAGTGTTTAGCTCACGTATACGTAGTACTTGAAGTTCATTTGCTACTGTTATTTAAGATTTCAAAGACTTTAATTTTTCTAAAGGTTTTATAGGATTTGCATTTTATTGAATTTTGCGTAGTCTTCTTCTTATCGTGTCCTCATACAGCATTAATCCAGCGTCTGACACAATCTCTCGCCCGATCATTGAACTCTCTGAGATCCTCACGCGTGACACCATCACCGGCCAAGTTGCAGTTCATCAAATGGTCCTCCTCCTCCAAGCCGCATTCACATACTGTAGAACCATTATAATATCCCCATCGGCTCATTTCTACCTTTGTCCGTGCAACACCTGTCCGAAATCTATTTAAGCATAGTAACTTTCGTCGATCCTCATCGCACCCACATGGAAGACTTTCTGATGCTTCTACACATATTTTATCCTCTGGAACTGATTGGAGATGTTCTCTCCACATCTCGAGGCGAGATTGCTCCACTGACTGGGTTAGTGGCAACACTGAATTTGAGAAGCTGTGCCTAGATTTGAGTCGCGATCTCAGAGGATTTTCACCATGTAATGGATGTCGTTGATCCTGTTCTTGTCTACTTCCTTCAGCTTGGCTAGCGACATTACGTCTGATAGCTGGTGGTGCTATGCCAGAGAGCAAGTACCGACTGTCCTTCCTTGTTGGTTTCAGGCGACATGTTATATGACGACACGCAGCATTAAGAGCACTGTCAATTTTATGGGCATGTGTGGAGCGACCCCAAACAGCGCAGGCATACTCAACGCTAGAGTAGCAGAGGGCCAATGCAGTGGATCGTATTGTGTTGGCCAATGAGTGTTCGCCAGATCTCCTAATATTGAATTTCTTGTACTGACTTTTGCATTCGTCTTTCCTACGTAGTTATAAATAGTAGCTGAATGTACGGTATAATGGCATCAGCTGTCTAGATTAGAGCTCAAATGTGCTTTCAATTTGTAGTAGACTTCTTGGACTTTAGTCTTTGCACTGAACTTAAAAAGTTCTTTTCATTACATAAATTATAAATAAAAAGAAGCTTCAAATGTTTTATGTATCACTAATTAATGCGCTGCAACAACACTGATTGCATAGTTTTGAGTACCATGCATTACTTGGGCCAAAAATATAAGTTTATCTTTTATGAATGCTCAAAAAATAAAAAGTTTTATAGTCTATTGTAAATATTTGTAATGAAAAAAATGAAAATGTCCCTTGTTTTAATGATTTGTTTTTAAGTGGATCAAGGTAACGATTCACTAAACTCTATAGATATATTATATATATCTATATATAATATATGTATCTATACACATATATATAGTATGCGCGATATCATAGTAAAGTGGACGTCGATGTTAGATTTTATTTGTTTCTCAGTTTCTGTGTTTATCTATGCAGGGTCCAGAGCTGTTAAATAAATATATCGGAGCCAGTGAGCAGGCCGTCCGCAAAATCTTCCAGAGGTTTCTTACCATCTACTTGTTGTATGCTGTAAGAATGCAGTTAATTTGTATGGCCTGTGAATTGCTGTCGTGATATCCCTCAACATGCAATAACTCTATCAAGCAAGCGATGCCAATTGTCTTTCTGCAATAAAAGACTCAATAGCCCCAACATATACATAAGGCATTGTAAGATGTACACCGTTGTCTTCAGCCGTTAAACTCTGCATCAGCATGATGTGACGACGAGATGTGATATATCTAGAAACTAGAGTTCTGTGCGATCACATTTATGTTGTGTCCCAGTTATATGTATGGTATAGTCAAGGACCTCTAGATATTATATATATATATATATATATATATATATATATATATATATATATATATATATATATATTTACATATATATTATATTACCATATAGGACACAAAGCTGAGCGATTTCTAACTGTATATAGTGTACCGTGTGAGTTGTAGATTAAACTATTAAACTATAGAACGTAAGCTCACGCTTCATTTATTGTTAATTTTTGTAACATTTACTTTCATTTCTAATATTGACGTTCCAGGGCTCAGAGTGCGAAACCTTGTGTTCTCTTTTTCGATGAGTTCGACTCCTTAGCTCCCAGGTACTTATATGTCTAGAATTTTGTATTTATTGACAACTGATCTGTTTAGTTGTCCTCATATAAAAAGACACACAAACATAAACACTTCGTACGTTATAGGTGAATATTTATAAACAGCTTTACGGCACTTTACAACTTACACAATTATTAGATATGTATGTTTTACGGAATAAGCTCAAAGAAGTAAGAAGGTCTTGAATACGAGACATATTAAAGGTGTTCTAGTTCAGTCTGTCTGTGGGTCAAACTAATTAAGAGGAAATTAAAAATAGTAGCGAAAGGGTGAAGTTCTACAATTGATGCAAGAGCTCGTGGAGTGATATGACAAGCGACACAAATGATGCTGATATTAGAACAGATACTGACTAGTTAGATAAAATTATTCATGATGCCTGACAATTATAAGTGTATGTTAGAGTGTGAAAGGAAGTCCTAGTTGTTTCAAGCAGGGCAAGAAATTTAATAGTAAAAGAGCTTTGTAGGAGTGTGCCGAGTGTATAAATTAGGACGGAAAAATCAATTGATCGAGTCCGGTGCTGAATTTCAAGGTATCTTGGCCTTTAGTGAAACTAATGTTAACGTCAGTTTTCTCACGCGAAAGCGACGTCAGTGACGGGAAAGCCCAAGATTTGAACCCACAACCATCCGCGATCGAATAACTTACCGACATCGCCACTGGCTCCAGCCCTATTGATATGATATCTTGCGAAACAAAATACTACTACCATTCTTCAATGTTTATGGACACTTTACACTCTGGACTATTTCAATACGCTAATTAGTTATATTTAATAATCTGTGAAATGACTCTGGCTATGTTACTGAAGCAGCAGGACAAAAGTTATTTAGTATTTCTTAATCTGTTATATGATCGATTGGTTGATATTTAAGTTGTTTTTATGTTAAATAGGCGTGGTCACGACAGTACAGGAGTGACAGATAGAGTTGTCAATCAACTACTCACACAGCTGGACGGGGTGGAGTCACTTGAGGGTATCTTCTGTCATTGCTTATCTACACATTCTTCTATTTTAATTTCTTGCAGTCTGTCTTTGCTAAATCAAATCAGAGATCAGGGATGAGACAATATTGCAGAATATATATTAGTGTATGTTATTAGTATGAGAAAATTTTTCATCAATACCTAATCTTGAAATATTCAATAGCGCTGAAACAATACTTGGCTGCATTCACGACTAAATAAAACATTGTTAGTAAATGTTTAAGTTATAATTTAAACATGATGATTTTACAACTCTATGCCAATATATCGCATAGATTTGTAAAATTTTTGGTAACTGAAAAGTTCCCTGCATTCTAACGGTTCCTGAATGTATGTGTTTTGAGATTTGTTGTCAAAGCACTGACTACTGAAAACGTTTCCTGCATGCTAGTGGTTCTTGAATTTATTAACTAACAGGAGTATACGTACTGGCTGCCACTAGTAGGCCTGATCTAATAGATCCAGCCTTGCTCAGACCTGGTAGACTGGACAAGGCCATCTACTGCCCAATACCGTCTCAGGTTCTACATATTACTCTCATTTTCCTGCGTATAATCGTAGTTTAATGTTCAATGGTAGTATGGACGATTTTACTTTAAATCGTTGTTACTACCCTTTGTATTTTTGTTAAGCTAAGCATTTGACAAGGTTTTATCAAATGAAATAGCTGTTATGAAAACCAATGTTAGTAAAGATTTTTTTATTTTTTTAGGAATAAACATGTCTGTCAACATCTGTGTTTATGATTTTTATATATTTATTGATGTAAGACTACCTGCGGTAAGATACTCGACCGCGGATCAGTAGGTGTGGGTTCAAATCCTGGGCTCGCCCGTCGCTGACATCGCTTTCGAGTGAGGAAACTGACGTTAACCTTAGCTTTACCAGCTTTAAGACATTTTTATGTGGCGATTTTAATGCAAATGTTCAACTCTTTCATTAAATTTAGAGGTTTGAATCTAATCTGTTATCGGAATACTACAGTTAAAATCTGAATTGTTCTCGGGACAGATTGTCTGTTATTAATATTGATCTTTTATTAGAATTATGCGATTGAATGGCTTTACATGTTAATAGTAAGAGTACATTTTCGACCTCACTGTTGATTTATTGCTTATTATCACAACATATGTACCTTTAGTTAGGAAGTTAAAAGTTTTGCAAATTGTTATGCAAAGTTTGAACATTTGCTGAAGTGGGAGACTGCTGTTAAATTTAACATTGCCCTGTCGATCGTCACAATGTATAGTAGTTGCTATAGTAAATATGACTTAAGAGTCACTGAAATATGTAATAGGATTGCACAAGCAAAAAGGCATTCGGTAGTAGGAAAAAAGCTTTAACAAGAAGTCTAAAGAAATTCACAAAGATGAAGTAGTGTAAATGTATACACTGAGAGAGAGAGAGAGAGAGAGAGAGAGTTACTGTGCAATCTTTATCTGTCTGTTTTAGAAGAGCAGTTGGTTTTTAATAAAGATCGTTTCCTAACTCGATCTGTATCGCTGTTACTAAACTATAAATATACACTACGCGGTAGTATTGACTTTGTGACTTAAAGCCTGAATTTTATATGACATACAGGTGATAAAATTCATTTGATGATGTTTTAATGAAGTCTTTTGCGCTTTGTAATCTAAAGAACAGTATTGTTGCAGTAAAGTTAATAATTGTTCTTTCGCAGACTTACATTGGAAACCTTTCCTAATGTATTTGTGCAAGAATGCTAATCATTGTTCATGTTTTGTCATAGTTACTTGTATCGTATGATAGGAGGAGAGGCGTGAGATTCTTCAGGCTCTAGGTCGTCAGATGACCTTTGCAGAAGACGTTGACCTCCGTTCACTCTCAGATGACCAATACACGGGTCAGTTAACGGGCGCTGACCTCAAAGCACTTCTGTACGACGCTCAGCTGACCGCCATACATCAGCTCCAGAGTGCTACCTTACTGACTGGTCGTGGCCAGGGCTCTACACTCTCTGACGATGTCTCCAATTTATCTTCTCCGCTGATTGTTTCGTTTAATTCTGATGATAAAGTAGCGCTGTCGTCTGACATGACAACATCGAGCAGTGGAAATCTAGACGATGTTTTAGCTGGAGACGAAGTGGTTCCCGTGGAAGTGCAGAAGGTTGTTGAGGGTTCAGGGGCTGGACAGAGTCATGTGGGAGCTGTTGAGGTCCACTGTGGTGTTGAGACAAAGGTCAAGGATGGAAAGTTGAGCCTAGTTCAGGTTGATATCACACCGCTCGGTGCCGGTGTGGCAAGGAACAAAGTTAAAGCGATTGGAAAGAGCGATGAAAATCTTAAAGGAAGTAGCTTGGATGAAGTGTTACCATCACAAGCTGCCGCTGTTGATAGTGAACAAGGCCCAGTTCTTAGGAGCATAGGAGGTGAAACAGAAGATGCAGCTGATGCATTAGAAACAGTAGCTGTGGCAGGTGAGCCATTTGATGTTGCAAGAGGTAAACCAGCTGCTGTAGCAGCCTCAGCTGTAGTGGTAACGTGGGAGCATCTGTTGACAGCTGCCAGAAATTTGAGGCCTTCGGTGACTCCAGCTGAACGTAAACGCTTTGAACAAATGTAAGTCATTTTATAGTTTTACTGCAGTCGTTTTGTATTATGTTTATTAATATGATGCAGCTTAAATTTCAGATTTATTGTACTTTAATTTTGTCTAAAGGTTTAAGGATTGATTTACATTTAGTTCAATTTATGCAAAAATACTATACATTAATTCAATTTAAGCAATTTACGCGTTGGTACCATTTTATAATGACGGATCCTTAACGGAATAGATTTTTGATTTCAGATTTTAATCCCATATGTTTCCTTATAAGGTGAACACAATTAGCTGTTATGCATGTAAATTCCAAAATAGCAGCCTTTTAAATTCACTGATTTCTTTTACAAAGCAGGTAAAGCTAATGTTAACGTCAGTTCCCTCACTCGAAAGCGACGTCAGTGACGGGCGAGCCCAGGACTCGAACCCCGAACACACCGATCCTCAGTCGAATTTGTTGTTGATGATGGTTGATTTAAGTGTGATTCTTCACCACCCGGGAAGGTAGACCTGCCCTCAGATTCCCCTTATACAATTTTGCATATAAATTGTATAAGCAATTATCGTGATTATTTAAAAAAAACATTTTTCTAATGTCAAATAAACATTTCTGTAAGTCCTTTTCTCTAAGTCCGTTTGTTGTATTCCATGTGTCATTTGTAGCCAAACTGACTTCTTTATGTCATCCTTGAACGTCGAAAATGATATTACCGTTATCGAACTTTATTTATTTATTCATCATATGTATATTGCAAATTTGCATCATTTACAATTTGCAGTTTGAGCGCGTGAACTGAAATACAGGCCCACACTAGATTCGTCATTTATTTTATCGTCTTATTGTTAAAATTTGCGTAATTTTCACCATATTATTATCGATAATGCCGTTAAACTGAACGCACTTTGCTATTTAAATTCGTCCTTAATATTCCTAAGCATGTAGATTTTTATTAATGCTTTTCAGATACGAGCAGTTCGTTGCATCTCGCAGTAAGCTGCAGATTGGTCAGGAAAATGTAGGTCAAAGAGCTACACTGGCATAGATCATCAATGATTGGCAATGTACTGATTGAATAGCTGAGATGATACGAGACTAGACTGAAAATCGGGAGGTCAGAGTACGAGACTAGACTGATAAGCTAGTTATAAGATATATATATATATATATATATATATATATATATATATATATATGCTGATAAAAGGGAGGTCAGGAGCTTGGATATTAGTCTTACAATCTCTGACGGTGATAATAAAAACAGAAACTTAACTGTTGATTGGACAATGGATTGCCTGAAAGTGTTATAAGTATTAAATTGATTCATGGCCATTCGACCATTACTTGAACATTGAATGATTATAGGAATTGCAGGACAATATGGTATTGAAATATTAGATATGAACTAGACTCTAAGTTTGTGAATATATGTTATTTTCGTATGCAATAAATAATGCTATAGTGTGCATTATACATGTATGTTATGATGCTGTCTGTATACATGTTTATGGTTTTAAAAATTATATGTGCCTGTTGTTTTTAAGTGTATCTATATATGCCTCTTATATGTATGCATTTGCTCATTTGTGCATATTTTATAGCTTACTATTGTATATAATGTGTACATGCTTTGTACATTTATACTTGTGTTTTATGTATCTGTTGCGCTGTTTCACTGTGGTTGTGAGGTTTGTTCCCAGATAAACAATGGACTACTCTGAAATAACTAGAACAAAATACTTGGAGCTATATAACCATATTGCTACAAGTATGTGTTCTAGTTATTTGTTTAGAGTAGTCCAGTTTACCTGGGGACTATACTACTTAAGGCAATATAGTTATATAGCTCTAAGTATTTGTTCCAGTTATTTGTTTATAGCAGTCCGCTGTTTACCTGGGAACACACATCCGTGCTTCATTGTATAAACGCATTGAGATTTACTTATAAATTAACATTTTACTTTAATTAAGTTCTAATTTTGAACTTAATTAATACAAATTAAAATTTGAAGATACTGCAGTAGAGTCAGGCTAAACATGCATCTATGTCAAACATTAAAACATCAACGTAATAATAATTTCTCTTCTTCTTTATCCACTTCTCTAGTGTACATAGTACTGTACATAGTACTGTAAATAGTAAACAAAAATACAAATAATTATTTAATTTGTTACTTTTTGTTTATTATTAATAAAACCGACGGCATAATATACTCAACAAATACTAAGATTTTAACATTTCAGAAGTGACTAGAGAATAAAATCAAGTCTTATCGGAGTGAACTGGATTAAATAAAATTGTTCTGCCATTTGAATTTCAATGAAGTCAGAGACACTTTTGATGTGCACCTGTCATCTAACGCTCCAGCCATCTGTGGTTTGATAAGTTTGAAGCAGCAATCGGTTGGTGATCGCCGAGGCTCCAGAAATTGCTGCAAAAACTTAAAACGAATGAATCAGTCTATTCGTATCCCGATTCTGGTTAAACTTGTATATATGAGAAGATGATGATGATGTTGGTTAGTTACCTTACGGCTATATTTACGACAATCGGGTGAGAGCTGAGTGTTGTAACCGCTAACAAATGGGATCAACTCCGCCATCTAGGTGTCGACATTGCCTCGTGGTGTACAAAATTGGTCCATATATACTTTGTACTAACAGCTGCGGCGTGTGATATTCTTGTCAATTTTGGTTACCAATTTCGATTACGTCTCTTTAAAACAAATAGATATGCAAACTGAGGTAATCAATATTATGCCTATCAATAACCTATCTATGCAAAATAACACGATATGGCGATAGATTTGCATCTCAATAGTTTTTCATGTGATATATTTATGTTGTGGTATTCAGATATTCTGATGCAGATGATGTCATATTCGTGCTTTATGCCAGCTATTAATTTGCGAGCTATATTTAGAGTCAAATGCATGTAGGTGAATTATTTAATAGGGAGCCAATATTAATTGATAAAGACTGATTGATTAGACTTAGTTTATAGTTTGTGGCTTTAGCACGTTTAAGCTTACATAAATCCTTCCTTTATAGAATTATTCAAAAGTCACTCTTTTGTAAGACGTACATGAAGCACTCCTCTACATGTATATTGCTGGAGCACTTCTCTATGTCACTGGCTGGAGCCATTGGCGATGTCGGTAAAATATTCGACCACGGATCAATATGTGCGGGATTCAAATCCTGGGCTCGCCCGTCACTGGCTTCACTTTTTGAGTGAGGAACCTTACGTTAACATTAGCATTACCAGCTTTTATAATTTTTCTTTGTGACGAAATATTTTCTGAAATGGTTGATACTTTTACGTGTTTCTGTGTATTTTTGTCAAACGTGCTTAGTTATAGCATTTCCTGCCATTTAAAGCGACACGGAATTATGATTCAGGTTCATAGTACTAAACGAACTGTTTTAAAATAAATAAAGTTTCCTGGTTGATTTGTTGTTTAATGTTGTAATAATTAATTGCCCCATTATAATATATATAATAATTATACTAACTAGTTTGGTTTGACTTGGGAATGCTATAACAGTGCAAACTTTCACTAAGTACGAAGTCTACGTATTTGCTTTATTGAGTTTTGTCAAAAATAAAGCTTCAACATCATTATGATTTTATAAAATAGTTAAGCAGTGACTTTCAGACATAAGCAGTATAACTTTTCGTTATAAACATCTGTCACTTTTTATCGAGATTGTGCTTACTTTTATAGTCTGTTTCAAGACTTTCTAAGGCCAGGCAAATCTATACCAAGAAATTAGCTGTATTGAAATCCTGCATCTAAATGCAGTATTCCTGTAGTCAAAAACTTTACATTGATATTAACAAACGTTTATGTATAAGCTATTGACGTACGGTAGGTCATTTACTGAATCAGTTGCCTTATGCCATTTTGAGAGCATTTACTAATTTTCAATTTTATTATTAAACTGTACTGAGGTGCCATTTCTCCCTCCTCCCCTTTGCGGCGGATAACTAAAGTCAAAAAAGAAAATATTAAAACGCCGTATTAAAATGTCTGTATTATTATTTTACACTCAGGTCTATTTGATAAACTCATTTGTCAGGTGGGTGATTTGATCATGAATTACTTTGTCGCAATAGCAGCATTTTGTCTGCCAACGGTTCCCATTCGCTTTGACGTCCTTATAGCCAAACTTCACTACACGAGGTGATTTATAATAATAATTTATAAAAATAAATTAAGGCCATAATAATTGACTACAGCGAATTCTCATCGATCAGTAAAATTAATAAGATAACAAGGTAAATAAATTATATTATCATAAGGACATGAACCCGATCCCGTATTTATTAGAGTTTTTGTGTGAAATACTATTTAAACGAATGTGTTTTAATAAAATTAATAAATCATAGTATACTGAGTTAGAGTTATTGCATTGTGGTGATTTCTGAATTCAGAATTTCACTGGAATGAGCAGTACTCGACTCCTTCGTTCCTTGCAGACTGAAATCTGATAGTTAAATATTTGCAGTAATTAATTATAATAATTAATAATATTTAACTTAAACTACCTTATAATAATAAAGGTCTAATGTCCCTTTCCTCGTACAAGGATGATGTCAGGGACGTCCCCCCTTCACATGTCACTACAAATCGATTCACCCCAAACGATCTGAAAAACACGTGCTGAAGAGAAATAAAAGATCCTAAACAGTGCTGGTCCGGTGATCAAAAACACAGGCAAGATGAAATAAAATCTATGGTGGGAAGAAATGTGTTTTAAATTTACAACGGGAAGTGGAAGTAGAAGAACATGAGCGAAGATCAGGAGGCAGAGAGTTACAAACAGTAGGAGCTGAGAAAGAAAATGAACGTCTACCTAACGAAGTGAGAATATTAGTAATTTTGAGCAGTTTGGTATCGGAAGAATGAAGCTTACGAGAAGGTTGATATTGGGTTAGGAGATCAGAAAGGTAAGAAGGTTTACCAGAAAGGAGTGTTTTGAAAGTTAAAAGAGCAATTTTATACTTAATCCTTTGAACTACAGGAAGCCAATGAAGGTTATTAAGCAAGGAACTAGAGGTGGCCTGAAGCCTCGAGATTCGACAGACAACACGTGCTAGAAGAGTATTTTGAACGCGTTGCAAACGCATGAGAGAAGAAGAAGGTAAACCATATAGCAATGAATTTCAGTAGTCAAGTTTAGAATGAACTATTGAGTTGGCAAGAATTATGGATGAATTTTTATCAAGAGATGACCGTAGCTGTCTGATTTGACGAATCTGCAAGAAAGATGAACGACAGACAGATGAGATGTGAGATTTAAAATCAAGATTTTCATCAAACATGACACCAAGGTTTTTAGCCTTGGGAGTAGGAGTGAGAGCAAGATTTTGAAAATAGATGGATGAATTAGCAATTTTGGTTCTTTGCTGGGGAGTGCCGATTAAAAGATATTCGGTTTTAGAGGGGTCGACAGAGAGATGATTACAGCAAAACCATGAATACACTTTGTCAATAACAAATGAAAGGTGTTGCAATTTCGAGTCAGAATCTGAGCTAGAAAATGAGATGTACAGCTGAGTGTCATCAGCATAGAAATGAAATTTTATTGAAGCATTGTCTAAAACATAACTGAGTGGGGTAGTGTAGAGGGAAAAAAGTAAAGGTCCAAGTACAGATCCTTGAGTCACACCATGACCCAAGAAGAGGTAGTTCAGGGGAGCGTTCATTGTCTATAATAACAGATTGAGTGCGACCAGAAAGATAGGAGGGGATCAGAGAGAAAGCGGAATCAGAGATTCCAAAGCACGTTTTAAGTCTACTGGTAAGAATGTTATGATCGATGGTGTCGAAGGCAGCCGAAAGATCAAGTAGTACAAGGGCGGATACCTTTTGAGAGTTTAAGGCTAAGAAAATTCATTATGAATGCTGAGTAAGGCAGTTGGAGTGGAGTGAAGCCTTCGATATGCAGATTGGAAACAAGATAGAGAAGGAAAAGATTCCATATGGTTGCATAAGCGAGTGTAGATTATTTTTTCCAAGATTTTGGAAATGAAATTTAAGTTGGAAATGAGATGATAGCTAGAAAGATCATCTTTAGGAAGTGATTGTTTTTTAAGCAGAGGAGAAACAACAGCATTTTTTAAAAGTAGATGGAAAAATTCCTTCATAAAGTGAAAGATGGGTAATTGGAGGTAGGAGGGCCTCAATGAAAGATTTAAGTAGTTTGGTTGGAATAGCATCTAGCGAGCAAAGACGAGTCGGTAGAGCAGAGTATTAGATGACGGATTTCTTCAAGAGAAGCAGGTATAAAATTTAACAGCAGAGGAGGATTTGGCATAGACAGTTATGAAATAGTCTCAGGACAGGGAGGAATAGAAGAACTGAGTCTGGTAATTTTGTCATCAAAGAAATTAAGAAAATTGCTGGCAAGAGTTGACAGAGATTTGGAATTTGGAAGAGACTTAGGGATAGTGCGACCAAGCAGTGAATCAAGGGTTCCCCAAAGTTTTTTGGGACAGTTTTGATTCTGCAAGTTCAAGTTCTTAAAGTAAGAACTCTTGGCGGAGGAGATCATATGATCAACAAACATAGTTGTTTAACGTAGTTAGCCTAGATCGTGGGGTTTTGCATTTCAGAAGGATTTTTCTTATCTCTCCTATATTTTGATTTTAGTTTAGAATGTAAGGATTTTTGTACGAGAATTTCATCAGAAATAAAGGATTTCCTCGGGTTGGAGCGACAAGAAATAGTTAAGAGAGGAGCGTGCTTGTCTAATAAAGACGAAAGCACAGAGTGAAATTGTTGTGTTATAATTAGCAACAGTTGAAGTTAGACAGGAATATAATGAAGAAGCCAAAATATCGGCAGAAAATGAAGAAATATTGATGGAGGAGAGTTTACGATAGCTTTTAATAGTTCTAGAAGAAAAGGAGTTAATGACCACAGGCAATTTGCAGAAAATTGCACTGTGATCAGACAATGACAACTCTTAGACTCCGAAGTCAATGAACTTAGTCATGTCACGGGTAATTAACAGATCAAGGATGTGACCAGAGGTATGGGTAGGAGAAGAAATATGCTGCTTGAGGCCAAACGACTCGAGTGTAGTAGAAAGAGCTGAAGAATAGTGATCGATATGTGAGCCAATGTGTATATTGAAATCACCCATAATGATAAGATCAGAGGGTAAAGAGGCAATATCCTCAAGAAGTGATGAGAAGTCAGAAAGGAAGTCAGACTTGGACAAGCAAGAAGGTCTATATACAGTTAGAAAGAGATATGATTTAGAGGCACAAGTAAGCCTAAGCAACATGAGCTCAAAAGATGGAAAAGATAAGCTTTTAACGAGGGAAGCAGAAAAAGAGGACTTAAAAATAGCAGAAATGCCACCGCCACGACCAGAAGAACGACCTATGTGCAGAATGGAATAGCCAGGAGGAGTAAGAGAGTTGAAGGACTGGGGGTGGAGTGTCAGAAGGTAACCATGATTCAGTTTAAAAGAGAATATCAATTGACTCAACAAGAATGTACTGTTGTATTAACTCAGGTTTGTTTACATTTTTTGTAATTGTGGTGGCAGATCGAATATTGAGACAGTAAGTGAATAAGTTAGAGGAAGAAACAGGGCCAAGGATTCAATTCAATATCGCCAACAAGAATTAAGAGAAAGGAAAGAATGAAATTTAAATGTCGTTTAGAAGTGAGATTAAGTGAAACTACATGAGGATAGGATTTGGAAAAATATGTCAATGGTATGGAATCAAGGCACTACAAACGGAGGCATGCGGTATAGGTTGGTAAGTAAAACTGCAAGAGGACAAAATATGGTCAATGGAGTTGCCAGTGAAATGGTTAGTCAGGAAGGGAGTAGTGAGGGCCAAAACAAGATATATAGACAGAAAGAGCATTGAAAGTACATCTAAAGAGAGCAATGCAAGTACTTCAAAGTAAATTATATTAATCAATTGACTGGACTTTTAAACAACTCATATTTTGTTTAAAAAGACTTGAGCCATAAATCTTTTAATTCTTAGTTTATAGCTTTTCTATAAGAGAGTATATAGCTTTTTTCTATAAGAGAGTATATAGCTTTTCACTACTTTCATACATGTATATAATCTGAATGCTTTAATTCCTATTCAATGATAACTGGATAAACGACTATATTAATAAAGACACTGCCACTAAAATTAAGACAATTATTTCTAAGTATTAATTGAGCGCATTGTATACATGGCAGCTGACAATAGCCCAGTCAGAGAGAGAACTATACTGTATGTCTAAGGAGTAAGCTACTTGTGCCGTGTAACTTTTTCTGTTTTCTGTTTGCTACACAAGCAGATTGAAGCAATAGTAATTGAAATGCTTTCAGAGAAAGATCTTTTTCTATAACTGAAATCAGTGAACAAAGAATTTTAACAACAACAGAATTAGAGTGCTACTGTAGTCCATGACAACACTGAGCACTATGATACCAAATCCAAGCCGATGAGCAGAGTGTGGGGTCCAAAAACATTGTAAGCCAAAATCCGGGAGTTCAGTCCGAGTAAGCGTTGGCCTACTAGTGAAATGGAGGTTTACTTTGTGATTGTAATCGCAACTAATTAGTCAGTCAAACTAATCTGTTGTAACAGTAGGCCCCTATATTAATTTCTATATTAATAGATATATAATATATTAATATGATAATACAATATATATAATATATTTAATATATAATTCAATATTTATATTTAATATATAATTATACATATATATATATAATATTAATATATTAATATAATATATAGATATATTAATTTCTATATTAATATTAGTAGGACCCTATATTAATTTCTAATACATTGTTTATTAGTGGAATGCTGGTTATTATATGGTTAGCGAATGTTGGTTATTGCGTGCGTTGTTTGTTATGGGACTATGTGTCTGAACATATGCATAAGCTCTGTCCGTGTCCTGTGTGTTTATACGTTTATTTGCGTTTATCGCAATGCGATTTGCAGTGTTTGCTTGTGTCAGTCAGTTTGCACGTAGCTTTCTGTTTGCTACAAAGGCTTGTAAACTGAACTAAAGTTCAGTGAATCGGCTTCCTGGAGAGATAACCCGATAACCCACTCGTATACATGTCTAGCTCTGCAAGAGATTTTCAACGTTTGGCGCCCGTTACGCTTTCGGAAGATGACTTCGAGAAATTGAGCATACATTTGAATGAATAATAAAAATAAAAGTTTAATGTCAGTTTTACTCATCTATTCATGGACGTTCGACGTCAAATATTGTATTTCATTATCTAGCAAAATAATGCTCACATACTTTCTTTCGATAGCTCACATACGCTCATTCGCTCACTCACTCACTAATTTACCCTCAATCACTAATTCACTCATTCAATCATTCATTCATTTAATCACTCACTAATTCACTGACTCATCTATTTACTCACTCACTAATTCTCTCACTCAATCTTACTCTTTTCTCAGTCCTTATAGGCCTATTTGCCTTTCTCTCTCTCTCTCTCTCTCTCTCTCTCTCTCTTTCTCTCACTCACTCTCACTCTATCTCTCTCCCTCTCTCTCTCTATCTCTTACTCAAACTCTCTCACTCTTTCTCTCTCTCACACACACTCTCTCTACCTTCTCGCTTCCTCACTCACTCTATCTCACTCTATCAATCTCCATCTCTCTCTCTCTCTCTCTCTTTCACTCCCTCTCTCTCACTCACTCTCTCACTATCTCTCTCTCTCACTCTGTCACTCTCTCTGTCACTCTCTCTCTCTCTGTCTGTCTCTCTAACTCTCTCTCTCTTTCTCTCACTCCCTCTTTCTCTCTCTCTCACACGCACTATCTCACTCTCGCTCTCTCTCTCTCACTCTCTCTATCATGCTCTCTCTCTTTCTCTCTCTCTCTCTTTCTCTTTCTCTATCTCGCTCCCTCCTCTCTAACACCTCACACTACCGGTATAATGTCTACATTTACAGGCTCTAGGTGCGCCACATATCACTGTATAGAATTACCAATAAACTCCAGTCCGCATTGTTTAGTATACTATCGGTCAGTTGATTCATCTACCAGTTTAGAGCTTAGTATAGTTGGTATATCATGTATATACCGCATATATACAGCTTCTGCATATAAAATAATAACAACAAAAATTGGAGTATTACAGTCATCCATGACATCGAGCACTATTTAGACAAAATCAAGCCGTTGAGCAAAAAGATGGAAGAAACACAGTGCAAATTCCAAAAGCCAGAAAATCAGTTCAAAGATATACATGTGTATATATATATATATATATATATATATATATATAAGAATACACGTAAACTTTTACTGTATTTCTATAATAGTTATATATATAGGCCTATATATATATATATATATATATATATATATATATATATATATATATATATATATATATATACGATATAGGTGAAATAGGACGTGGAGTAAGACAAGGTTGTAGCATTTCGCCGCTGCTGTTTAACATTTACGCTGAGGTAATGATTGAGGAAGACATGGAAGACTTGGAAGAAGGAATAAAAGTAGGAGGGAATTTGTTACAAGATGTACGATTTGCAGATGACCAAGGAAAGGTAGCGGGCAGCGAGATTGGATTGCAGAAGATAATGGATAGGCTGAATGATACGGCCCTAAGATATGGCATGAAGATTAATATAAAAAGACCAAGGTTATGAGAGTGTCCAATAATAAAGGTGAAGTTAATATCACAATACATGGTACGAAATTGGAACAGGTAAGGAGTTTCAAATATTTGGGTCATACTATAACCGATGATGGGAAATGTGAGACGGAAATATGCAGTAGGATTGCACCAGCAAAAGCGGCCTTTGGTAGTAGAAAAGAACTATTAACAAAAAGTCTAAAGAAAGACACAAAGATAAAGATAGTGAAAACTTTGGTTTAGACCACGCTATTGTATGGATGTGAAACATGGACCTTAAGGAAGAAAAATATTAGGAAACTGGAGGCATTGGAAATGTGGATTTGGAGGAGAATGGAGAGGATTAGCCGGACTCAAAAGGTTACAAATGAGGAAGTCCTGGAGAGAGTTGGCACAGATAGACAGTTGATAAATGTATTAAGAAATAGGAAGAAGAGATGGATAGGACACATTCTAAGGGGGGACGGTCTATTAAAAGAGGTCATAGAAGGTAGAATGGAAGGAAAAAGAGGCAGGGGCAGGCCGAGATTAGGTATGTTAGATGATTTAAAGACCCACTCATATGTGGAAATGAAGAGGAAGGCGGAAGACAGAGAAGAGCGAGGCGTTATGTACCACGGACCTGCCAGTAGGCAGTGCACTAAGAGAGAGAGGAGATATATATAATGTATATAAATATATGTATATAATATATAATGAAGTAATAAATTAAAAATATAGGAACTATATATTTATATTTATCTTCATATATATATATAATATATATATATTATATATATATATATACTATATATATATAATATATATATATAGATATATATAAATATATATATGTATATATATATATATATATGTATATGAAGTATTATTTACACTTGCATCAAAAGGTCACTTAGATAAATTATATTATCATAAGAGAGAAAGAGAGAGAGAGCGAGAGAGAGATACAATGAAAGAGAGAGAGAGAGAAATTAAGAGAGAAAGATTTTAATAGTTAGCAAATAGTTCTAAACTAAACTATTATCATGAAAACGAAGAGAGAGAGAGAGAGAGAGAGAGAGAGAGAAATACAGAAAGAGAGCGAGTCACTCAGAAAGAGAGAGAGAGACAGAGAGAGACAGAGAGAGAGAGAGAGAGTGTGTGTGTGTGTAAAGTACTGCAGTTGTTAGTAAGCTAATCGCGGCCTATAATACCTGCGGCTATTCTAGCTCTCTAATGTAAACTCTCGGTGCAAATCTTGATTTTTGTCCTCCAGTGCCCCAGACAAGTTCAGTCGATCTTAAACCAGCGAATGTTCAATTATAGTACAGCAGCGGGATAGAAAGTTTTGCTAGGTATACAGGTATGTTCGACGAGGTATTTAAAAAATTGGCAAATATATACATCTTTAGTTCACCAAAACATATAGTAGCATAACAAGTAAATAGTAAGGATATTTTTTATTCTTCGTGTCATCATCGTCATCATCTTCCCTTAAATCCCAGTTTAACCAGGGTCGGGATACGAATAGACTTTTTATGTTTGTCCATTCGTTGAAATTTTTGTAGCAATTTCAGGAGCTTAGGCTCTCATCAACCGAATGCACTTTCTGACGTTGGTTTGGATCTAGTTTTTTATGACGCCTTCTACGACACGTGCATATTTACACGGTTGGTCTATTCTTCAAGCAACCCGGACTAAACACGGGAAAGACTTATAAAACGGAAAAAGTTGCATTTCTTAAAATAGTTCTTTAAATCCTAAAATAGGCTATTAGTAGCTAAAGATAATAAGTTGATGGCCTCTTTGGCAACTAATATTGTCTTCGGTAAATATTGTAGAAATACGATCAGTCAGTTCGTATTTACATCAGATTTAAGCAAAATTAAACGTATGTCACTAAGGCTGAGTAAAATGCGAATAGTGTATAAATGCGAATAGTGCATAGATATTGACTTAATAGAGATATAAAATTTTACGTACATTGTAAAATTCATTTTCTCAAGTGTCACTTTTTTTGTCCAGTACTTAAATGGCCCGTTAATAGTATCGCGGGCTTGTGTAGCAAGACAACTATGACTCGATGGAAACTGTCGGATAACTGTGCTTTATTTCTAGTTTGCCCAACAAATTTATATTTATCGTAAACTAACGTTTTACTATACGGGCTTGTATATGTATATTCTACTTTTCAGTGAAAAGGTTTTCTAACGGCAATGCATGATTAGTGTTCGTGTTGGAGAAGAGTTTCTATTTAATCTGGTTGAAGCTGAGAATCTTTTAGAATAGACTAACTGGATAACGCACGTGTTTTGCATGTGCCGGCTAACGAATATACGGAGAAATTGCAGTGGAGTGGACATTAGTAAAAATTGTGAGGGTGTCAGTTTTATGTTAATGGAGTAACAAATGAAAGCAATAGATTATGAGAAGGTATATGTGCCGCGGACTTGTGACTGGACTGAACCATAGAGCGCAATATATTTTCATGACCACCATTATATAACACTGACTATTGTTTTAATTAAGTGATTCGCATAAGGCAAATAAAGTTGACATTAGCGAAGGCAAAATGAAGCCACATCAGGCGTAATCTTTCAACTTTTCTAGCAGTGGTGTATGGGTGGTTTGGTTTATTAGGGTAAAATCAACGTACGTGTGGTATTTACAACTTGATAGTCAGTCGCTGACGGATAGGAAATTAGCAGGTTTTATCTAGTAACCGCAGATAGTCAAATACTGCGTCAAACAGGTGTGTGAGATTATTACATGTGTTAACATGCTTAATATTAAATTACAGCAGTCCAACGGGATCACAATGCAAAAAAGTACAGTTAAGACCTTAATTTTTATTAAAATTATATTATAATAACTTATATCGTGAATTTCTAGTTAACTTTTTTCCTAAAATTATATTTAAAAATCAGTTCTAAATTTAGAACTGTTAAATGATTGCGAATTTTAAACTAGTTTATATGCTGCATATGCTAGATCAATGCTATCGAAAAAATGTTATCTAAACAATATGACCATTAGATTAATGACACTTGCCCTAGATATTAAAATACATGAAAAAACAGAATATATACGAAACAAGCATCAAAAACGGCCAATAGCTATCTATAACCCTATTACACAGTAATCATACTACATGTTCTATAGATTTACATATCAAAACAAATGTAAAATACCGGTTACGTGAATTAACCGCTCGTTTGATTTAACCGCTTATCGAAATTAACTAAATGTTTGTGTGATTTTAACAACAGCGTAACCGGTTCTACAATCATGTTACTGTCGAGCCTCTGAGGCAGTATAAAAGGCCCCAGTTCCTGAGTGGTTGTAACAATCGTCGTCAGTTCTCTGAGACGATAACAAGTGGCCGCAAGGCTCCCTTACGGTAGAGGCGGGGCTGGTCTCGATCAATCCCTCCTCTGCTTGATTGCTGACCTCGAGACGTCTCGTCCCTGGTCAGCGGTGCGAGCTTCGGCTAGGTAATTAGAGAAATCGCCCTGATCGGAGGTGTACCGGGGTTCTTGCTCCCGGGGATCCTACCCCTACTCCGGTGTATCCCGGAGTGGAGTACCCTTAGAGAGAGTAATAACCCCAAAGACGGGATACCCTCTGAGGGAGTTCACTGGGGATTTCCAGGGTGTGGGGTGCCCCGGGCCACGGTGTGAGGTGCCCCGGGCCAGGGTGTGGGGGTGTCCGGGCCGGAGGTGCCCGGGCCAGAATTGCCCTGGTCCGGGGGTGCCCAGAGCCGGGGGTGCCCCGAGCCGGGGGTGCCCCGAGCCGGGGGTGCCCCGGGCCGGGGTGTGGGATGCCCCGGGGTGTGGGATGCCCCGGGCCGGGGTGTGGGATGCCCCGGGCCGGGGTGTGGGATGCCCCGGGCCGGGGTGTGGGATGCCCCGGGCCGGGCTGTGGGGTTGCCCGGTGTGGGGTGCCCGGACCGGGGTATGGGTGCTCCGGGGGGTGTGGATGCCCCGGACCGGGGTGTGTGGTGCCCTTGGGATACCCCGGGCCGGGGTTTGGTGTCCCGAGCCGGGGTGTAGGGCTCCCTGGCCTGGTGGCCACGGGTTCACCGTTGTGGGGTCCCGGGGTACTCCAAATTGCCTACTGATTCATGTAAAATACATAATATTATTCTTCTCTAATATATTTTAACAGATTGATTCTATCGAGATGTAGATATTTAAATTATGCTCAGATTCTGCAACTAAGAAGTACGCAAGGTCTTTGTTATGAATGATTCTTTAGTACTGACCACTGAATAAAACAAATTGGACATAGATCATAGCATAGAACAACTGTTAGTGGATTTATTTCTGCTCAAAGATCGCGAATTTCGAAATCACACTGGTTCAAGGAATTATTAATCAAAGAGGTAGGTGATTTCTCTATTAGAATATAATTATTGTATTTATTTATTTATTTATTTTATCGCTATGTCGTTCAGTCATTTACCATATTAAACATCAAGACTATAAACTTGAAGACTCTTGAATAGCAATAAATCCCGGACTGGCACTTATTATAAACCTTATTCGAAGAGCAAAACATACAGTACAAATGATATAATAGTAATAATAATTATTATTATTTATTATTATTATAATTATTATTATCATCATCATCATAATCACGATAATAATTATAATACTTTCTGGAGGAATTTTTTCTTCTACTTTTGAAACTGGTGTTGTTTCAACTTTACTTAAAAATCAGTCACTTCCAATAGACAATCTTGCTAGCTATCGTCCCATATCCAACTTAAATTTCATTTCCAAAATCTTAGGAAAAAATAATCTACATACGCTTATGCAGCCATCTTGAATCTCTTTTCCTTCTCTATCTTGTTTCCAATCTGCATATAGTTCACTTCACTGAAACTGCCGCAGCATTATAATGACCTTTGCCTTGCCATAAACTCTCAAAAGGTGTCCGCCATTGTACTACTTGATCTCTCGACTGCCTTCGACACCATTTATCATAACATTCTCACCAGTAGACTTAAAACGTGCTTTGGTATCTATTACTCTGCTTTTTCTCTGATCTCCTCCTATCTATCTGGTCGCACTCAAACTGTTGTTATAAATAATGAACTCTCCCCTCAACTATCTCTTCTTCGTGGTGTGCTCCAAGGATCTGTACATGGACCTCTACTCTTTTACCACTACACTACCCCACTCAATGTCTTAGATAACAATGCTTCAATAAAATTTCACTTTTATGCTGATGATACTCAGCTGTACGTCTCATTTTCTTTTCTAGCTCAGCTTCTGATCTGAAATTGCAACACCTTTCATCTGTTTTTGAAAAAATTATTCATGATTTTCATCGTGGCAATCGTCTCTCTGTCTATCATCCTAAAACCAAATATCGTTTAATCGGCACCCCCAGCAAAGAACCAAGTAGCCAATTCTTCCATCTATTTTTAAATCTTGCTCTCACTCCTACTTCCAAAGCTAAAAACCTTAGTGTCATATTTGATGAAAATCTTGACTTCAAATCTCATATCTCATCTGTCTGTCGTTCATCTTTCTTCCAGATTCGTCAGATCAGACAGCTACGGTCATCTCTTGATAAAAATTCATCCATAATTCTTGCCAACTCAATAGTTCATTCTAAACTTAACTACTGCAATTAGTTGCTATATGGCTTACCGTCTTCTTCTCTCATGCGTCTGCTACGCGTTCAGAATTCTCTAGTACGTGTTGTCTGTCGATCCTCAAGACTTCAGGTCACCTCCAATTCCTTGCTTAATAATCTTCATTGGCTTCCTGTGGTTCAAAGAATTAATTATAAAATTGCTCTGTTAACTTTCAAAACACTTCTCTTTGGTAAACCTTCTTACCTTTCTGATCTCCTAATCTAATATCATCTTCTCTTTCTTAAACTTCGTTCTTCTGATGCCAAACTGCTCAAAATTCCAAGTATTTTCACTTTGTTAGGTTGGCGTTCTTTTTTTTCTCAGCTCCTACTGTTTGGAACTCTCTGCCTCCTGATCTTTGATCATGTTCTACTACTTCCACTTTCCGCTGCAGGTTGAAAACACATCTCATCCCACCATGGACTTTTTCATCTTGCCGGACTGTTTTTTGATCACCGGAACGGCACCGTTTAGGATCTTTTTCTTTCTTTTCAGCACATGTCTTTTTTCAGATCGTTTCGGGTGAATCGAAATGTAGTGGCATGTGAAGGGGGACGTCCCTATCATCATTCTTATATAAGGAAACGGACGTTAAGCCTTTATTATTTATTAATTATTTAATAATATTAATAACCCCGGATACTTTACACCCGGGATAAAATAAAGTAATTATTATAATTAAAACTTTAATTTTAATTTATAACTAGAATGATAATTATTTTTGTTTTCTTTTAGTAAAAGAAAGATTTTTTCTTTTAGTAAAAGACCATCGCGATTTCAGGCTGGCTTAATAGGCGAGGCCTTTATATGCACTATTATCTTGCTCATGCATTTCTCGCTGAAGTGCAATTGTTTAGCCCATTGGCTAGAGAGCTTGCACAATATTTCTTAATCTGTTGTCTGATTGTTTACATTTTCAGAGTTAATTATCTCACTCTGAACGAGAAAGATTTTAACTAAGAAAAGTTTTTATTTTAGAATTTAAACTTTAATTCTAAGTTAACGATCGATCGATCAATGCATTGCTTCTTGGATTGATAGATTGAATCATTGACTAATAAAACAGGCATGAACAACCGATACCTTCATATTTTAACTCTACCTGAGATAATTGAATTTTCGAGAAGGCCTGTAGGTGTATATTTTATGTGAAGTATAACATGAAAGGTATTGTTGACGGATGGGTTATATTAGAATGTGGATGATATGTGAAGGATATGTTTGTGTAATACAATGCCATCTATCGTAATCCTGACTTCGTTCACTGAATACTGTAAACATGCATCATCAGTACCTGCAACTGCATGAGTTGCTGTAGCATTAGTTGTGCTTTAATTGTAACAGCAGTTCTTTAGCTGCTCAACAACCCTTCATTAGCTATTCAATAGCCGTTCAATAGCGGTAATAGCAATTCAGTAGCAGTCCGGTACCTGTTTAACACAGTTTAGTTGCTGTCCATTAGCTGTTTAGTAGCTGTTCAATAGTTTAGCAGCAGTTTTTTGCCTTTAATGGCCTAATGAATCCAATTGCAATAAGTCCTAGCAGCATTATTCTGTTAGCCTTATCTTTAATATTAATATATCAATTCAAAAATAATTGTAAAAATATTTTCAATTATTTCATTAATATTAATATATCAATTCAAGAATAAATTTTAAAAATATTTTCAATTATTTCAAAAATCTCAATCAAAAATTTTATACTTTATTCACGTATACAGGAATTAACATATTCGTATAAGTTGGAGTCAAAACCTGTCGGACTTTCTCTGATCGTACATTTATGATACGAAACTGTACGTTAAATTTAGCTTGTCTCTCTCTTAGTGTACTGGTTATTGGCTAGTCCATAGCATATAACTCCTCCACATATCTTTATCCTCTGATATTCTCTTCATATCAACATACGAATAAGTTATTAAATCACCCAGCATCCCTATCTCGATCTTCCAATAACTTTTTCCTCTGATTCTCTCTTCAAATTCCTCTTTTAGTAAACCATTCCATCTAAGGACTTGATCCACCCAGTTCTTCTCTCTCTTCCTTATAATATATATCAATTGTCTATTTATGCCAACTCCATTCAGCACTTCTTCGTACGTAAATTTTGTCAGTCCATTTGATCTTCTCCATTCTGCGCCATAGCCACATTTCAAATGCTTCCAGTTTCCTAATATCCTCATTTCTTAATGTGAATGTTCACAATCGTACAGGAGCGTGGACTACAATAGTCCTACACTACATTGTACAATCTCTACCTTAGTGGATTTCTACAAACGTTTTGTTCGTTTTCCTCTCACTGAAATCGGATCTAACCCATTTAACAACAGTACACGTTAGCTTTAGTATTCTTTAGCAATAATACTCTTTAGCTATAGTACACTTTAGCTGTAGTACTCTTTAGCAGTAGTCCTCTTTAGTAATAGTACTCTTTAGCAAAAAGTAAACTTTAGCAATAATACTCTTTGGCAATAATACTCTTTAACAATAGCACTTCCGTTTACTAAAAGTTAGACACCGTAACAAACTTTAGCAAATAGTACTCTTTAGCAACAATAGGCCTACACTTTAGCAATAGTACTCTTTAGCAATAGTACTCTTTAGCAATAATACTTTTCAGTACTATAGACATCGTGCCTATGCGTTAGGTAGTCAGTGTAGTAATTATGAGCTAATTAGAGTAGATTTAGCAGAATGAGTGATGGTAGTAGTAAACCATGTAGCTATCTTTCTAATTTCCATGTTAAGAAAGAGGATTTAAGCCTTAACATTGGCTTAAATCATGAATTATTAAGTAGGAAATGTAGAATAATTGTAGTAGCAACGGCTTCAGCTATTTCAGCTGTTGCAGCTGTTTCAGCTGTTACAGCAGAATAGAAGCTGTAGCAGCTTATCAGGCACTAGTTGTAGCCGTGTCGGAATCGTGGAATGGTTGCGATGTAGCAGTGAGTGTTAAGTGGATTTTGATGATAGTGTTGGCGCATTTTGATCTACTGACAGAATCTCAGATGATGATGCTTGAAAATAAAAAAAATCACTTGATTGTCGTCTATAAAAGTTAGGCACCGTAACATACGCGATATTCTGCACACTAGCTATTCATGTATGTTGTGTACTAATATACTTTTACCAATATGCTTGTGTGCTTTATTATACATATATTCTTGGATGCATATATATATATAAGCCATATATACATGTATATATATATACGTATATATATAATTATAAAATTATATATATATATATATATATATATGTATAATATACATTATATATAATACATTATATATATATATATATATATATATATAATTATACATCATATACTGCATATACGCGCTGTATATACAGCACGTTTAGCAGAAATACTCATTGAGTATACTGCGCATGCAGCATTTCAATAAAGAAGTGAGTAAGGAGAATTTAACCTCAGAAATTTTAATCTTAAGTACCCTAGCAAGTATTAAAAGCGTTGAACTACATGTAAGCTGTTCAGTTTAGTCTCAGCAGGGACAATGGTCGATGTGCCACTTAATTAGACTAGATAGTGCTATATATAAATCTCATATATAATACTTCGTTTTAAAGCATTTGATGAGTCGATACATTATTACAAAGTCCCATGGTCTAATTCCCTTCCAAGCGAAATGAAAGTAGTAAATTAATCACCAACAAGGGGTAAGGTTGATAGAACTACATGTATACCCGCTCTTTAGAGTGCAGATATTTTCATGGACGACAGTAGCACTCTAGTTGTTATTATTATTATTAACAGTAATAATAATAATACTATAATAATAATAATTATTATTATTATTATTATTTTTTAATGCCCTGGGCTGTATAAGGCCCTGGGATAAAATATAAGATAAAAAAGACTTTATTTAATTAAAAGAAAGATGAAAAATATTTAAAATAGTTCCTCTACGCTCTGGGAGGCCGCATTCGACAATGTGCCACGAACGCATACAGCATTAAAACACTGGCGTGCAACAGATAGGCGCTGCCATAGAAAGGCTTTTTCTCGTTGGTCGCCTGTAATGGCACTGGTTCTCCTGTTCTTATTATTATTATTATTTTTTTTATTTTTTTTATTTTTTTTTATTTTTTACCCCGGTGTAAAGAACCTGGGGTTTGATAAAAACGATTCGAGCAATACGTGCTAAATCGCCGCCCGGCGACTCGAGGTCATCAATCGGCTTAAAAGAATTGTTGAAGCAGACTGCATTAAATCTTTGCAAAGTCATGGAAAGCCTTTGCCAAAGAAAAGATGTCTCTCGCTTATCGCCGGTTTGCTCTGCAATAAGTCTGCCTATGCCATTAATAAAGTCAACTCCTTCGGGATTCATCGGGAATAATAATAATAATTATTATTATTATTAGAATGCAAATACTTTCTTTTCAGGAACTGAAAACAATGCGCTGCCTGGATATTTGTCATAGCCGTTATATGTACATGTATATATATATATATATATATATATATATATATATATATATATATAGGGCCTAACGGCTATATTAATTTGTCCGGCCTCCCTTTCTAAAAATACAGAATAACATATTGAAGGTCTTGAACGTCTGTTGTATCAGGCACCATGGATACCAGGGACATGTCATGTGTGATCCACTGACGGCCTGGCTGACTATAGCCTGGCTTATACAGGTTGCATGGCAATGCTGCAAATACGTGTAGAGCCAATCAGTCTATAGGTTGCTATAAGGCAGTTGTAGATTCGTATTTTTGTTTGCAATTTTACTGCTAGAGTTTTCAACTTATATTCTATGTTATTATTCGTATACTTGACTTCAAGCTAAGAAAGGTCACTAGATACAATATCGACTATACTTGTAGGACTCCGATGAATAATTATTACTATTGTCATTAAATAATCTTTCTATTCGAAAATCGTTCTAAGCGAAGTAGTATATATAGCTATATACATGTATAATTGTATATAATGTATATATATATATATATATATGTGTGTGTGTGTGTGTGTGTGTGTGTGTGTGTGTGTGTGTAGGCCTATACAGTGTATATTTCTCTTTTTGTAAGTCGTGGCCTATAGTAGAGACTATAAAAGGTTATCTCCATATTATAGCCTATAGCGTCTACTATAAATGTATTGCCAGTTGTATCGACTTTATATACAAATACGCCGCCTAAAATACTGCCTTTGGTGCTGGCTTGAATATCAATTAAGCGTAGACTATATAGTCTAGTCTATAATATCGACTATATAAACCTACGTACATAATCTATCCTATAATATCGACTATATAAACCTACGTACATAGTCTATCCTATAATATCGACTATATAAACCTACGTACATAGTCTATCCTATAATATCGACTATATAAACCTACGTACATAGTCTATCCTATAATATCGACTATATAAACCTACGTACATAGTCTATCCTATAATATCGACTATATAAACCTACGTACATAGTCTATCCTATAATATCGACTATATAAACCTACGTACATAGTCTATCCTATAATATCGACTATATAAACCTACGTACATAGTCTATCCTATAATATCGACTATATAAACCTACGTACATAGTCTATCCTATAATATCGACTATATAAACCTACGTACATAGTCTATCCTATAATATCGACTATATAAACCTACGTACATAGTCTATCCTATAATATCGACTATATAAACCTACGTACATAGTCTATCCTATAATATCGACTATATAAACCTACGTACATAGTCTATCCTATAATATCGACTATATAAACCTACGTACATAGTCTATACTATAATATCGACTATATAAACCTACGTACATAGTCTATCCTATAATATCGACTATATAAACCTACGTACATAGTCTATCCTATAATATCGACTATATAAACCTACGTACATAGTCTATCCTATAATATCGACTATATAAACCTACGTACATAGTCTATCCTATAATATCGACTATATAAACCTACGTACATAGTCTATCCTATAATATCGACTATATAAACCTACGTACATAGTCTATCCTATAATATCGACTATATAAACCTACGTACATAGTCTATCCTATAATATCGACTATATAAACCTACGTACATAGTCTATCCTATAATATCGACTATATAAACCTACGTACATAGTCTATCCTATAATATCGACTATATAAACCTACGTACATAGTCTATCCTATAATATCGACTATATAAACCTACGTACATAGTCTATCCTATATTATCCACGATACGGATTACTACTGTCCATGATTATAATTACTCTCGCCGATTAAATTACTGTCACCCGTGAAGTCGAAGAGTTGCTGAGAAACGTCATGGGAAAGTCTCATGAAAATCTTTAATTGCTGCATGGAATTGCGTCATTTTAGAAGGAATATCAAGTATTTTTTTGCAATTTTAAATAAAAATTATGATATCTCAATCAACGTTCTGTATTCTACAGAAAAATGGTCTCCCACTTTACTAACAGCTGACATATTTACCCGGATGTTCCTGAGGATCCCCTAAGTCCAGGACTGTGTCCTTAGAAATAAAGCGGATATAAACCTTCCTTCAATAGCCTGTATAAACCTTAAAAATAAATATTGGAAATGATTAAATTTTGTTGTATTTCATTTACGTTATAGCATTCCCATCAGTTGGAACTGTTTAACAACATTATAGACATAGGCTAGCAACATATAGGCCCTATATGTATATATATATATATATATATATATATATATATATATACATACATAGATATATACTGTATATATATATATATATATATATATATATATATATATATATAGATAGATATATAATTTTCTAGTTTCTTGGCGTCGTCGAATCAGAACCACGACGCGACTTGTATCAAGTAACTTGTCAGATTCTAATCTGTGCTCCGCATAACGCTTAATAACATTTCTTCTGTGCAGTGAACGTAACTGTCAACTCTTTTCAATTGTGTATTCTTTTGGAATAACTTCGCACCACTATCTAGGAATATATTCGTTAGGATCCTGCCAATAAAAGTCGATCCAAATGGCAGGTCCAGGTAATAATAAGGTTTGGATTCAGGGTCAGTACGTAGAGATAAATCAACCTGGAATACGGTTTGGACCAAACGTTCGCATCAACAGCAGCAATGTCATGATCAACGGACAATATATCAGACCGTCGGTGCCGATGCCGACAGTGTCGGGTTCGATTCCAGGCATGCCGCAGGATATCTGGGTTAACGGAGTCAATGTTGGGCCAGGGATGACGGGATATTCCGGAGGCGTGGGAAATCCAGGAGGATCTATTTATAGCAGTCCAATCTCAGGAGAGAAACCTGACAGCTCTTTGAACAGTGAAAGTTTTACTGCAGCGATCAGCAATAAAAGTGAGGCTGGTCAGGACTCAAAATAGCATAAACAAAGAGATTATGTAAAAATACTTAACAAAACAGTTAACTACCAGTAATATTCAGCTTAGAGGATGAGCCTAAAGCGTCGTAAATACAGGCGTGTTCTAGAAAGCAGAATATAGGCGCTGCAGCTAATCCAAAGGAAGCGACTTAGAGCTCATTTTCTAATTGTAATTAATCTGACGGCGAGGTCACCATTCAATGCATGGTCTATGAAATACTCTGGACTGTTTAAACAATACATCACATTTTTAATAGCAATGTAGACTAGCTTACTGGAGTAACTTTATTAGTTGTTTCAATTGGCTATTAAAGTATTAAATGACCAACTAGGGGAAGAATAGCTTAAATGTATAGATCTGAGAGTGGTAGAGTTGTTTAGCGGAGCTGTGGACATTTGCTTGTAGTTTTAGGATCCTGTAATTTACATAAATAGTAGTATAGTTTTATTAATCAATGGATTTTTAATTATTGTGGTTCAAACTACATTCTGATTGCACTGTGATAGTTTCTATGCTAGGTAAATGCGCTTAGTGGGGACAAACATTTTTATTTTAGTTGCTCTCTCTCTCTCTCTCTCTCTCTCTCTCTCTTTATAGTATTCTGCCAAGTGGCAGGTTCAATGTACATATTCATACTCACATTCTACTCTCACTCTCCATAAAGAGCACTTCATCGATGAAAGAGTTAATACATTCTCAAAAGATTGTAGGCCTACTTTACCCACAACTAAAAGTAGCTTATAGCTTAGGAAAAACTTTGCTTTTGAGTTGGTTTCTCTTTGCCTTATTCAGTTCTTACTAAGGCGCCTGGTACGAAAAGAGCAGATTACTGTTGTTCTATTCTTCAGTGGCTCGGACACGACACCAGAAATGTGATTCTATATGATATTATTTTGTATTTAATGAATAATCGAAAATTAACAACTGATAAAAAAGTAAACACGCATTATAGTGAAATGATCAACTATGTTGATATCTATCACTTTTTATTACCACATGTTTAAACCGTTAGGCAATTTATTCCATTTTCTGTGTAACCATTCCAGTGAATGTCCGAGAACTTACTCTCAGATCAGCGCGGCTGGGATTCGAACCCACAAGGATTCAATTCACCTCAGGATCCGACATTTAAAACTTCATGACGTTTCCCCTACGCCATTAAGACATTCATTTTTTTAGATAGACAGGAACAGAAGCAACAGTATATTCCGTCAGTGTAATTGAAATAAACATTTAATGATAGATAAGGTCTTTACATAAAACTCTAAAAAATACGACTCTCTTCTTGAAAGTAAGCCTACCATAAACATGGAGACTATAAAGTGTACAATTAATGAATCGTAATAGAACAAACAAATCATGAAATAAAAGTAAAATATGTATCAATATTCTGTTAATGGTCACCTGTTTAAACAATACTATCATTATAAAGTGCACTTTAAAAAACATTTTCTAGAAATTGAGCGCGAAAGACAAAATGCTATCATTTTTTATTTCTTGCAAAAGATAAACCGATTAGGCCCAATATAGCATATATTTTCACCTTGCATTTGGAAATAAGGCAGCTTGCTGACGACTCCAGCCAGTAAACTGATTTAATAAAGAAATTCCTTAGAAATCCAGAGTAAAGCCGCTTGCTAAATACTGTAACCACAGTAAATAATTTAAATATTGTAGTGAATGACATATGCAAAATGCATACATAGCGAGAATAGCTATTAAGAAGTTGAGCTACCACTCAAGAAGTTTCTATTTTATAAACACACTTCGGCTATTTAGGTTAATTACGAGTTTGATGTCTATCGGAATTGCTTTTACTCATAATTGTATCTATGACATGTGCACACATGTTTTAGTTTTGAGAGGGAACATCTTGTAAAATGTAGATTTTCCCTGCTGATAGCTTATCACTCATAGTTTTAGCGCTCACGTATAAGAAATGAAACACTCCTCGCCACAAAAATCTGTAAAAACTCTTGACCTCCTCGTGGTTTTAAGCTCTTGAGTTTGATTCGTCATAGCCCTCGTCACGTGCTTGTCTGTCCAACAAGATATCAATATATCACATTGCTGAGATATAATAAAAGTTTCTACATTTAGCGCGAGGTCGGGAATGAATGTAAAGTGTTCGTTAGAATTGCACTGTTTTATATATAGTTCAATACGGGAAAATGTGTTACAATGGCCCCATGTAAAGTCTAAATCACTAAAAATAAAGTAAGATTCGATTACTGTGCTTTTCTTAGGAGACAAACAATAAATGAGGGAGACAATAATTGACCGCGTCCTTCTCTCTTTCTCTCTCTCTCACACACACTCTCTCTTCTCTCTAGTGTTCTACCAAGTGGCAGGTCCAAGGTACATATACATACTCAGAGTCTGCTTTCACGCTCCATAAAGAGCACTCTATAGTTAAACAAATTAATCCCTCCACAAAGGCTATACCTGACCAATACGCTACTTAGCCTATAACTTGGGAAACTACGACTTCTGAGGTGATTTCACGTTGCCTTTCTCAGTTCTTTTCCAGTCGCCCCTTACGACACATGCAGTTAACAGTTTTTCTATTCATCACTGTCCTGGACTACAACACAATTTTAATCAACATAAAGAATTAACTTTATGTATGTATATATGTATGTATATACCACGGACCTACCATTTGACTGACCTCTGCAAAGAGAATTTCTACGGAAAATCTGATGAAGGAGAGGGAGAGATGGAGAGAGAAGCTTGCTAAAGGCTGATAGGATGGACACGACAGAGCGTTGAACCCTTGATACATTATGTTACTAGGCGAGGAATCCTATATACATAACATCTTAGTTAATTATAGATATCCTTGGTAATATATACATGTAGATAACCTTGTAGTAGGCCAGTCATGGTAGCTGTTGCTCAGATAACTTAATTAATACATGCAAAACAGAAAGCAGTTTCAGAAGGTAGAGGGGGGAGGGAGGGAGAGAGAATAATGATATGTTTCGTTTGAAAATTGAAGTACGCAATAGGCTTATTAATAGACTATAGCGGTAACAATAGCCTCGTACATGTAGTTTTGCTATCGATACTGTGGAGTCACTAGTTCTATCTACGAAACATGTAGCCTTTGAGTTGACTCTCTGGATTTAAGATTTTGAACTAGACCTATTTTTGGACCCTTTTTATTCTCGTCGGCTTGATTTGATTCAATAGTGCTCAATGTTCTCTTTAACGACAGCGATACTCTAATTTTCGTTGTTGTTGTAGCTGTCAACATTCAGTAGTTTAATTGACTATATGGAACATAGGCCTATTGTAAATCTTCCACTTGATAACGCTGAAATCGAGACAAGATTGCCATCGCTCGAGTAGGCTTTTACGTCACCCCGTGACCCATATAGTCCCGCTCAACGTGCCAGGGGTCAAATGTTTATTACCTAAGCCATACGTGCACATGTATATTAAGATCTGATGAAGCAATAATTTAATAGATCTCTCAATGTCAACCCACTATCAACAGCCTGTCAACGTCTTCTTGTCTATCTGATATACTGATGTGATATATAGGTTTGGTATTGATCCGTAGGACTACTAGCCCCCATGGGGCCTATTTATTTTATTTATTTACAAATTATAATTAGAAAAGATTTACTTTATTAAAGTTTCTGAAATTCACGCTGTTTTAAATACACGCTGTTTTGGATCTGCATAATTTATGTTGAGTGAAATATTCTTTCATGAATTAATGTACAGTATGATTTTAACTCTATAAGATTAAGCCTGGTAAGAAGAAAAGCTTAAATAGATACAGTGACTTGCCCAGTTGTGAAGACTTGAGTTGGTGGGGCAAATGTGTAGCAAATTAAAAAGTCAACGATTAATTACTAGTAACCATGGAAAGGAAAAGGAGGAACTAACGAAAACTACAAAAAACAGCAACCATAAGAACGGAAACTCTACTGCACATGCGTATGACATGCGTGTAAATGCGTTCACTGCGTTTAAATCTAATCCTAAATTAGCCTTCGTGCTAATATTTCGAATCAATGAAGCTAGAATGTATATTTTTTTATATCTAACCAAAATGGGAATTCCCTAAATCACATTCAGACAAAGCTGTACACAACCAGTTCAAATATTTAGTTTTAGTTTAATTCTATAAAAATAATCTTCATGTGCTACAGTAATTATTTATTGTGCGATTGTCGAATACATTTTCATCCTTAATGTATTATGAAGAACTATACGAGGAGACCCGAATGTGAATTTGTATGTAATTTGATCATAGAAGAGTGATAGAGGGTTGAGAGTGATAAAGTATTAAGAGTGATAGAGTGCTAAGTGTGATAGAGTATCAAGAGTGATAGAGTATCAAGAATGACTGAGTATTAAGAGTGATAGAGTATCAAGAGTGACTGAGTATTAGGAGCGATAGAGTGCTAAGTGTGATAGAGTATTAAGAGTGATAAAGTACTAGGAGTGATAGAGTACTAAGTATAATAGAGTACTAAGTGTGATAGAGTACTAAGTGTGATAGAGTACTAAGTGTGATAGAGTACTAAGTGTGATAGAGTACTAAGTGTGATAGAGTACTAAGTGTGATAGAGTACTACAAGCAAGTGTGATAGAGTACTAAGTGTGATAGAGTACTACAAGCAAGTGTGATATAGTACTGCATGTAAGTGCGATAGAGTGCTCATCGACAATTAATACACTAGTGCAGTGCAGTGCAGTGCAGTGCAGTGTAGTGTAGTGTAGTGGTTAGAAGCAAATCCAATCAGTGCACGAGTGATCATTTTATTGATATTTTTTCAGTCACGGGCATGGCACCTGAATATCATTCAACTCTCTCAATATCATCCATAGCTTTAGTTTGAAATGGAAATCTAATTGTATGTTTCGTTCCTATATTCTGACTTCTTCCTCAAGAAGGTTTAAAGCTTGCATGTAATATTTCAGGTGGAATAGAGATCGCTCAATGATAATTAGCTGCAATCGTTACAAAACATGGTTTGAAATTCAGAGGTTCTGGCGTCTCGCTACATTGATCGTGGCACATGGTCTGGTTACTTTCAACTCATTTCTGAGATTAGTTACGAGTGAGGACTAAATTCATTCATACGTAAACGTATATACATAATGCATATACGTTTATTGAAAACAATAGTAATTTTAACTGTTGTTTGATACATGAGTATAATTTTAAAGAAAACAATTGTAACTACTATTGGATACTTTTATTTGATATATTAGTCCAAGTATGGTGTTGTGCATTTCATTTATGGGATAATTTGTTCACAATTCCATAATGAAAATATGTCTTTATATAAAATCAACTTCTTATTTTTAAATATTTTCAAATACTAATAGTATTCGATGTAGTCGTATCTATCGCAAGTACGATCAACTTCGTATTTCTATCTTTAAAAGTAGGTATTTTCGGCGAATTATCAATCTTTTTGTTGACGGTGCTTTGATGTTTTTGCTAATCTTTGATGACAAGTTGACATGCATAGATGATTAGATAGTAGATCCAGGATTAATTAATAACACATTAAAGGAATTGGGTTAAGATATCTGAAGAGGTTGAGACTGTGAAAATAAGACCTAGGCGACTAATGCTGATAGACTGCTGGCCTAAAGTGATATACTATGTCTCTGTGGTTTTGTAGACCTAATGATTACTAGTAACTCTCTCATTTCCTAACAAGTTAAATACTTGTTATACTAAGTGGTATACTTTTAACAAGTAGTAATCAAAGCAAGTAGGTCTAAGTGATATACTTGTAACAAGTAGTAATCAAAGCAAGTAGGCCTAAGTGATATACTTTTAACAAGTAGTAATCAGAGCAAATAAGTGATATACTTTTAACAAGTAGTAATCAGAGCAAATAAGTGATATACTTTTTACAAGTAGTAATCAGAGCAAATAAGTGATATACTTTTTACAAGTAGTAATCAGAGCAAATAAGTGATATACTTTTTACAAGTAGTAATCAGAGCAAATAAGTGATATACTTTTTACAAGTAGTAATCAGAGCAAATAAGTGATATACTTTTTACAAGTAGTAATCAGAGCAAATAAGTGATATACTTTTTACAAGTAGTAATCAGAGCAAATAAGTGATATACTTTTTACAAGTAGTAATCAGAGCAAATAAGTGATATACTTTTTACAAGTAGTAATCAGAGCAAGCAAGTAACAACTTGTTAAAAGTAATATAATGTAGCTCTCACAATTACGCCAGTAGCCGTTTATTTGATAGACATGTAGCCGTACATGTAGCATACGTATGATTATAGTACGCAATACATAAAGTACATATACAAGTGCAGATGAGTGCACGAATTTATAAGCTGCATACAATTGTATACCTACCTGACAAGAAAGCAAATATCTCAACTAGAGCACACGAGTGCACTGTAGTATATGCAAGCAGAAAACGCACATAATATCATATAGGCATACATAAACAAGCATACAGAAGCATGTATAAATTGATACGCAGAGCCAATGTAAACACCAATCTAGCAATACAACTACACAGTCTGACAGATATGCAGACATATAGCCTATGCTGAGTATATAGCTAACGTGTGAGTGTTTCATTGCTTGCAATGATATTGATGGCAATAAAATGTTCTAAGAGTCAATTGTGAGTGTGGTCATATTCCTTGAAATAATTTTTTATTTGCTCTTAGGCGCCACTAGGCCTCGTACTCAAAGCATTGAGCTTTATAGGTCCTAGTCATAGAAATAGTCAGAGTCATAGGAATAGTCATTAGTCGAATGAATATTAGGCAAAGTCATGGGCATAGGCATAGGCAAAGTCATGGGCATAGTCATAGGCACATAGACATAGTCATAATTTTAGGCATAACAATAGGCATTGGCAAAATCACACGCAAGTTATAATTTTACTTACGCTAAACAGCTTAGCAAGTATAAAAATACTATTCATTTGTATTTTCACAAATACTATTTTACACATTTATTTTAGCATTTTTGCGAAACTACTAGAACTCTCCAAATTATTTACAATAAGTTAAATTTAGCTCGAACTAACGATAAGTATAGCCTTAAGTAACTATATTTATTCAATTTCCTATTCCCTTATCTTGCTCGTTATTTGGTTTGATGCAGTGAGGACTAGTTACCACGTCAACCGGCTGAACTTAAAATAAAAGATCTCTGATGAATCTCAATTAGGAATTGCAATCCACTCTTTATCTTATCTTTATGGCTAATGCCATCACATTTAAAACTTTATTTAAAAATTAAAATCTATGTCCTTGACATCATACTTGTCTGAGAAAACCGACGTTAAACCTTCATTATTAATCCTTTATTATTTATTATGGTCTGATTTACTGTATTTTGAAATTTTCACCGTTTTAGACCTTCTCTTTGCTCACCGGCATGGATTTGTCTCAATAGTGATCGATGTTGTCATGAACGACGGTAGCACTCTAATGACTGTTATTGTTGTTGCTACTCTTCAGTAAAGGCAGAGCATTTTAGATGGAAAGAACTATTTAAAATAATTAATTGAGATTATGCTCATATTTTAAGTGATGCATGAAGCCTTACATATCTATAGCCTCCTTTACTCGATAAAGTTAATTTTGGTAAACATTTTCATGTTTCAGATGTTTCGAGACCGATCTAGACGAACAACTCTCACTCTATTATAATCCGGTTGTATATATCAGACCAATGATATCGCAGATCCGTGCTAACCTCCACATACTTCACCGCTTCCCACAGACCTATCATCACTTTCTACATCCGTCTGATATCAAAACAGCTCCAGCGTGATATCTACAAGATATTAAATCTCTAAAGCAGATTACATATATATGTACGCAGTGTATGATATATACAGAGTATATTCGTAGCACCCAATTCGATCAAATCCTCAAGGAAATGACTGGAATTAGGTTAGGTTAAAAAACGGATGTCATAGAGGCCATAGAATGCAGAAAGTAGATGTTTTAGACAGTATATAATGTGAAGTAGCCTATTAAAAACTCTGTATTGCCTTGTCAACACACGCCTCACACAGTTTGTACTATCATCGCCAACATAAATCAAATTCAACCCCGGATAAAAACTCTACAAGCACGAGGCCATTCTAACAGACCTAACGACAGGGTTAGTTCTCCAACTGACAGAGAATTCGCAGCTTACATCGTTAGTTTGCAGTTCGAATTTCGCAAGAATATAAACGCGCTATCTCGTGAAGAATTACTACGCGCTATAATTGAATTTATATTTGTAAACTCAAGGATTTCACACGATTCATAAAATAAAACCAGACCCAGGGATAACCTTAATATAATCATATCCTTCTGTTGTAACACGACTCATGCTAAGAAATGCCCGGAAATAAGAAGAAGGGATCCAGAGTTCAGAAGTTTAACTCGAGAAGCATCCAGCCAGATCGCGTGCGACATCCCCCTGAAGTGAGAGCTGGCAAGAGCAGCGCAGATCTTTGTTCTCCGTCAGAAAGAGAAGGAGCCGTCGCAGCGGTACTGTTAGCAGCATCAAAAAGCATCACACCAGCTAAATCAGAAATAATTCCAGCAAACCAACACTCTGGCCTAGCAGCAAAAAGAGAAGACACAACAGAAGTAACAGCAACAGCAGCGGCAGCAACAACGGCAGAAGCAGAAAAATGCATAGCAGCCGTAACAACAGACGCAACAACAGCAGCAAAGGTAGCATCAACATCAAAAGCAGCAACAGCAGCTGCAGCAGTGGTATCTACAGCGACATCTAATACAGAACAAATTTTGACAAAAATATCAGCTGCAACTTCACACTGTAATACAACAACCAGCACATCTCACCCAGCTGATGTTGCAACAATAACCACAGCACCAAGAACCTTCCCAGTATCAAATGTTCCAGCAATCATGACTGCAAGTTCTGCAACAACAGTAACTACAGTAACAACAACGGTCGCTACAACAACCAGCGCAGCAGCAGCAACAACAACAACTAAATCAGTTTATAAATTCGCCAACACATCACCTTGTGCTTTCGAAAATGCTACCACTACTGTAGCAACCTGCCACGCTTCCACTATTCCAGGAAATACGTTAAACAGCGGTGTCTGTAGCTCAGCCACCATCAGCACCCCTGCCAGCATCGTTACAAAGCAAGAAGCTAATAGGAAGTATACAATTCTCGGAAAAAGCAGAACTTCTTTATCCAATGTAGATTCTGCAAACGTCGCAAATGGAAACATTTCAACAGCCTCTAGAACCATCATTCCAATTTTCACAAGAACAACACCTGCAAACATTTCTCCAGAAAAGAAAAATGGCAGTTCTATGAAAACTCAGCGTGAGAATAATACAGTCGTGAATGCGCATGAAAGCATCGAAATAAAAGACAACTGTAAAAAATTTAATTCCGTTGCAGAACACGAAATGTGCCGACTCTCAACTAAAATTCCTAGTGGTAGTAGCACCAAAGCACAAGATCAAAACGGTACTGTAGTAGATCCTTCAGCAAGTAATAGGACGCGAGAAGGCAATAGCTTGTTAATGCGTAACTCAGATAACAAAGTAGCTGCCAGTAGACATAAAGGTGAAGTGAAGGCGCGAATATCTAGTCGAAGTAACGCTACAACTAACAGCAGTAGTAGTACATCCGCAAGTTCTGCGGAGAGTCGTGAAAAATCCAGCACAAGAGCAGGAAGATATCAGTTCCTCAGTGAGGAAGAAAGGTCTACTCTAGCCTGCCCTGCTTCCGGTCAAATCCAGTCAGGAACATTTCGCAAGTCCCGCAGCAGTCTCGCTAAGATTCCCTTCATTGAGACAAGATCATCAAGCACTGACGCCTCATCTGTGGAAGTGCCTGCCTTGAGACCTACTTCGGCTAATTTCGAATCAGAAAACACGGGAAATAATGCGGGATTCCTTCGGCGAACTTCTGCAAAAGAATTCATGCGGGAATTTCGGACTAAAAAGGCGCTAGAGTCTTGCAAACGGAGAGATTCAAACGCCTCGTTCCACAGAGAATCTTTCGATGCTAATGCCGCTAAAGTAAAATCCAAAACTAATGTCCTGTCGGAAGATGTCATCGTAAAGCTTGATAAAGCAAGTTCACCTAGCAATCCAGATCAGATTTACAGATCTCATCGGATGGTGGAGGTAACAACAAATGGAGAGAAGAACGCAGGAATTTGTGAAACTAAAGCCGCCACTGAACCAGTTGACTGTCTGTCTACTACAGTCTACCGTACCTCTGATAAATTAAACACTGAAATGACTAGTGAAACTGGTATCGAAAGAAAGTGCGATAACGCGAGCCAAAGTAGGGCGAAACCTATTGAAGCCCAGAAACTTTTAGCCAAGACAGAGAATGCTTCAAGGGCAGAAAATAAATTGTCTTTACACAGAAGTTTCGTGCCGGGAAAAACATCTATTCCAAAACACGATAAACAATTATCAATAGCTGAAGGTAAGAGTGATATTATTAAATCTAAAATAACTAAGCTTTCAGTCAGGAGATCAAGTCAAATAAACCAGTTCAAGAACGAGATGACGAATTTATCACACAATTCCAACAAAGACTTTACGGGCTCATCTTTTGCCACTCAAAGAAGTGATTTAAATAATGTAGCAACGACATCAGACTTTTCCAATAAAATCAAAGTAATACAACAGTCTGCACTTTCGAACAGTACGACTGGAAACTCTTCAGTCTGTTTTGAGAAACAAAAGTATATTGCCTCCAAGTCAGTAGCAGATTCTCAAGGCTCTACTTCTAAATCAAATCTTTCAAATGTTACTTCATCGAGCGCAGCCGGTGGCAAAACCGGCCCCGTAGTAAATTTACTACGCAACAAGAAAAGCGTTCTAAAGTCTCTGGTAAACCACAGAGAGACTCCATTACGTCGAGCCAGTACGAGCCTGTTAAACTGCAGGGATGTTCCTCGTGTGGTGCCACCTCTAGCATCTAAGTCCTGTCACAGTCAATCCAGTATTTTTCTATCTGACTTCACTGCTCCGGAAGTTTTGCAAGCAAACAGCGAATCGACGAAAGGCTGGAGAAGTAGTCTGGACCTGAACTTAGTGTACGTAGAATGCTTCGATCCGAGCAATGCTGCGTCGGTGAGAGAGCTTTCAGCTGGGTACAGTCAAGAAAACATTGCAGCGGCAACTGTAGCAGCTGAAGCCGAGGAAATGGCTGGCTCAGATTCGGTTTTAGCCAAACATACAAATATCAACGAGACCTTGGTAAATGTCTCCAACAAAAGTGTATTAGAACAAGTATCGCATATTAGATTGAAACCTTCATCGGTACATTCTTTAACAACAAAAGGATCTTCCTCTGACCAGGAAGAGATAGTAATTCCTAGTATGGCTAGCACAGATAATATATCTAGAGTTATAGTAGATCAACAATCTTCAATAACTTCATCTGAATCTCCTGAAATATCAGATGGTTCTTTAGTAGCAGGAGAGAGATCAAAAGTATCAGCGTTAGCAACAGAGCCCAAGATAACAGGCGAATCAACTAAATCCGTGCAAGAAGTAAATTCTGCAGTTGAAATACAAAATGTAACAGCTTCTCCTTTAATTGATATACGTACCAACATAAATGATACTTCAAATGCGACATCTCGTAGGTTGCAACCTTCAAATCTGATAGCACCGTCAAAATTCAACATAAAGAGAGGGCATACTTCTCTATCAAAAATATACTCCTCTGAAAACGACTGTTTGTCTTTATCTAAACCGTCTTCGTCAGCCTTAATCCCCTTAAAGCGCAGTACAGAAACAGCAATCGATCAATCTTGTAGTGAAGCAGCATTTAATAGAAAACACTCACTTCAAGCTGCTCACAGTAACCTGAAGGATTATAAACATGAATCAAAGGACAGTAATAAGACCATTCCTACAGATCACGATTTTGTAAAAGCAAACATCAAAGGAGTTAGAACCGTTGAATCTAAAAATATGAGAAGTAAGAAAAATATTAGCAAATCTAAAATTCAACAACAACGAGAGCCAGGCATTGCCAAAAGTAATGAAAATAGCCAATCTATTTCAGGATCAGAAAATAATAGCATTCTAGGCTTAAAAGAATCATTACAACAGAACGATGGACCAAAGGACCATGCAATTCAATCAATGTTGAGAAAGATGCCTGCAAGAAATAATCAAGAGGATCAGGCGAAAAACAAACAAATCAAAGTTTCATCTGTTGCTCAATATAATGAGAAGGAATTAGTACGTCAAACAACAGCGCAAGCATCAAGTAACTTAGCATCATCCACTGCATCATCTAATAACTTAGCATCATCCACTGCTTCATCAAACGAAATAGCATCATCCACTGTATCAACCAAGAAATTAGCATCATTCACTGCATCATCAAATGAATTAGCATCATTAATTGCTTCATCAAATGAATTAGCATCATTCACTGCTTCATCAAATGCATTTTCATCATTCACTGCTTCACCAAATGAATTTTCATCATTCACTGCTTCACCAAATGAATTAGCCGCAGATCGGACGTATCAGACGCTGTCAGCTAAACGGGTCAATTCTTCTTCATTCAAAAATTCCTCACCTAGAGGAAATTCAGTAATTCAATTGAATCGTACATACTCAGCATCGTCATCCTCGGTTTCAAGCAACGAAAGGATAAATACTGCCAGTAGATCAAGCGGCAGCCTAGCTTCTGAGTCTGACGTTGAGTCAGTAGAAGAAAAGCAGACAGATAACTCAGAAAGTTCACAGCGCAACAAAAAAGATAACGTTTCATTCTCTAATCAGACAAATGTCAGATCGAGTAGACATTCCCCTGTAGGACAGAGTAAAGGAGCACGAAGCGTCACAGTACAGCCCTGTATAAAACGTCAATTAACCAGTGTGCTAAAACACCATAGATCTCAGGTAGAGGAACGATCGCCTTCGTCAAATTTATGTTTAAATGAAAATGATTCCACAATGCATGTCAAAGACAACTATTCCATCCGCTCCATAGATAGACCCAGTTCATGCGTGGCTGAAGGAAACGGTCGTAACGTTCTTCCACAGAGATACTCAGCAGATTTGTCGAAAAAGTCCGAAGTAATGAGTAGAAGAAACTTGACCAGCTACCCTAAAATCTCTCGCCATGAAAGATCTATGTCTGATTCAGGAGATCAATCAAAACTCAACAGGAATTTCAATCCGAAAAATGGGAATGATCGCCGAAAAGACGAAGCACAAGGCAAAGTTCAAGGAGTCAAACATAATCAACAGCGTAACCTGGGGTTGCAATGGCAAGGGAGTAATGTACAGTCTAGAAGCAGTGTTGGAAATGTTATCCAATATTCACAGTCGTATTCCAACATACACCAACGGCTGAGTCCAAAGCGTCCTGTTAAAAGTCCGAGCACAAGGAGTCTATCTGGATTAGGTAGTCCTCAGATACAGAGACTGGAAAACTTCGGTGCTCGGAATACAATTCTGGAGGAAGACCTGACAGAGGAGAGCTTATCAGAAGACGACGAGATCATTAGTAGTCAACAAGCTCCTTGCAATGATACTTTAACGAGCCTCGAAATAAAACGCCAGTTTGGGCCAGACCACGAAAGCCCGTCAGGAATGTATAAACGGGAATCAGTATTGCCTGTAAGTTATAATCGAGATGCAAATAATTCAGAAAATGTCACACTTCAAACGAAATTTAACGGCAATACGCAGCAGGGCAACAACGAAAAGTTTTCTCCCATTTCGCAATTGAGAAAAACTCCAGCTTTCAAGATGCATAGAAGTCTAAACGTTTCATCGCCTCCAGAAAGAGTTACAGTAACGGGAGAAGCTAGCAACGGAGAGGTCAAAGGAATTGGCAATCCCACCCAAGAAGAGAATACTGGTGTCGATAATCAGTCGAAAGTTGAACAACGCGAGGCTAGAGTTGGCGATGGCATTAAACAATTAAATGCACTACAGCGATATCAACAAAAACTTACCGAACAGAAGAAACTAGAGATGTCGTCAAAGCCGACAGAAGTCAAAACCAAAACGAGTAAAACTGTTATCCTACAATCAGGAAATGGAAATAGAAATTCGTATAAATCCCCATCAACTCATTCTTCGTCGTCTTCTTCGTGTGTTCCACAACCGAGATTTACTTGGGCGATTCCGTATTCTAGAACCCGATCAAATGTCCATCAAAAGGTTGGCACTGCAACGACTGACAAAGGCGTAAATGCAGCAACAGTGGAGAAAACAAACGAAATTACATCACAGTCTGCAAAACAAGAAATATCTAGGATAACAGAAGGTGCAAGTAAAGATTTCCAAAATTTAAAAGACTTAGGAGATAAAATCCAATGCAGACAACAATCGAATTATAAACCTTCTGGATCTGTCGAATTAAGGTCAAGATCGACATTTTCAGCAACTAAATTATCTGAGAAATCAGCGATGTCAATTGCCGAATCCGTAGGTAGGCCAAAATCTGCCAATTTGCCGTATTCCTTGCCAGCAGCCGCGAATAGCTCGTTAATGCAGAAAACAATACATCACAACTTCATCTCTAACTATCGCGATACTGTGGAATTTCCGTCTCACAAATTAACCATCAGTAGACCAACTTCTGCAAAGTTTGCATACTCTGGAGATCAGAAATCAGGTAGACTGTATAGTCGAGCGTCACTGGCGTCATTCTCTTCAGCATCACTAGAGTCAGGGTCAGCTATCTCCATCACAAACAGTTACTGGTCTGAAGAAAACAGCTGTGAGTCCATTTCCACGTCCAGAAATAGTCAGACGAGCCTAACGGATAGCTCGAATACATTGGCTTCATCGAGTTCAAGATCGGGAATACCTCGGCTTATATCTAGCAGCAATAGGCAACTACAGCCAACCAAATACTGGATTCAGAATAAGATCACCACAAGTGCAACAAAGACGGAGTTGATTACAGATGACTCCGATGAACTACAACCCCCTCTAGTTAAGCCATATGGCACCGTATCTAGAACAGGAAAATCCTCAGAAACCAGTACGTTTAAAGGAGAGTTCAATAGACAAAATTCAGGCGGAATTCCAAGACTTCACGTGAAGGTTCCTCGTAATGCAGATACAGGTAGCAGATGTGGTTCGTCTTTCAGTGGGACTCAAAACACTACAGAGAGACAACACACGAGAAGCAGTAGACCTAAGGCTGCGCGTGATCAAGCTTCAACGATTGAGACTACGACGGAGTTAAAACACGACACAAAAGCAAACCTGAACTCAGAATTGTTATATCATAATAATACACTGCGTAAAAACAGACTCCACCGGCAAATGCATGAACCAAAGCAGCAGAAAAATTCCTTAAAGCCTCAAGGTGCGGCGCTTCAAGAAACATCCGACGAGGAACTTCATTCTGAATTTCCTAAAAATAGAAGTGTATGCCAAACTAGAGAGCAGAATAGAGAGCAAAATAGAGAGCAGAATAGAGAGCAGAATAGAGAGCAAAATGGAGAGCAAAATAGAGAGCAGAATAGAGAGCAAAATAGAGAGCAAAATAGAGAGCAGAATAGAGAGCAGAATAGAGAATCTAAAATACTACGACTCGTCAAATCTCAGAGCGCCTCAGTCTCAGACAGGTCCAGTCAGAGGTCATCATCTGGGCGCGAGAGTACAACCAGCTTCTCAAGAACTTTGGTAAAACTGATGACAGATGAAGAAATTAAAAACGGTTCGCTTGATATGCACAACTCCGATGACGCAGCTTCGTTGGGTAACAGGAAGAACGACTTGTACGTCGTGACGTTCGAGAGTGATGATATTATAATATTAGAGAGAGCACAAGCTGCTGACCCTGACTCTGTTACAAGTAATGAAGCTCCTGTTAATACTACTGCATCCTCGTCCAAAACTAAGACAAGTACAACGGATACTAGCAGTCGCTCTCGTGGCTTTGAAGTACTCGAAGAAGTCAAAAATTTCCATACAGAATTGTCTGCTATGGATGTAGATCAGCCTCAGAGAGATCAAGATTCTGTTAGAACTGAGACAGAAAGATTAAGCAAAGTTGACAGCTTGTCACTAAACGAGGCTTCAGAGGTAGACAGCTCTTCTGCTGGAAATTGTCAATCGCATGCAGTTGCTTCAAATACAAATTCAACCAATTGTAAAAATGAAAGCATTAATATGATAGATAATGAGAATAGAAGTCCAGCAAATACAGATTCTCAAAAGAATAAGAATTGTCCAGATTCTCAATCGGAAGGCAATGAAATGAGCAATGAAAACTCTATAAATGAACAGGAAACGTCTGGCAGTAAAACTGAACAAAATACTGAGCGTCTGATAGAAGAACAACGAAGTATTCCCATCAGTGAGAGCGGTTATGACTCCTGGAAGTCCGAGGACATAGAGGCGTTGAATATGGCCACCAATCAGAATCCACAGTCTGTCTATTCTTCAGCCAATAGCAGTGCAGCAGTGTTGGGCACATGTAATGGAAGTATATCCAGTCCAGAGAGCGCTGATGAATTGAAGACACTGACAAAAAAAACAGCAACAAATCAGGAAGTGGAGTTCAAAAGCATTGAAGATAGTGCATCTTCCGTCAGCAAGCAGAAGTATGCCACGGGATTTACTAATTTTTCGAGAAGCATTCATGCTGGTAAAGAGCTTAAAGATAATTTAAGGAGCTTTAAAGTTGCATCAGGGATAAATATGACCACAGGAGGCAATGCCACTCGAGAACCCGAGCAAATACAAAATCTGGCAGACACATTAATTCCTAAAATGAAACAGATGGAAGTCATAACTGAAGACAAAGTGAGTCCCAAGGAAACAGATGATTCCTATGGTTCCAAAGCGGAAAGTACCAGAGTCCAGGAAGCTGAAGAGAGACTGGCTCATTTGAGAAGTTCCGTGGAGAAGAAGATCCAGGTGAGCAGACTGTCTCGAGTCAGCTTTAATCTCTTTAGCAGAGTAACGAGCGGTCGAGCCAGCAACGATACACACAGAACAAAACACAGCGATATTCTTGAAAATAATGCAGACAAAACTGGGAGTGAGACAATTGACGTCAGAGCGAGGGTGGCTAATGGAATAGATAATAAATCATTAGAAGCCAACTCGATTCAATCAACAACTTTACAAATTAGTGGATCGAGTAAAACTTATGTGATAGATGCACCAGAAAGTAAAGAAATTCAAGAGAATATATTGTCAAAAGGACGATCGTTTATGAGCAAGTTACGATTTGGATCAAAGACAAGCACAGAGAGAAAATCTGAGGTTCAACAACAGATGAAGTTTAGGCAACCGACTGTACAACAGCAACAACAACAACAACCAGCGCCAGAAGAAAAATCTCATCAACATCAGCAGCAACAAAAAGATCAACAGAAAACGATTCAACAAAAATCTACACTACATCAAGGGCAAAATAAACTTATACCTCAGGATAGTCAACAACAAACTGTTATTAAAAGGCAACATAAACAAACACAACATGTGCAACATAGAATGCAGCAGCAACAGGGGGAGAAAAATGCACAACAACAACGACAGGTTAAACAACAAGAACAAAACATTATGCGTCGTGAAGATGAACTGAAGCAGAAAGAAGTTAATCCCCAACAAAATAAACAACAACGTGCACAACAACAACCACAAGAACAACAACTACTACTGCAACATCCAAAACAATCCAAGCAACAGTCACAGCAGCTAGAACAACAACAACAAGAGGATCTGAGACCACAGCAGCAGTGTAATCAGAGTGGTGAGGAGAATTGCTATGAACAAGAATGCGATGATCTACTGGAATCTTTACAAGACTCACAGTCTGATGTTGAAGCATACTAGAACTAAAGAAGGCGCTTCATAGACTTTATCTTATTGCTAAACGGTGTCTTTACAAGGCCCGGCATTTTGGAATTCTTTCAATCGCAAATGCAAATGTCCATCCTATTCAAATGTTCATCCTATCTGCATATACAATTGTACATGGAGTCTAGACCTTCGCGATAGTATTATATTGTTTGCATTACGATGCTCTCATTAATGAAGGATTTGAATAATATCGCTTCTAGAAGCTGTTTCGGTATTGTAGCTATCCATTATTATGGCGCTGTAAGCATAATAATGCATAGCAACTTGTATATATACATATAAATATAATTCTCTATGACCGTTTGCTGTTCAGTTATTTTAGAAGATAAATATTACGAACCAAGTTAAAAGATGGAAATATAAAACTGTGTTCACTCATTTGACAGCGTATCAAATAGTTCAGCGCTTAAAATAAACACGCATTATAGTGAACCGATCATCTAGTTGATATCTATCGGTTTTTAATACCACATGTTTAAACCGTTGGGAAAATTTAGACCATTTTCCGTATAACCAGTCCTGTGAATGTCCGAGATTTTACTCTCAGATCAGCGCGGTTGGGATTCGAACCCACGAGGGTTCAATTCACCTCAGGATTTGTTATTTAACCTTCATGACGTTACCCCTACGCTATTAAGACATTCTAAAGCTTCAGTTGTTGTGATGAGATTTGAAATGACCGATCTTTTAGGGTGCTCTGGAGTAACGAAGGATCAAAAAGTAGCGACAAGAAGTTTGTCAACTGAGCGTCACTTGTTGCTAACGTTAACATTAGCTTTACCAGCTTTTATTAACAAAATGAGTAAAAATTTCAAAAATGTTAAATCTTAATGAAAGCTGTCTAAGATCCAGTAAACCAGCATTACAATATGACAATTGTGATAGTTCTGAATGATATTAATAGTGATATTATCAATTGATAATATCAACTGATATTATCAATTGACAATATCAACTGATATTATCAATTGATAATATCAACTGATATTATCAATTGATAATATCAACTGATAATATCAATTGATAATATCAACTGATAATATCAGTTTATAATATCAACGGATATTATCAGTTTATAATATTGATAAAAAATATCAATTATAAAAATAGATACTACCAACCGAAAATATTAGTTGATAATATCAATTGAAATTATAAATTGACAAAATGGACATCAAAACTTCAAAATTTAAAATTAAAATAAATGATTCAAGGTATTCACAGATATCAAGTGCACAATGCACATGAATATCACAGAGATTTATAAATTCTGCAGCAACCGTAGCAGAATTAGTAAAATGTTTTAACAATGCTAGTGAAAATTTCTTCAAAGATATAATAGCAAAAATAGCGGTTTAGAGATTTAATTAAAATTTATACGTTAAATATAGCAAAAACATCCGTCAGTTACTCTGAATATCATTCGATTATAACTTAATAAAGCATAAAAGTAAAGCTAAGATTAACGTCAGTATCTTACCGACTTCGCCACTGGCTCCGGCCAATAAGAAACGAATGTATTAATTCGGTACAATATAGTTTATATTGTAGTATATTAATATAGAACATTTGAAAATAGTATAAGAGAAAATTAAAATAAACATAATTCATAACAGAACCAAAAAACCTCCGTGATTGCATCATAGCAACAGTTGTCACTGCAATTATGACATCTCGCACTTCCATCAACCAATCGTTATAGCAGTAGCAAACTTCAAATAACACAATCTTAACAAAACCTCAGAAGCTCCAATTAACAATCCTCAACTAATTATAACTCGCTCTCTCATACACCATCAGATGTCAGAACCAAGATACACATTTCTACACAGTCTAGCGCACGTATCACACTACAAACTACTCAAAAAAGATTATCCAATCACAGTGAATTTGCATATATAATTTGAAATTGTGGTTTTTTGCAACGACCTCTCACATTCACTAACGCTGTAAAAATGTATAAATAGAATGTATGATTAATTAGGCACATAGAATTCTTATATAACTATACAATTTGATATGGAAGTTTCATTAGCCTAATTTTAATCAAAATATAGTGGCATAAAATATTGTCAAATTATATTTTAGATTTAGATTTTTTATATCAGTGTTGGCCTTCTACAAAAAGGAGCCACATTCCCCTTCGCGTTCATTCACCCACACCCACCAGCAGCGAGCTTAGCAGTTAATAAGCCTATGCCTTTATGATAAAAAGTTACCTTCTATAACAGTTTTCAATTTCATGCATCGCTTTTGTATTAACGCCTCATGTGAACTTGTACAGTTCACATTTTTACAATTGACCTAAATTTTAAGTCTTCTTAAAGTAACAAATTAGCGTAGTTTCAGGTTTCAGGATAAAGCAGCACGAGAGTAGCATAGAGATTCATATAAGCAGCACTGACCTACAACATGAAAGCGATCAAATCACCAGACAAGTCTAGCACGCTATACTCTAAACACACAAATCAACTTTAAATCTAAGTTGATTGGTTATTCAGCACTTACGTGAAGTGTCAAATATACGATGATCTAAAATCGTTTTTACACAAATATGACTTTGTTCAGTAGCAGACAAATGAAGTTAGTCTTACAAACAGTAAAGCATTTGAGCTATGCAGCAATGCATTGTTTTGGGTACCCAGAAATGTAGAATATAATTATATCTAGAATTTAATTATATCTGTTATTATTTTCGTCACTAACTCGAACTAGACAATTCATAATCAATCCGTAACACCTTTATCATTTTATTAATTAATAGTAATCACAACGTCATTAAATGAATCAAATATTAAATCAAGCTACATCATAATAATATCAGTATAGTAGTATCTAACAGATTCAGCTAAACCAGCAGAATGTAATCTAATGGAACGACTTGCAAAATAAATTTTATGATTTACTAATACAATAATAATACAATTCAGATATTAGTACTTAAGAATCTCGTTTAACAACGGCAAAAGCCAAACAACAACGATAAAACACATCCAGTGAAAGCTTCGAAAAATTCAGTAACAAACCAATCATATTGCATTAGCAGTAAATTAATTGCTTCACGCTCATCATTGAAACTAATAACTTGTGCGCTATCACTACAACCACAACTGCCACATAAAATCTACCTGGACGATGAAACATGTCACAAAACATGTCACGTGATCATCTTAGTGCTGGTTCCAGCCAAAAATACTCAATGCTGATCAAATTTTCATTCTTCGACATTTCCTCGGTGTTCATTCTTTTCTTCCTTCTGTTCTCCCATAAATGCTAATTCCAGCTGCCTTCGGGTTTTTTTCGAGGCAGTCTTGTAATTTTCTTTTAGGGTTACCAAAAACTTTCACGTGTCAAAAAATGTTCATAAAAAGCAAAAAGTTGCAATCCTTCGATAAACCCATCGATTAGCATCTAAACATTCTACGTAAATTGCACATTAATATACGCCTTAGCCATTTGTTAATCTACTAAATCTAGAAAACACACAAGACATTCTGTTCTACATAATCCATAATCCCGTTAAATGGTTACACAGAAAAGAATTTAAGCTGAAAACAGAAACTACTACCCAACAGATCAAGTAGTAAACACTACTAGCCAATAGATCAAGTAGTAAACTACTAGTCAATAGATCAAGCAGTAAACTACTAGTCAATAGATCAAGCAGTAAACTACTAGCCAATAGATCAAGCAGTAAACTACTAGTCAATAGATCAAGCAGTAAACTACTAGCCAATAGATCAAGCAGTAAACTACTAGCCAATAGATCAAGCAGTAAACTACTAGCCAATAGATCAAGCAGTAAACTACTAGCCAATAGATCAAGCAGTAAACTACTAGCCAATAGATCAAGTAGTAAACTACTAGTCAATAAATCAAGCAATAAATCTGACAAATATACAAAATATCAAAAATACAAGTATTATGTTAATTGTAATAAATCTCAAAGATCATAAAATATTATGTTGCCATCAAATGTAAGCAATCAGCAACAAGCATTCCCTTCAGCACTGCTGCTAAATGATTTTCTATTCAATACACAGCTAACGATTTGTTGTAGCAGTTTGCTAAACACTATTCTGTACAGTAACAAAGAATTTTAATTCACCAATCTTAATAGCGAGTAAAATTTACATGAACTTAAATATCATAACATGCATATGATACTATAATGCAGTAAGTCGATTCACTACACATTAGGCACTTTTCACATCAAAAAGCTTCAATCATGAGCGGTCTGATAGTAATTATACTGGTCAAAAACATGTATTTCCATTTGATTAAAGCAAATTTAATTTATTTAAATGCCATAAAAATTTCATACAACGCAACCTAAAATCATTATTGACTAAGAAATTCTAATTATTTAATTCTAATTATTTAATTCTATTATTTAATTTTATTGATTGCATAACTTTAGCGAATAGCAAAGTTTAGCAATCTGGCCCGCAAGAACATTTTGTTTGTCACTTCTTCATTAGTCTACAACTATCTAAAAATATCTAAAAATTATCTAGAAATCTAAACAATCAATCCAAGTTAATCAGTTTGCTCGAACACTTTGTGCTTGATGTCGACTGTCTTCGGATCCACGTAGCTCTCTCCATCCACCACTAAATGATCATAGGTGTCCTCTGTCACCTCGACAAAGCGCTGCTTGGACCTGCTGAACATCTGAAAGTCTCCGTCATAAATATCAAACCACAGCGCATGCAGACGAACGTCTCCCTTCTTCAGTTTCTCCTCCAGAAAAGAGTAACTCGCTATGTTCTGTAACTGCTGTAGTGTATTCACCTGGAAAAAACAATTATTAGTTGTTCATTATCATTCGGTGGGTCCTCGGCACAGGCCGTTGGCTGAGTTTGTAACATTCTTGTCTGTACAAGGTCAAGGTCAAGTCTCGGGCAGAACATCTGCGATAAAGAAAGAGATGTTAAACTTTAAAAACTTTGCCAAAGCCATAAGTTCTTTTAAGTCGGTTACAATCAGGTATATAAATTTTTGTTCCTTTGGTGTTTCAACAAGATGCAGGTTTAATTGAAGAAGAATAGTACAATAATTCATCAGTCAACAAATCAGTGAAGGAAGGGAAATAATATAAGACTTACACTTATACATAAATTTTAAACTTATCAATAATCATTGTCTAATTTCAATTTTAAAATTAGTACTCCTTACAGAGTACAACTAGTCATACATTCTAGTTTGTATGCATGGAGATGCTTTAGCTTAATATACTTTATTTAACATTAAACTCGATACAGACTTAATTACAGCATATGAGATAATAATTTTTCTCATCATAATAGTATCGTAAAAGTGACACGAAATTTCACACTACTTGAGTTAAATAATGGCAATCAAAAACAAACATCAACCGAGGTTTAAATTAATTACTTAATATATTCAAAAATAATTTAACACAAGTTGCAATAGGGGCAACTCTTTTTCATAGGTCCATATAATATTATTAACAATAATAATAATAATAAGGCGTTAATCCCACAAGAAAAGGCTCGGCTGCTTGATGTTTCTACTCTTCATAGTGGTGACTGGTTGAAAGCCTTGCCTTTATCTTCCTGTGGCCTCCGCCTGGATGACGAGGCAGTGAGAGTAGCGGTTGGTCTTCGGCTGGGCTCTACACTTTATGAGCCACACAACTGTGTCTGTGGAGCATCGGTCAATGCTCTGGGCACACATGGCCTTTCATGCATGCGGAGCGCTGGCAGAATCGGCAGACACCAGTATCTGAATGATCTGGTATGGCGTGCTCCAGCTCACGCAAATATTCCGGCCATAAAAGAGCCCCAGGGATTGAGCCGCTCGGATGGAAACGACCGGACGGTGTATCTCAAATTCCTTGGGCAGAAGGCAAGTGTATCAGCTGGGATGTCACTGTGACAGACATATTCTCAGCAAGCAATCTCAGCCTTTCATGTGCTGCTGCTGGCTCAGCTGCTGAAGCCGCCGCCAATAGGAAGACACTTAAATATGCCGCAGTCTCTAGCAGCTACATCTTCCTGCCAATTGCTTTTGAGACATTGGGCCCCATCAACTCTGCCGCGTCTGACTTCTTAAACGAATTAGGCAGGAGAACCAGTGCCATTACAGGCGACCAGCGTGAAAAAGCCTTTCTATGGCAGCGCCTATCTATCGCACTCCAGCGTTTTAATGCTGTATGCATTCGTGGCACATTGGCGAATGCGGCCTCCCAGAGCGTAGAGGAACTATTTTAAATATTTTTTCATCTTTCTTTTAATTAAATAAAGTCTTTTTTATCTTATAATAATAGTAATAATAATAATAATAATAATTCTATAGTTCTAGATTTATAATGATAGAAGACTAAGTAGAGGTGGAGTCAGTAAATGTTTTCTAGAGTAGGTTAGATAATAATAATAATAGTAATAATAATAATAATAAAGGTTTAACGTCCGTTTCCTTATCCAAGGATGACGTCAGGGTCCATATAAGCCATGAAACTGAGTCGAGGATTATTTGATATACATATTTAATGATTAATCAATAAAATAGCAATTGGTTGATATTCATGTTTACTTGCGACAATCTGTCTGTAGGAGCGAGGATTCTCTCAGGGTCAATGTAAGCCATGAAAGCTTTATCAGGCGTCTCGGCCTCAAATCTCAGAGGTCCAGTGCCGTCTGGTGACCTCTCAAGTTGCTTAAACTTCTCCATCGATCTAGCGCCGTGTCGCTTCATCCAAAGCTGCAGCGGTGAACCAGCGTGCTTGTTTACTTCATGTCTCATAGAGTACAGCAACTCTATAGCCTAATCAATCAACCAACCAAATAGTCAATCCATCAATCAATCTGTTAATCGATAAATTCACATACATAGCACCATAAGCTTTCTTCAAATCTGAAGTTAAAAACAAAAGCCGCAAACACAGGTATTTTTTAAATGGAGATTTTAGACAAGATGAATTATTATAATATTAAAGTACACTGATACAGTAGCAGCTACACATGCTAACATAGTGTCATATTCATTATTGAACAATAGAGTTGGTAGCATGTGATAGGTAACTGCTATCAATAAATAAGATGCAAGAGATTGCAAAGGGTTCTATAGATGACAAAGAGGACTTTGTAATTAGAAAGATAAAGACATTAGCTACAATCCTGTAGCTACAATCCTGTAGCTACAATCCTGTAGCTACAATCCTGTAGCTACAATCTTGTAGCTACAATCCTGTTCAATCACTTGGATATCATCCCAGTGGATGATATCCTGGACTCATATTTATATTGCATTTCTACGTAGTAATTACTCACTCCAAGCTTTCGATCCATGAAAGGATGGATGCTTGGTACATTACATATTAGAATGTCATAATAGCATCAGGGTAACGTGATGAAGTTTTAAAATGACAGATCCTGAGGTGAATTGAACTCTCGTGGGTTCGAATCCCAGCCGCGCTGATCCGAGAGTAAAATCTCGGATATTCACTGGTCTGGTTATATGGAAAATGGTCTAAATTGCCAATGGCTTAAACATTTGGTATTAAAAAGTGATAGATATCAACATAGTTGATCATATCACTATAATGTATGTTTACTTTTATTTTACATTTACTTTATATGTATCTCAAAATTTATCTATGCAAAAGACTCAACCACAAGTTGAACCTTACCTCAGGTACCGAACCTATAGACACACTGTAGTGTTTAACCAATGTGCCGCTGATTATATCACAGTCAACTACTAGCAACCAGCTTGAGAAAACTAACTTAAATAAATAAATAAATGGATCTAAAAGGATTTATCCAGTAGGGTTTATCAAGGGTTTATCTAGGTTCATGGCTGGAGCCAGTGGCGAAGTCGGTAAGATACTCGATCGTGGATCAGTAGGTGCGGGATTCAAATCCTGGGCTCGCTCGTCACTGACATCGCTTTCGAGTGAGGTAACTAACGTTAACATTAGCTTTAAAATTAGCTTTAGGGATCGAAACACTAACATTATATAGGAAATTTCCCCCAATAGGAAGTTCACCTTATTATTAGAAAAATATTGTGCACACACCTTGCAGTCTGAATGGCCACACACCATGACGTGCCTGATGTTGTTGACCACACAGGCAAGTTCCAGAGCTCCTGGCTCAGTGGTCACAGTATCAAAGCTCAGACTGTCCTGATTGGGAACGAGATTTCCAGCATTGCGCACTATAAACATGTCACCAACGTCCTGCTGCACCAGCCTGGTTATAATCATTCTACTGTCCATGCAGGAAAACATCACAGCCTTGGGCTGCGCAAATCAACAGTCAGTAAATTAATCAATACTAATAGTAATCATAAAGCTTCATTTACACAAATTAATCAATCAATAGAATAATTAGTCATAATATTATTATTACCACAATTATTACTATTAATATTATTATTATTATGATTATTATTATTATTAATATTAAGTTATTATATAGAATAGTTAAACTGGGATTTAAGGAAAGTTGATGATAATGATGATGTTATACATGTACAATAATCCTACTGATAATAATATCATATTTTCATATTATTGACATGAGCTATAAAATAGAATAAAGTAGGTTAAATAGAATAGCACAAAATAGATGACTAGGACATAATAATTCCCATAAAAAAAATCAATCAATTGAAATTTTCCCCATGATGCAAAAAAGTATTTTACAAAACTGGTGACACAATTTAACATCCTATGAAAGTTGAGGACTATTTTAAAAGAATCTTCTAAATGTTACTGAGTTTAAAGAAAAATATAAGTGATATTATTATTATTGTTTAAAATGTATATTATTTACATTTTAAACTCAAGATCAATTTATAATATTCTGAAAGAAGAAAGAATAGTGGTTAAAGGGTTAGAGCTAGACGAAGACAAACACCAATAGATGATCAGATAACACAATCGTATATTGAGATGAAAAAGCATTAATAATAAATAAGAATTAATAATATTTCTAAGAATAGAAATAGTTGGAAGAGCTACATGCCACTGATCAGACATTGGAGAGTAGATTGAGAGAGAGAGAGAGAGAGAGAGACCGATGGGGAATTAGACACACAGACAGACAGAAAGAGTAGACGCTAGATATTTGTAGTTTCGCATGTTGTCAGGGACACTGAAGAATAGAACAGTCGCTAACTGCAAGTCTTGTAAGAGGCGACAAAACAAAAGCTGTGAAGGCAGTGGGAAACCACCTTAGAAGATATTTTCCAAGCTAGAGGCTAAATAAGATATGGATAAGGCAAACTGTTTGTTAAGAGATTAACCTGTTGGTTTGGTTTATGCAGAGCTCTATATGGAGGGTAAAAGCAAACTCTGAGTAAGAATACGTACAATGGAACTGCCACTTGGCAATACACCATAGGGAGAAAGTTAAAATAAAGCTTGGTTTAAAAAAACATATAGCACCAATGTCTATTACAAAATATCAACAATATTAGTTTATAAGGCTTAGAGCCCATTTCTCAATCTACGATTGATATCAGGTGAAAAATGCTATCTATATTTATTATCATCTCAAGGTTGCAAATTTGAAGGAAAATTTATTTTTAATAGTAAAACAACAGATTATTTAAAAATTAAAATGTATCGAATAATAGTAGGATGATATACAAACATGAGGATCATTCTTGACTTCAAAGAACTGCTGCACCATTCTAGGCTTCAGCGTCTTCCTATACTTCAAGATCCCCTGCAACATCTTATCTAAACCAGGCATACTGAACAGCTGTGGCGTTGATCGCTAATAGTCTAAAAGTACACAGGTCTTTCAATCTGCGCAGAAATAAAACAAGTAGAATATACAACCGCTACACTCGTCCAAAGGCAAGAAACATAGACATTTCGGCTGGTGGTAAAAAAAGCTGGTAAAGTTAATGTTAACGTCAGTTTCCTCACTCGAAAGCGATGTCAATGACGGGCGAGCCCAGGATTTCAACATGCACATACTGATCTGCGGTCGAATATCATCGCCACTGGCTCCAGCCAGTATTAAACAGATTGTGTAAACTTGGAGATTAAGCTTCGAAAATTATAAAGCAGTTTTAGGCCAGAAAATGGATCCTAACAACGTCAATATAAATGTCAGTAGTCCACGTAAGATACAAGGCAGGTCTAAGAGTTGAGCACACTGACAGGTAGAAAAATGTGTATTTTACTGTTTGCAAAATAGTTTAATTTGACAAAGGCCGCAGAAATACCTACTGGATTAGACTGCTAAAGCCTACTAGTTTGCAGAAGTCCTGCCATATCTATTAGCATGCTAAAAGGTGTGACTAGCAAAGAAGAGTAATCATGATGCCATGACTACTCATGGCAAGAGAAGAGTAATCATGATGCCAAGAAGAAAAACACTTTCAAGCCCCGAGCATTCAAAACACCCTGGAAAAACCAAAATGGTGCGGCTAAATAAAGTTTATCCATTGAGCTCCAAATTAAAAAACCTGCAGAATGAATTCTGAATCGGTAGCGATTAATACTAATATCAAAATCTTGATATCGCAAAAGGATATAGCAAAGAGTAAAAATACATAAAACTGCATTTCTTAACAGAGTAGCAAAGCTAAAAACCGAGTTTCTTAGTTGAAAAATTAACAAAATACGTTAAATAAGTTATAAATTGTGTTTACCTTTTCGTTGACAAAACACATTAACCAGTGTTGCCACTTGTCTGATTGTAAAGTCGCAAGAACCCAAAAAGTAGCCAATTTTTTTCGGAAAAAAGTAAACAAGCATTATAGTGAATAATCAACTATGTTGATATCTATCACTTTTAAAACCACATGTTTAATCCGTTAGGCAATTTAGACCATTTTCCGTATAACCAGTCCAGTGAATGTCCGAGATTTTACTCTCAGATCAGCGCGGCCGGGATTCGAACCCACGAGGATTCAAATCATCTCAGGATTTGTCATTTAAAACCTCATGACGTTACCCCTACGCTTTTCGGAGATATTTATTTTATCAAATAACGCATATAATAGAATCAATAGCTAATTACTCCACAACCCAACAATTTGTTGAAGTCCCTCCAGCCACAAAGGCCTGACGACGCCAGTGTTTGCAAAGAGAAAGCTTCTGGCTTGCCTTCCTGCTAGCTACTCCAGTTCTTGCTTAGTCGTCTCATATAATGCAATACATACATTTAAAGGTTAGTCTATTCTTTAGTTGTAATAGCCATGTAGTAACTGCTTAATATAGGCTTAAACTGCTTTAGTCTGTCCAAAGATCTTTAAAATAAAGTTTTTCTGTCTTTTTTATTCTATAAGTCTGTCTAACGAATTAAACAAGCATTTGTCAATGTTAAAGTGCATGATCATGCACTTCAATGTTGTATCTTTAATGATTTGATTAATAGCGCATACCATTTGAGTTACTATTCTGTTGGCATAAACTAATTGTAGGCTTGTAGTACTAGCTCTTTGAAGAGTAACTAATAATAATAATTATAATAAATGTAATAATAGTGATAATAATAATAATAATAGAGGTTAACGTCCGTTTCCTCAACCAAAGACGATGTCAGGGAAGTCATAGCAGCACACCTCACTAAAGATCAATTCACCCAGAACAATCTACAAAAGAAATGTGCTGAGAAGTAAGGTCCTAAAGGAAAACCTGCCCGATGATAAAAAATAACTAGGCTAAATTGATTATGTCTATGGAGGAAAAAGATATGTCTTAAACTTGATAGAGAAAGCTGAAAGAGAAGATCAGTAGGTAAATAGTTCCAGATCGTGGGTGCTGCATAAGAGAAGGTACAATACTACTATAGGTCTTTAACTATAAGAATTCTGTGATTTTTGAGCAAATGTTACATGCATACAGTATTATATTTATATGAATCTAAGTACCAGATTACAATAGCAGCAACATTAAAACAAGTCTGAAAATGCCAATATATTTTATTTCTGAATAACAAAGTAGCGTCTAATATACTATACTAATAATAATATACATACATATTTAGGTGTTGGTGCGTAATTCGTTGTGTTAAATTATCAATAGATATTCAATTCATCAAAGTATCAAAGCTTCAAAGAACAAATTAAATGTCAGTCCCGAAAATTGAAGTCATAAAATGATAGACCAAAAATACACAATTTGATATGATATATACTGTAGACTGTAGAGTATCTAAAACAACATTTATTTTACTTAAATTAGGAAGCCCACGATTTCATTCGTTGCAGCAGATATAACAATTGAAATTTAATGTACCTAGACTAATATATCTGTCGTTGTTCTCAGCATAATGCTCTAATGTTCAAACTATCACAATTTTTTCAAATGAACCGTATACATTAAACTAATAATTATCTGACTCTATAATAAAATCACTCAGTATTATTTTATTATTCAGGGTGTAATAATAATCGTTTATAGCAATAACAGTAGGCTTACATATTAAAAAGATTAAATCATAATAACAAATTATTTAATTTCACTCTCATATTTTAAAAACATTTTAAATATGTTATTACAATTTACTATTTTTCAATAGTTGTCAATAATTTTTAATAATTACTTTTACAATTATTATTTGATTTCACTTTTACTTACATAATACTAAAAACATTTGAAATTATAGTTTAAACATTTAGGATGACCTACGATAGTAGGCACCGCACAAGTAGGGCCCTAATAACTGCCTTAAACTAACATGGCAATAAGGGATATACAATACACATGTACATTTTTTCCTTATGTGTATTACAGAAATTAATATCATAGTATGCATTGTAGGAATTACAACAATTCGAGGTTATACTTTCAAAAAAGGCCGGTTTATTTCAATGGCCGACTCGACAAAATAAAATTAAAAGTACACAATTTAAACAGTTAAATGAACCTTCAATACACTGATGCGTTATAAAGAGGCAATCAGAAAACTTTCTATATTTCATTTTATTTTATTTTATTTTAGGCGTATTTTATTTCTTAGACATTTTAGGCTCTCTCTCTAAATATTATCACAACACGTGCCGTATTCTTATATTTAAATTCAGACGATCATTGATTTCTCGGGCAATAACAAAAGACATATCCAGCTTGAATAACTATTAAAGCCTCTTGCGCTAATTACAGAAACTGCTTTAAAATATATAATTTATAGAGCAGGCCCAAAAGACTAATACGCATATTAGCACAAGTTTCCAAATAGTTTGTATAATAAGAACAATTAATGTTTCGCTCTATTATTTGTTTAAACATATATACATACATTATTATAGCGAAACGATTATCCATAATGATAGCAATCACTTTTAGCATGACAATTGCTTGATTACTAATTAATTATAAAATAACCGGTGCCCGAGATATTACTCACCGATCAGCTCTCTCAAGAGTCTGCAAAGTATTTCAGAATTGCTCATTTAAAAGTAGCCAAGGTACCAGATGCTTCATCTAACTGAGCCCATGGCATAAAATGACCTATTGATTGAATTTAGCATTGTCTTCGAAATCAGACTATGTAAGATAATATCACATTAAATTAGCAACAATTGCAAATATAAACGACATATCGTAAAAGCTAATCGTATAGGTAGTGTATAGAGCCGGTGAGCTAATTTACAAATCACAACTAAATTTAAGTCGCAATAAATAGCGGAAATGAAATGAAAAAATACAATTACAGGAAAAATCTGCCACATTGAGGCAATTTAAATACAAAATATTCATCAAACTTTGAAAACTCCTGCCGTAGAGTTACACTTTCTGCCAATCACTGTGTGATACTTCAAAGATCCAGCCAACAGTTTTGATTGGCTCTCATATTCTCATCAAATTCTTTGATTCGCTTTCATTTTTCATTAGTGCTCTGATTTTGGCTTTCATATTCTGGTCTGGGCAAGTCTGCCTAAGATAGTAAGAAATCAATCAGCTAATAAGCTTCATACAGGTTTTCAACATTAGGCGTCATTTAACAGTTGTTAACGCTTAGATAGCCCCCTCGGGTTTCATAATATTCACCATGCTCCACTACATTTCATCCATTTCCACTTGAGATAAGCTTCAAATGACTCGTATACATTCAGCAGTGCAATATACTACGTTATTAAAATCTACGGAATTCGAACTACAAAGCAGAGAGTTGAGAGGTACATACATAGTTAGTAAATGGTTAAAATATAGTGACAATCATCTTAGAAATCACCAATTTCAGTCAATTTAAACTGCTTTTGCATTATACAGAAAGGGCAAAGCGACATACGAGTCCAGCTAAAACTTCTATTTTATCAGGAAAAACAGCATATCAGCATTGTTGCAGCCTAAGTAGTCATCATTTTGAAAACCGTATTATTTAACGTCGCTGTGGCGCTACAGAAATGATTGTATACAAAAGCACATCTACAACAAAATAATACACTAAAGTTTAAATCACATTAACTATACCAAAGTAAAAAATTCAAATTCAAACATAACAATACTGTGCACAAAAATTCAGAACATTTACCAGAGGTTTCTGCACAATCTAATTACCGAAATCTCAATCTTATTAAGGTAGCAATATGCAGTCGCCTAAGTCTTCACTCTTTTCTAATTACAGCCTACAATACTAAGTAACATTTAAACTTAACAACATCCTTTCAAAGTACGCTGTAAAGTCCATCCAATTTAAAAATAGATTACTATAAAAAGTAACATCAATAGAAGGAAAGAATTCATTAGGTCCACCATTAAAGATATAAAATAGCAAACAAAACCTTTCTAACTTACTTCACAGATCCGATATATAATAGTAGAGCATCAAAAAGACCTTTAAAGTTTTAAGGAAGTAATTTATTAATACCAGCCTAGGTTCAAAGTGAGGAACGAACACAGCACGAAAATTCATGCAAGTTATTGTGATGGAAGGACCTGATGAGAGAAGCTCAGTGACACAGTTCAGCAAACATGTTAGAGGTATCCCCAGGCAGGCACCTATGGAGAGTCCATATCTCACTTCCGTTTAGAGAATTGGGAGAGAGGAACTTGGACAAATAAGCATACCAAGTGCAAACTTTGGTAATCCAGTTGATAAGCCAGCTAAATCTACTTATGGAATGAAGGCGATACAGTGATAGACAAGCTGACAGTTTAATCAGCTAGTACAATATGTCGGAGCCAAATAATTAATCTACAAGTATCTACAAACCCCAATCCTTATCAGTGCGATCTACATTTTGCTAAATTACACACGGCCAATGATTAACGTGCAAAATTCTGAAAGCATTATATAGTATAAATGGTATCAAACATCATATAAAATAATAGATCATAACTGCTATAATTCTACTAAAATTATAACAACACAAAGTATCATATTTAATATTTTAGATATTTGCTACACTACAATAAGAGTTCAACCTCTCTATTTTCAGCAGATAACGCTAAGGATAATATAATACTCAAATATAAAACAGAAACTGGTAATATTCAATCAATCAATACGAATTCAATAAGAATTTAACGTCCGGTTCCTCGCCATAAGGCAATGTCAGGGACGTCAACTAGCTAGGTATTGATTTCTATCATGTCCATAATTGTAGCAAAGAACATAGAGACGGGAACAAGCATTTAATTATTGGTTATTTTAAATTAGTTCATCTACATATAAGCAGAAGTCGACTCCTAGCTATACATCACAGCCTCTTCGTCCGTTCTTCCTCCTCCTCTCTCTACAACACTTCCACCGTGTCCTCGTAGCAGCTGTTGTCACTCTCGCCGGAAGTCCCGGACACAGCGTCCAGATATAAACCACTTTCACACTGGCACACCGTGTCGCTACTCCTCCCCCCGCCCCCACTCTTCACTTCCTCTCCCACCCTACTATCACCCCCACACTCCGCGCAGCTGCTGCCCAGCTCTACAGCAGCTGCTGCTTTTGCTGCTGCGGCCTTGCGCCTCTTCCTCGTCTTTCTGTTGGGTTTGGGGGAGGAATGTTTGGCTGGAGCTGGAAAAGTCTCTATCGGCAGCTTCACTTCAGCTGCAGCTGCTGCTGCTGTGTGAGTGCTGGCAGCAGTGACATTGGCAGTACCAGCACTTGTAGCTGTATCCTTGCTGGAGGCTGCTTTATTAGAAGCAGCTGCAACAGCAGCAGATGGGTCAGCTTCATGATCAGTAACGCTTGTAGAAGTCGGAAAAGCCGTAAAACCAGTAGTGCAGGAGATATCAACAGCTACAGCAGCAGTACTGGTAAGATCAGCTACAGTGTTACCATTAGCAGTGGCTGTACCAATTGCGGCAGAATCATTAAGAGCTACTTTCTCAGCATCTGAAGCAGTAGCTGCATCATCAGTAGCTCTATCAGCTGCAGCATTAACAGCTGTACTACCACCAGCAGCGGAAATATTGTTATTAGCGCCTGCATTAACTACAGCATCATTCACTATAGCATCATTCACTATAGCATCATTAAATACAGTACCAGAATCAATGGTTTTACTGCTTGAAGCAGTTTTAGCTGTTATAGTAGCAGAATAGCCAGATTTAACAGTAGCTGTAAGAGTTGCTGCTATGCTAGCAGCTGATGTATTAGCAGAGTCATGACCAGCAGCCGAACTAACAACAGCAGCGTACGTAGCAGCAGCTGTCTTAGCAGCAAAGCTACCAGTATCTTTCGCAGCAACATTAGGAAAGCTATGGATGGCAGCATCAGCAGGACTATTGTAAGCACTGGTTGTTGCACTGCTACCAGTAACAACAACATCACCAGTCTCTGCGTCATGGCTCGAGGTATCCAAAGTTCTGCTCCCTTCAATGGCTAGCTGCGGAGCGTCAACACGGGTGACGTCACAACTATCACCACTTCTATCACTGATATATTTTATCACTTTATCGCCTCTATCAGCAGCATTTATTTCACCGACAACACCACTGAGCCTATCTACATCACCACAAGCATCATTCTCAACTTCTGCAGCGTTATCTGCCAGACTCTGCATACCTCTGCTATCTTTAATAACATTTCCAACTATTTCAGCATCACCTAAAACAACGTCCTTATCAACATTATCGACAGCCTTGACCTCACTGATCACATCATCAACAGCCTTGACCTTACTGACCACATCGACAGCCTTGACCTCACTGATCACATCATCGACAGCATCGAGCACTCCATCCAGTGATCCACTCTCCACCACCTCATCCTCCTCTAAACCTGTCCCAGCCTCCTCGCACGTGTCCGGGGTGTCCTGGGCCACCTCTCCCTCTCCAGGCAGATACTTCTTTGTTTCCTCCACCCACGACACTATCCTGTCCTTGTTAGCCGAGGCTGGAAGCAAAGCTCGACCTTTACCTACAACTAGATTAACATCGTCATCCTCTAAACACAGATTGCCCATATCTTCCGGCTTCAGAGCATCATCGAGCTTCAGAGAGTGATCGCCCTTGGACGCTCCGTCTCTCCTCACAGCCGATCCTCTCTCGTCTGAATGATTGCCAAGGTCACGACCTTTAGTTGACCCGTGAGACGACCCCGCGCTGTCTCTCAACCGATTTCGACTGGATCTGCTCGACTTCTTGGCTGAGCCGCTCGTCTGCCTCCTCCTCGAGGCTGATCTAGGAGGCTCCTCCGATTCGTCCTCCGTGTCCGCCTCGTGACCTCTGTCAGACCCGTCACGTGATCTGTACATAGAAGTCAGCCAAACATAACATATCATGGCACTAAAGGTATACAAAGGCTGAACATATCAACCAATAAATCATAACTTATAAAGATACCGAGGGTGTAGCTGATTATGTCAATCAATAATCATACCATATGGTTAATGATTAACTGACTTTACTCTGTGGAATGAAGAGAGTGTGGCTTAGAAAAAAATTTGAATTAAACCGGGATTATTTATTAGATAGAAACGCCAGGTCTGCAAAACACACAAAATAATAAAAGGAAAAATTGATAGAAAGAATAAATTGATAAAAAGGAAAAACTGACAGAATTCATAGAAGCCCAATAAAATCAATTACATTGTCAATCTCATATATGCTAACATAAAATTTTAGAATATCTATATCTAGTTGTTCATCTACTTTACTTTGCTGATGGGCACAATTTTACTGTGAAGCAACTAATACAACAACAACAATACGATTAGAGTGCCACTGTTGTCAATGACAACATCAAGCACTATGGAACCAAATCAAAACCGATAAGTAGAATGTGGGTGGTCAATAAACAGTGCTAACCAAAATAGGGGTAATTATTCCAAGGAAGGGTACTAGTGGAATGGAGGTTTAAGTGTTGGTCTCAGTTCATGGTGGATTTGAGAGATTAAAGAGAAAAGCTTTAATTTTTTAATACGACAGTTATTGATCGAGGCCAGGCTACAAAGACTTCCAAGTTGTAGGCCAGGTTGGAATTATACATGAACTGTAGCAGCTAGACTTACAAATATCGCTACAGTAGTTGGACTTACTTAAATCTAGCCGCTACAATGGCTATAAAGGTTAAAAGCTATAGCCAGATTTAACGTCAGTTTCCGGTCCACCAAGCACGTCCCTGACGAGAGAAGCATTGGATTAATTGATCCGCAGGTTGACAAAATTTTAGAATATCTATATCTAGTTGTTCATCTACTTTACTTTGCTGATGGGCAGAATTTGACTGTGAAGCATTTTTCCTAGCTGAAATGCTACTGGCTTAGCCTTTAGGCAGTTGATGTGCTACTTGAGTCTCATCATTCTAACAGTGCTACTTTGATACACAGCGGTGATATATAGATATACTCAATTCTATATTTAGTATGCACAGACAACCGTACTGTAATTATAATTACTGAATATTTAGGATTCTATTACATATTCAGAAAATTATATATGCCAGCCAAAAAGAGAACATGACTACCTCTCGACAGAGCCTGACCTATTGAGAGCATCGCTCTGAGACGTTCTCTCTGGGTTATTTGATGACCTCTCTGACAGGCTGTCACCCACTGGCTCCTCCCCCACTGGGTCTAGCTTCTTCCTAGTAGCGCCCTCTGCCACGCCGCTCAACCCTTGACTTCTACCTAAAGCAGAGTTCTGCATTCTAGCTTGCCCGGACTTTTCTTCTACTTCCGGCAAGCACGATTCTTCACCAATTCCAGGCAACACATCGTTGTCCTTGCAAGCAGTCGTCACTCTTTTGCAGTCTTCCAGTTCATTAGTCTCTGTTGGTGTTGCCATACATAACCCATTTCTCTCGTTTATCTCGTTTCTCGCAGAATCTTCGGGTCTACCCTTCTCCGCACCCTTCTCTCCTTCCTTTCCCTGCCCACCCTTGTCAGCCTCAGTGGGGTTGATCTCGTAGCCCCTGCTGTCAGTCTCTGGCTCGGACTGCGGGTAGTTCTCAGAGATGGGCTCGGAGAGAATGCTGCTGATGAACGAGATGGCGCTGCAGGCTGACGGAGTGCGCGAGTGTCCCATGTGCGGATACAGCTTCTCCAGTCCTCCGATTGTAGACGACACAGGAGGGGCCGGCTTACTGTGGACTGATTCCACCTCAGAGGCGGGGCCAGCGGCAGCGGAGGCGGGGTCAGTGGAGGAGAAGGCGTGGTCAGAGCCTCCAGCTACTGCGGTCACTTCGCTCTCTAGATTAGCGATCATCTCGTTGTACGCCTGGCGAGCTTTCTCTGTTAGAGAGATCAGCTTGTTAAAGTTCTCCTAAAAAAAATAGGCAAATAAAGATGTAAAAGAAGGAGAATGCAAGTGAAAAATTAGAGGAAGATCGAGACATGGGATGCTGGATGATCTGTTAACAAATTCATATAGACAGATGAAAAGGAAGGCTGGTAAAGCTAAGGTTAACGTCAGTTTCCGCACTCGACAGCGATGTCAGTGACGGGCGAGCCCAGGATTTGAACCCCGCATCATCTGATCCGCGGTCGAGTATCTTACCGACTTCGTCACTGGCTCCAGCCAGTGGCGAAGTCGGTAGAATTGGTTGGAAGAGTTATATGCCATGGACCTGCCGTTAGACAGTGCACTAGAAGAAGAAGATATAAATAAAATCTAAATTATTTTAAGTTAGATTATTTAGTATAGCAAACATCTCGTTGTATGCTTAGTGATAGATGGATAAAGAAGGAGATCAATGCAGAGTTCTCACCTCTGAGCCCTCGTAGCTGAAGATGCCGACAACACTGACGGGCACGAGCTTGGCGCAGGCTCGACCCAGCGCCCTCCTGCCCAGGGCAAATACGAACGGTACGCCCTGCTCCTGACTCATCTGTATGATAGTGTTCAGCGCCTCGTCTAATCCCCCTACAACAAATCAATCAGTCAATCCATAAATCAATCAATCATCTGCATGATAGTATTCAGCTCCTCGTCTAATCCCCCTACAACAAATTAGGCAGTCTACAAATTAATCAATCAATAAATCAATCAATCAATAAATCAGTCAATCCATTAATCAATCAATCAAACAGTCAAAAAGATATCTGTATTAAGGTAGCAGAAACACATGTGGTGCACTCAGCTAATGACATCTGCATGACAGTAGGCAGCATTTTAATCTCCAACAAATATCAATTAATCGATTAATAAATAATTAATAACTAATTAATCCAACAGATCATTTAAATTTACGCAATCTTATGTTGATGGAGCCACTGCATTCAGTCTAAGAAGCTTTCAGAATACTTAACCTTTATACATTTAAGCAAGAACGTTTGACAACTATTAAGTATAACTATATCTACTTTCCTTTTTTTCAGGAAAGACGAGAAAACAGAGAAGCATCAATGAAAGGTGCACTAGATTGAGGCCTGAAGCCGACTTGGCTACGCCTCTGCATAGTCTTAAATGCCGTAGAGATAAATTAAATAAAGTGGTGCTAAGAATGTCTTCTGCCTTCATTTTATCATAACATATCATTTAACAATGTTGCTACACTATAAGCCCCTGACTACAATGAACCATATCTCTCTCTCTTCAGTGCACTGCCTAGTGGTAGGTTCAAGGTACATATTTATACTCAAAGTCTGCTTTCTCGCTCCATAAGAGCACTCCCTAGATCAACAAGCTAATCCCTTCACAAAGTCTATGCCTTATTCATACCTTATGTAGCCTATATAGCATGGGAAAAGTATGGCTTTTGAGGTGGTTTCCAGAACTATATATGTACGTTCAATAACAGCATGCACACCCTTAGACTGAATCCTCTCCAGGTTAGGAGATATGATGACTCCCTGGAGCTTCTTCAGCTTCAGATGCTTCGCCACCTCCCTCAATCCCAGCACAAATCTTCTCTTGCTCTTAGCCTACAAAAATTAAAACATAGTTTAGTTATCTGACACGTTTTGGAAGATTATCAAACTCTTTAGGGCAGTGGCCTAGTAACAACGAGCATAAATCTTCAAAATCACGAATAATTATATTAATTAATTGTAAAGTAGTCAATTGTGCACAAAAAAAATAAATTATTAACATTAACAGAAATCATTCTTTTTAATCAAAAGTTAAATAATCATTTCATAATTGAGCATAAATCTTCAAAGCCACGAATAAAAATATTAATTAACTGTAAAGTAGTCGTTTTGCACAAAAAGAACAAATTATTAACGTTAACAGTTAAATAATCACTGAATAGCCATTCATAGAATAGTTTGTTGCCACTTTATTGCTAATCGTTCAGTAATTCAATCGTTTGAGCATAGAACAATGACGAAGAATGGCAGTAATATAAAAATTATACCGCAATGAGTCATCATTTATTTATTTTAAACCACTACACTTTACAGAATAACACAACAATAAACTGCAACAGTGAACAATGGTAATCATCATCTTTACTTATATTCCAGTTTAGTCGGAATAATAACTGCAAACATTACAGATTATATATATTTTATTTCTATATTTAAAAGATTATTTATAGCATTTATCTATTGCAATATTTATTATTGAATTCCGGTGGAAGTGTGGAAGATTGTAGGTTTGGGAGCGGTGGAGTGGTTGAGGTGCTTGTTTGACAAGATGTTATGGTGGGACAGGATGCCAGAAGAATGGAGGTTGAGTTGTTTAGTGCCGGTGTTTAAGGGTAAAGGGGACATCCAAGAATGTAAGAATTATAGAGGTATTAAGCTGTTGAGCCATACAATGAAGCTATGGGAGAGAGTAGTGGAGAGTAGGTTGAGAGGTTCAACAAACATTAAGGGCAACCAGTTTGGGTTTATGACTGGAAGGTCGACAATAGAGCCGATCTTTACGTTGGGGCAATTGATGGAGAAGAAAAGGAGCGAGAGGAAGAAGAAAAGGTCTATGATAGGGTTCCAAGAGAACTGGTGTGAGAAGTTTTGAAGACGAGGAAAGTGAACAGGAGATATGTTGAGTTAATCAAAGATATGTACAGCAGGGTGAAGACTAGTGTGAGAGTGGAGAGTGGACAATCTGAGAGTTTTGATGTGAACGGGGTACATCAAGGATCAGCCCTAAGTCCATATTTGTTTATATTGATTATGGATGAGTTGCTTAAGGGAGTTATTAAGGAGGCCCCATGGTGCATGCTATTTGCAGGTGATCTGGTGATAGTAGGAGACATTGTGGAGAAAGTAAGCGAGATGTTGGAAAACGCGAGAGAGGCACTGGAAAGTACAGGACTGAGGGTGAATAAGGAAAAAACGGAGCATTTAGAGAGTTGATGGAAGGGTGCGAGGATAAACGGAGATAGAGTAATAAGTCAGAGTGTGGAGCTAAAGAAGGTAACAGATTTTAAGTATTTGGGATCTGTAATAGAGGATAATGGGGAGTTGGAAAAGGAGGTTACTAGTAGGATTCAGGATGGATGGGCAAAGTGGAGGGCTGCTATTGGAGTGTTGTGTGATAGGAGAATCCCACTAAGACTGAAAAGCAAATTTTATAGTTCTGTGGTAAGGTCAGTAATGGTGTATAGTTCAGAATGTTGGGCACTAAAAAGGGAACATTTTCAGAGTTTGCATGTGGCAGAAATGAGAATGTTGCGTCTAATGTATGGAAGAGCTAGGAAGGACAGAATGGAAAATGAATATGTGACGATGAATTTGAATGTTGAGGGGATCGGAGATAGGTTGGCTCAGTCGAGATTGAGATGGTATGGGCATATTGTGAGAAAGGCAGATGAGGATGTAGTGAAGAGAGTTTGGAGGGAAGAACTGGATGTTAAGCTAGGGAGAGGTAGACCACAATTGACTTGTGATGCGGTAGCTAAGAAGGACATGAAAAATAGGGGATTGACTGATGATATGGTGTGGGACAGGGAGGACTGGAGAAAGTCTATTCGTATCCCGACCCTGGTTAAACTGGGATTTAAGGGAACATGATGATGACGATGATGATGATGATCTATTGCAATATTTAAGTTCAAGTCAGGAGCCAATGAGAATTAAAGCGAACCTTTGTAGGGTCCTTGTGGTACAACCTGTCCTGAAACTTGACGAGATCTTGAAGTAAGAGCGTGCAACAGTCGTCTATCTCTTTATCCAGCACCTGATTACAATATCTGCAGAGCAACAACAACAACAATAGCATTTATGTTAATGCAATTACTATAAGTATTATAAATGTTTATTTAGCATTTCCGCTAAATAAATAGAAAATATAGGACAGCATACACGAATGAAAAACGAATGGAAAAGACTCAAATAGGGGATTGACTAATGAAGGATAGGATGTAGGAGCTGGAGCCAGTGGCGATGGTCGGTAAGATACTCGACCGCGGATCAGTAGATGAGGGGTTCAAATCCTGGGCTCGCCCGTCACTGACATCGCTTTCGAGTGAGGAAACTGACGTTAACCTTAGCTTTACCAGCTTTTAGAACAGCGAGAATTTGAGACAGTCTATTTGTATCCCGATCCTAGTTAAACTTGGATTCAAGAGAAGAAGATGATGATGATAGGACACTATAGGCGTTTTTTTACTATTGTACCCTGTTAAAGAAAAGTAATCTATACCGCAGTGAACTGAAACTATAGGTAAAATGGTGTAAAACAAGCACAAATTAGTGTCTCAGACACTACTATGCTAGACAGTCTAGCATGCTTAATAAAGCGGCTGTAGTGAGTTCAGGTGTTTTTTTAGGAAAGCAGAATGAGTGACCCATTATTAGTTGTGAATTATGTGAAGAATCTTTATCTGATTTTTCTTAAAATTAGACTTGCAATAACCCAAATAACGTATTTATATCTTCATTTATTCCAAAAACAATCTAAAACCCGCAGATAGTTACAATACATAAATGGAATGGAACATACAAATATAATAACTATACGTAAGTACTAACTTAAACACTATACATGTAAACAGTATACGTACGTCAGATATTAACGTAACAACTTAGAATGATCACAGGTGTACTCACTCTCTAAACCTGCGGCTGTGTATCTTGGACAGTAAAGCATTCGTAACTCCACTGATTCCATTGTAGTAGGCTGATCCCAACATCCCGTTCCCAGCAATTGGACTGACTCCGGCAGAGCCTGCAGGACTGCCTGAGAGGGGACTCATGTCCATGGGGGACATCTGACTGACCGGGGACAGCTCGGCGCTGCGGGGGCCCTCCCCCTCCTCTGATCCCACGTCCGCACCACCAGGGGCGGGGAGGGGTGCTGCTGTCACCGCAACACCTGCGCCATCTGACGATACAGCGACCAATCAAACAATCAATAAGAATTTAAAGTCAAATACTCGCCTTAAAGCCATGTCAGGGACGTCTCTTGCAGACTTTACACAAACAAGCGCCAAAGCGCCACACGATGACGACTGAGTACACAGAGACCATAAGAGAAAGCGAGATCAGAACAGTACAAGTCTAAGATCCAAGGCAAGCGGGTCAAAATTTAGACCTATGGCGGAGAGAGATGGGTTTTTAGCCTGCCAAGGAAAGTACCAATTCAATTACACGATCGAAGATCTTGTGGCAGAGAGTTTCATATTGTCGAAGCAGAAAACATGAAGGGTCGTCTGCCCATGGCAGAGTTAAAGGCCAATCAAACAATCATAATACGCGTTCCCAACCGCTCTCTATAAAGAATACTGAACTACTAATTAAAGAGCAATGAGCCTAGCATTTGAGATAGTATCTATCTTAGGTCTCCTTTCAAACAGACACAGCAAACTGATTTCTGCAGATTTCTGCAAGTCAGTAGTTTAACCAGAGCACAGAGTAATAGTTGCACAGGATAATTAGTCTTTCAACTGCTATATCTGCCTTTTATATCTCTCCCATATACGTGTATCCTTATATATCCAGATATATCCAGATATATCCTTATATATCTGCCTATATCTCTCTTGGACAAGAACCGTGTTGTCTCCTGCGTCCGGTCCGGGCCACTGAAGAAAAATAGACCAACGATACGCCTCTCATGATCCGAGCTACTTACAGTAGCACGGATCATGAGAGGCGACAAAGAAGGATTGAAGAAGGCATAGGAAACCACCTCATAAACGATAATATTTCCAAGTTATAGACATATATTACAGTACAGCCAGCGGCTGGAGCTAGTGGCGAAGTCGATAACATACTCGACCGCGGATCAGTATGTGCGAGGTTGAAATCCTGGGCTCGCCCGTCACTGACATCGCTTTCGAGTGAGGAAACTGCCGTTAACCATAGCTTTACCAGCTTCTACAGGTAAGGCATAGCCGTTTATTAAGGAAATAACTCAAATAACTCATTAATCGATGCACGGTGTGCTGCCCGCGGCAGAGTCCCGCCCGCGGCCCGACCGGGGTGGGGTTCCGCTTGGACCGATACCGGAGCAGATCCTGCCCGCCCGGGGAAGACCTAGCCCGGGCCATACCCCGCCTGGTGCAGATCCCGGGGCAGACCCGCCCGCCCGGGGCAGGTCGGTAGACCCACTAGGGTCTACTCTAACCTCGCCCGCAAGTTTCCCTAATTAGTGAGCCGAAGCTCGCACCGCCGACCACAGACGAGACTCCTCGAGGTCAGCAGTCAAGCAGAGGAGGGATTGACCGAGGTCAGTCCCGCATCCACCGTAAGAGAGCCTTGCGGTCACTTGTTAATTCAGTTAACTGAAGACGAATGTTACAATCACTCAGGAACTGGAGCCTTTTATACTGCCTCAGAGGCGCAACTGTCACATGATTATAAAGCCGGTTATAAACCGGTTACGCTAATTAACGGCTCATTTGGTTTAACCACGATTATCAGAATTTACGTAATGTGTAGGATGCTAGCAATCGAGGAAATTTACTGAAGAATTTATAAATGACTGATTCATTGAATCAACTATATGTGCAGCAATGCATACATGTACATTCATATTAATATAGGCACTGTATAACTACATATATGTAGGCATATACATGTATATTATTATTTGCGTACAAATATGTAGTTATACAGCGGTATGTATAACTACAGTATATGAGTATATAATAAATATGCAATTATACAGTAGTGACCACTAAAGAGTTATAGGGAAGAAAATATTTAGATTATTTGTAAAATAAAATACTTAAATAATGCTTATTTGAACTATAAACTACAATATATATTTTAGTCAAAGACACAGATGCAATACTTATTATATGACATTAAGTTATAAATTTCAACAGCTCCGTGTAGTAGTAGTTATGCATATTTATAACACGCAAACCTCGTTTCCTTTCATTTTTTTAAATTTTGGACTGGTTTTCTGGATTTTAATTTGCACCGTTTTGGACCTTTTTGCCCACTATCTAGGATTTGTATCAATTGTGACCGATGTTGTCAAGGATGATAGTAGCACTCTAATTTGTTCTTATATTACATGTATGTTACGCTTTGTAAGATATATATATATATATATATATATATATATATATATATATATATATACGTGTATATATATATAATGGATAATGGATAAAGATAATGAATAGGTTGAATGATACGGCCCTAAGATATGGCATGAAGATTAATATAAAAAAGACCAAGGTTATGAGAGTGTCCAATAATAAAGGTGAAGTTAGTATCACAATAAATCGTACGAAATTGGAACAGGTAAGGAGTTTCAAATATTTGGGTCATACTATAACCGATGACGAGAAATGTGAGACGGAAATATGCAGTAGGATTGCCTTTGGTAGTAGAAACGCATTATTAACAAAAAGTCCAAAGAAAGACACAAAGATAAAGATAGTGAAAACTTTGGTTTGGACCACGCTATTGTATGGATGTGAAACATGGATCTTAAGGAAGATATTAGGAAACTGGAGGCATTGGAAATCTGGATTTGGAGAAGAATGGAGAGGATTAGCTGGACTCAAAAGGTTACAAATGAGGAAGTCCTGGAGAGAGTTGGCACAGATAGACAGTTGATAAATGTATTAAGAAATAGGAAGAAGAGATGGATAGGACACATTCTAAGGGGGGAAGGTCTATTAAAAGAGGTCATAGAAGGTAGAATGGAAGGAAAAAGAGGCAGGGGCAGGCCGAGATTAGCTATATTAGATGATTTAAAGACCCACTCATATGTGAAAATGACAAGGCGGAAGACAGAGAAGTGTGGAGGCGTTATGTACTAAGGACCTGCCAGTAGGCAGTGCACTAAGAGATATATATATATATATACATGTATATATATATATATATATATATATACATGTATGTATATATATATATATACATATACATATATATATATATATTATATATATATATATATATATATATATATATATATATATATATATTACACCGGCTGGAGCCGGTGGCGATGTCGGTAAGATACTCGACCGCGGATCAGATGGTGCGGGGTTCAAATCCTGGGCCCGCCCGTCACTGACATCGCTTTCGAGTGAGGAAACTGACGTTAACCTTAGCTTTACCAGCTTTACCTTTATTACCTGCTGTTTATTATAATTTACCTATTTAGCCACTGGATTACTTATTTCTTATTAACTGCTGAATTATTAACAACCAGTCTGCTGCATAGGCCCCTACCTCCGGACCTGCCCTACCTGCCCATACCTGCCCAATCCATACCTGCCCTGTCTAATCGTAATTCAGACATTTCACGTTTTATCAATTTTCATTTGTTAAATCCTAATCTTAGTTGCCAATTATTGATCGCAATGTATCGGGGTTTTTCTACAATAGAGTGCGTGGACCGCATATGTTGTACAAGGCAACGAAGTACTAAGATCCAAACCAACTTCAGAAAGTGCATTCGGTTGGTTAGCCTCTAGGCTTCAGAAATTGCTACAAAATTTTCAAATCCTGACCTAGTTAAACTGGGATTCAAGACATATAATGATGCAAGTATTGCATCTCTGTCTCTACTGAAGTTAAAATTGTAGTTTCAAGTTCAAATAAGGATTTTTAAAGTATTTTAAAACCGGCTCAGCTCAACAGACATATACGAAATATATCGCTTTTGTTGAACAGAAGAACTTTAACTACATAAAACGTTGTATTCCAATTATTAAACTAGATGAATTAAATGAGCTAGCATATCTTGTAAAAATACGTAACTTCTGATTAACGTAACTATGAAAAAATCTCATCGCAATTATGAATAAATCTCTTTGTAAAAATTACAAAGAGATCTATCAGAAAAAAGGAAACAGAATAGTAAAAAACATCAGCTGTATTAGACCATATTTGTGTTGGCGCCTTTTTGTGCAGAGTCTGCAACAGAAGTCCCTTACATTGCCTTATGGCAAGGAGCCGGACGTTAAATTCTTATTGATTGATTGATTGTTTTAAATATTTAAATTAAAAAATTAATTAAATTTTGTTAATCAACGCATAAGATACAAAACTGCTCTATTAACTTTCAAAACTCTGCGATTTCACTAGCCTTCTTACCTATGTGCAATTCTTCTTTCCTATCGTCCCTCACGTGCACTTCGTTCCACTGCCGCCAATCTTCTCTCTGTTTCAAATATTCTGACATCATCGGGCCGACGTTCATTTTCTTAGGCAGCACCCGCAACCTGGATCTCTTTACCTACTTATCTTCGCTCAAGTTCTTCTCTTTCAACTGTCTCTAGTAAGCCTAAGACTTACCCTTTCCAACAGAAGATATAATCGATCCATTCTGACCATTTTTGATCACCGGACCGGCTTTCGTTTAGGACCTTACTTCTCCACAGCTCATTTTTCTTTGCAGATTGGTCTGGGTGAATTGATCTGTAGTGATGTGTGCTGGTGGGACATCCCTGACATCCTTGGATGAGGAAACGGACGTTAAACCTTGATTATTATTCTTGACATATAATATTATAGTATCAAACAATTACTGACTCGTTCAGTAGCAAACGAATTAAATATATTTTCAACGTGAAACAAACGAAGCATTCACGCAACTATAGTCAAAAACTATACTTCGAACAACATTACTTTGAATAACAATTCAAAATGACTAAAATGTTTCGTTGAAAATGTTGCAGTAGCCAACCATACCTGATTTACCCAGCCCAGCCTCATGAACGACCTTGGCTAGAGACCGAATGTCTCCATCTCTTTCCGCATTTTCTCCCATCTCTCCATCATCAGCATCCTCTATGTCACTGTCTCCTCCTTGCAGCTTCTGCTTCATCTGCTCCTCCCTCTCCTTCAGTATCACCTGAGAAAAGTAAACCAGGTCAAAGGTTATCACTTGAGAGAAAAGTAAACCAGGTCAAAGGTTATCACCTGAGAGAAAAGTAAACCAGGTCGAAGGATATCACCTGAGAGAAAAGTAAACCAGGTCGAAGGATATCACCTGAGAGAAAAGTAAACCAGGTCAAAGAATATCACCTGAGAGAAAAGTAAACCAGGTCGAAGGATATCACCTGAGAAAAGTAAACCAGGTCAAATTTTATCACCTGATCGCAGGCATTAACAAAGCGAAACCTGAGAGAAATGTAAACACTCTGTCAAAGATTACAACCTGAGAGAAAAGTAAACCAGGTCAAAGGATATTACCTGAAATTTGCCTTACAGAGAAGTAAAGCAGGTCAAACGTTAAAGGACAGCATTGGTTCAATAATGTCAAGTCAGACTCCAATGGTAAAATCCGATGAGGTCAAATGTAATAGATTCTAGTACAAACATTTATTTAATATTTACTTATAGTTACAGAAATTGATTAATTCAAAATCAAGTAGTTTAGGTCAAACATCGATCATGGATGTTAAGCCAGGTAAGGTAAAATATCTAAAATTAGAGGTAACACTAGGTCATATGATTTGAAGTTAATTAAAACTTAATCAACTTAACGGTCAATTTCATAAAAGTCTTCATGCTTAGTAAAATTACAATAATATAATAAAATTAATAAAATTAAATAGACAACTTACAAACTAACAACCTAATATCCAAGTTAGTATTTAAAAAAGGTTTTTATTAATCACTTTGCTGATCAATAAACATGAAGCCAATCACAAAGACGTCAGTAACCTTATCCAAAAATTTAAACTAGCGTTTGTTTTTTGTAAACAAAAGAAAACCCAATATATAAATAATAACTTGAAAGAAGCTGCCTAATTTGCTATGTAGCTACTATTGCACTACGTGAATTTATTTAATATGAAGTATTCCTCTGATATTGGTCGAAATTAGTTGGACCATATTACATTGGACTACACAATCATGTACCACAACAGTCAAGAAAAAGCGCATACCAGTGCAAATGTTGTCAAAGCTTTTAACGCTCTAAGTTAAAACTATACAAACCTCACATAATTTCCAGATAACTTCAAGAAAAATTTATGCTACATTACTATTTTAAACGAAATTTGTACCAACAGATCAAAGTAAAGACAATGAATGGCCTCTTTAGCAGATCAGGGTATCAACAAAATAGCCATAAAAACATCATTAATCTAAAGGCCTTAAACTAAGAACCCAACGAAACAGCAAAATTTAAATAAATAAGTATCCGAGCACGTCGAAAACAGCACATGGCGTTAAGAGGCACCTGAGAAAAAACTGAGACAAAGGGAAACCACGTCAGAGACCACTCTACAGGATCACTTAAGGTATGTGTAAGGCATAGCCTCTTGTGAAGGTATTATATTGTTAATCGCAGACGTGCTCTTTATGAAGCTTGAAAGCAGAATGTGTTCAAGAGTACCTTGGACCTGCCAATTGGCATCCAAGAAGTAAGGAGAAAAAGAGAGAAGTAAGGGCTAAACATAGTTTAAAGTCAATTTCTAATCTACATAGCATGTCAGGTACTAACAGTAAATTATACAACATTTAATACTAAAAAATACTCTGATTTTTTATAGTGTTAGCATACCTAATATTGATCAGTGCTACTCGTCAGGAAAATAACCAATATTAAAATTAACAATTCTAATAAATATTTTTCAAACCTTCTTGAGAGAGCTGCACTTCTTGGTTCTCGGCACATCTCTATTGCTGCGGCGAGGACTTAGAGAGGCGCCCGGAGGAAACGAGCTGAGGGCACCGGGGTTAAGAGATCTTCCGCGTGATGCCACTTCATTCTACAGATATCAAGACAATCAATCAATCATTATACAATCAGCTAATCGATAGTTCGGTGACGAATAGGGCACATAGGATGATATTTTTTATACATGTATATATATTATATATATATATATATATATATATATATATATATATATATATACATATATATATATATATATATATATTATATATATACATATACATATATATATATATATATATATACATGTATATATATATATATATTATATATATATTATATATATATACATATATATATATATATTATATATATATATATTAGATATATATATCTATATATATATAATATATATATATATATATATATATATATATACTATATATATATATATATATATATACATGTATATATATATATATAATGTATATATATATATATATATATATATATATATATATATATATATATATATATATATATATATATATATATATATATATTATATCAACTCTATGGAGTCTCTTTGTGGACACTAGAGTAGTCTCTAACAACCTTCCTTCTCCACCAATCACGATCCATGGCGAGATCATATACATCACCACCCGCAGGAAGACATAATAGGGTTCACTCATCGCTAATTAACTGAAGAGTTTTAAAAGTGAACTGTATCATTATCATCATCTTACCTTTTATCACAGTTTAACTAGGGTCGGGAGAGGAATAGACCTTCACCTCTCCTCTCTGTTTCAAACCATATCATCAGTCAATCCCCTAAAACCTAATCTAGTCCTTTTACAAAATTTAGCAGAAATTTCTATCACCAAATGTGAACTGCATAATGTCATAATATCTAACTAATTTGGGTTTAATAAATAAATGAAATACACACATAAAACAATTTTTTAAACAACTTAATATGCAATTAACTTAATTAGTATATTAATTATTTAATAAACAAATTTAGTACATTTTCTAAATTTACATGCTCAACCTACATACAACAAAAACATCACATAAGCGAACTTATAGATATAATAAATTCTGTAATGAAGACACAAACTACTAGTTTCATCTACCATGTATTCGAACTTATCCCAATAAAAACCACTGAAATTATAAATACTACATAAGATAGTGCATGCGAATATAAAAGAATTAAAATATAACGCTTATTTAAAATGTTGCATCTGCTATATTTTACATAGCAGATGCAACATTTTGTAAAACTAATAGCATCTAAAATTGAAACACTGCTTCTACAACAATCAGCTGAGCGAGAGTGAGAGAGATAGAGAGATAGAGAGAGAGAGAGCGAAAGAGAGAGAGTGAACGAGAGAGAGAGAAAGCGAGAGTGAGACAGAGAGAACTATGTTATCTTCCAACACTCTTAACACATTCAATCAACACAGAAGACTGTCAGAGAGGTTACAAGTACACCCATCAGACATACAAACAAATAGAAAAAATAAACAAGCACAAAATACATGCAATCCAGAAAAAATTAAGAAAATTGCACTCCAAAAAAAGAAAAACAATGCTGTTAAGCGTCATGGATCACGTTCAGTACGAATATATTCCATATCTTTAAATTATTATTTCAGCGAGTAAAGAAGAGCAGGTATAAATAGACACCAGCTCCAGCACTGTGGTGCTTTGGTACCAGTTTGTGTACAGTCTGCAAGAGACGTCCTTGACATTGCCTTATGGAGAGGAACCGGACGTTAAATTCATCTTGATTGATTCATTGATTGAGCCTGACCTGCAGACCAGCTTCATTCATCACGTTCAGCACTGCATACTTTTCCCCCACCCTCCTTCCACTATCGACCTCTCTCCATGCGCCACACCCAGTCCCAGTCGGAGCCATCATAAATCCCTGGCGCCGTCCTCCAGGCGCGTCCAGTGGGTGATGTGGCAAACCCTGGAACATGGTCTCCACACCCGGCGGGAACCCAACTTGATAAGGATACTGGGTTCCCATATTGAATGAGTATCCAGCAGGACTCTGAGTAAAGGCCCCAGGATGGATTGCTCCAGGTGGGGGGCCTAGCAGACTCTGTTTCTTGGTCACCCTAGGATCCGGTGGAGGTTTTGCAGAACCTTGATTTAGAACCCCAGTAGGACCAGGTCCAGAATGGTGCCCAGATGAGCCCAGATTTGAAGCCCCCTGTTCCGGAGCACGACCGAGCAGACCCGTGGCAGACTTGAGCAAGCGCTTAGAGCCGAGTCCCTTGAGGACCTGCTGCTCCAAGGATATCTCTGCCAGCTCCTCATCAGCCGCCTGGTCCGCCAGCTCCTGTCTCTTCTGCTTCTTACGAGCCAGCTTCATGTCTCGCAGACCTAACGACAAATAGCATCAACCAGGTCATTATCAAATAGGTCATATAATCATCAAATAGGTCATATAATCATCAAATAGGTCATATAATCATCAGGTCATATAATCACCAGGTCAAATAATCATCAGGTCATGTCCCGCAGGCCTAACGACAAACAGCATCAAACAGGTCATCATCAAATAGGTCATATAATCATCAAACAGGTCATATAATCATCAAACAGGTCATAAAACCATCAAACAGGTCATATCAGATTATATAATCATCAGTAAGAAGTTAAATACAGCAGGCATTATTGAATATGTTAAATTAGTGTATATTTTGTTTAAATATCTATCAGGTATATAATGCCAGACGTAAATTTCTAGAGTTTCAAGTAATCTACGGTAGGGATCTCATTGTTTCATTTTAGATTCTCATATTAGTAGAAGCAAATGACAGTAGAACTTAAGTTACGGCGAGAGAAGAAAAATAACACTACATAAGTCATGATTTGACCTGCTGACAGAAGACAGAAAAATATTTATCAAAATATTAAGCAGATCAAAACAGATCAAAACAAATATATTAAACACAAAATAAACCACCAGTAAATATATAAAAACACACACATGTGTACCGTACATGTATATAGTATCATTTCTAATGATACTGTATGATCTTACCAACGTAGCCACTGGCTGGAGTCACTCCAGCCAGTCCGCGGTAAGATCATATAGTTAAGTCAATAAGATATTCAACCGCGGATCAATATGTGTGGAGTTCAAATCCTGGGCTTGCCCGTCACTGACATCGCTTTCGAGTGAGGAAACTGACGTTAACATTAACTTTAGCTTTTACTTTTTAATGACAGATTCAATGTTATATCGTCCTTATTTAGCAAGAGCAATCATCAACATCATCATCATCATCATCATCATCCTCATATCAAATAGTGTATACAATAGAGTCTTCACCACTTGAGTTGGCGTGATGAGCAAAACCCTCGAAGCCTGGACTGAGCTCAGAGAGACACGTGCCAGGCTGCACTGACATTGTCCTATCTGAGCCTGACAGAGAGCTCCGCCCACTCCAGCTTACCTGCTGTCAATCAAACATAATATCATGAATAAGACTAGAGAAAGGCTGCTGTCAATCAAAACATCATGGCTAAGATTAGAGAGCGGCTGCTGTCAATCCAATACACCATATATGATTTCCGTAAATGGACGAGAGCTCACATGATCTCTGAGATTTCTTACAGAGTCTGCATATTAAAATATTGCAAATTAAACTCTTTTGAGAGCTCACTGGATTTTAACTATGCTATTTTTGTTGTAAGTTTTTTCAAATACATTTATCATTTATATATTACACGTGTGCCAAAGGATATGTTTGGGGTATCTTTAGGTCTCTTATGTGTTATACTTATAAAACACAAAGCACCTAAAGATATCCCAAACAGGAATGCAAATCTAACAAGAATATATTACATTAAAATGAAATTTTATCACATTATCCTTCTACAGCAACAGCAAGCTTCTACCTTCCATTTTCTTTCAAGATTGACTTTACTTCAAGAATATAAGAATAAAAATAAGAATAAGAATATAAACTAACCTCATAGTTTGACGAAGTCCTCAGTATGTCGCTGTACGTCATGGCCACTGCAGTGGACGCCATGCTGGCTGAGCTGCTGATAGCTGAGGTACCAGCAGTCAAGCAGCTGGACTGAGCTACCAGCCCTCCTGCTGCTGACAGTAGCTGAGGAAATTCATTGTCACTCAGAAATGGTAACACTCTATCACTGGATGCACCACCTTTCTCCAATCCTACCACTTTAGGGCTTTTTCCTTCTATGGCTTCACCTTCTTTTGCCCCTCTACTGTAGTTAGAACCAGCCCCTGCAGGGCTGTAACTAGTCCTATGCCTACAACCCGCCTCAACCCGTCCCACAGGTCGACCTCGACTTGATGATCTACTTCCAGGCTGATAGACCATCGGACCAAAAGAACTACCACTAGGTTTACTCATTCCAGCATTAGGATACTTTTCTGCCCAGTTCTTGGGATATCTGTTAGGTAAAAAATTAGGATCAGAAGCGTTCTGTCCATATCTTAACTGCTGGTCATTCAGCTGCGGTACTTTGGTTGCGGCACTGTTCAACACACCCGGTTGAACGGCATCAAACGTTACAGCACACTGCGACAGAAATCCGTTCTGAGAATTTTCCTGAGTAGAAGTCGATTGATTAAACTGAGAATTGTTCACCAGATGTGGAGGTGGGATTTGAGACAGCCTTTCCTGAGTCAGCGTTGGTACATATTGCAGAGGTATTTGACCAATGTGGGACTGTGTTGAATATTGAGGAGGCAGGGTTAAATGTGATTGATGGGTAATGTTAGAAGTAGGAACAGAAATATACTGTTGTGATTGGCTAGCACCCAGTGAAGTTGGTACCATGTACTGTACTGGTGGCATATTAATTAAACCAGGGGGCATAGCTTGAATAGTCCCATTTGGCATTTGCACATACTGTGACGACAAAATAGCACCAGGAGGAGGGGCCATGTCAGTAAAATTAGGAGGAGGTAGGGTTAAACCAGCAGACGACTGCATATCTTGCATGGTGGGCAAAGGAACAGGAGTAGGAAATCTAAGGAAATATTGAGGTCCTGCAAATCTCATACCTGCCTGAAGTGATATTTGTGATTGATCGATCAATATTGAGGGTCCTTGTTGATACACTCCTCCCATGCCGCTATAATTGATGACTTGGTTGGCAGAAGCACTGCAATAGGCATTGTTACTGTTCAGAGCCCGTTGCTCAATAGAATCCGTAATTAAACCAGTGGGTTGCATCGCAGGCAGATTCTGTGATCCATTAGAAAATTGGGAGCTGACGAAACTAGCCGCTGCTACATTCATCACGCTTCCTCTGGAGGCAATATTTGAATCAGGCGCTGAATTGCATCCCTTCATATTCAAACCTTCATTACCATCACCTACATGCAGTCCATCAACCACCTCTAATGCTTCACTACCACTCCTAGTCACAGAGCTGACTGTGTGGTTTTCTAGATTTTCAGCGCTGCCACCCACACGTATGGTAGATTGGATGCTAGCAGGACTGCTCAAGTGAGATCCTGCTGATGCAGTTGTAATACCAGAGTTTTGACATGAATGACTCGTAGCAGAGTAGTTAGACATCACAGGCAACGAAAGCGCAGAGTCAGTGTTTGGAAGACCAGCAATACTGACATCAGATGATGAAATATAAGATTGATTTTGATTACCATTGGTGTCAGCACTAGGCTGTATCACTGCAGCAGCTGCAATCCCACTCACAACACAAGACGTACCAAAAGTAGAGCCAGTCGCAGCACTCGAGTAGATGACAGAAGCTTCGGCGTCTCCAACGGTGCTCGATACACTAGACCTGGTGGGACTGCTAAATCCACTGTCTGAGTAATGCGAAGTCGACGTGCCCTTGTCGTTTATCGAGGAATTGACGATGTTCATTTGCTGTCTGCTTCCAGTTCTTGAATCACAAACGTCGTCCTCAGTGCACAGACCTTCTATGTAAAGAGAGTTTGGTAGTTCAGCCATTGATTTAAATGCAACGGCGTCATTAAAGTCTGCATTGTGAAATACAAACATTATTCATCAAGATTTGACTGGCTTATTATTATTTAGTTATAAAAGAGTTTAGGACAATTTTACTCTTTGACAAAATTTCTAAATTTATAGAAAAAGAAATTTCTAAATATTTATTTATATTTGCAAAAAGAAAAATCAATGGAAACAATTTGTGCAATATTAATCCAACAATTAAAATTAATATAGGCATTAGTTTAAACCGATGCTAGCCATATATTGGTTAATATAAATATTGTCTGATACTTGTACACTCAAGACTTTCAAAACTATGTGGGCGAGGTCTTTGATCGGATTTCAAACCCTGACAAGTCAAAACTTCAGCTAAACGTTCTATTTAAATGAAAATTAATAACATTAATTGGTTACATAATTACCTGTATCTACAGAAACATCCTTGAACACTGTAACTTTAGTACGACAGACAGGCCTCTTCGATGAAGATTTCATGATCTCAATATTTTTCTGACTCTCCAATCGCTTTTCCTCCGGTCTCTGTGCCTGCAGAGAGTTAATGTCTTGTCCCCTTTCATCCTTATTTACTTCCGTAGCTTTCTCTCTCTGCGCGACTTCAGCAGCATAGGAATTTGGTGCTGCCGCTATTGAAATGGATTCGGCAACACCATTTGAGGAATTATATCCGCCAGCCAATGAAATGTTCTGAGACTCCGATGAGGGCAGACGAAAGGGAAAAACATTATTGTTCATCATTCTAGGATTCATCTGACTAACTGGGAGTAGACTTCCAGAATATGGGGGCAAATTCTCTGAACCTTGTGTCAGTGGCATAAATACTTGAGATATCTGAGTTGAATCCTGGGATTGTGGCAAAGTAAATTGTGCAGTAGCAGTTGAAAGTTGTGCAGAATGCTGTGTTAGTGGTGTTGACATATGGTTAGGTGGTGGTATATTAGTGGGATGAGGAATATAGTAAAGTGCATTAGGGTGAGTGGGAAGAGAGTAATAACCACCGCCCACTGGTGGTGCACCAATCAGATGTAACATGGGCGGTGGATTAACAAATGTTGTACCCTGAATGGTAGTATTTGGCATTTCCACTGGATTTTCCGAAATCCAACCATGTGGGGTCAACACAGGGCCAGCCTGTGGTAAATTAGCAACCTCCACTGCGGAGGCAGAACCCCTGGGAAACTGACCCCCTTGAGGGGGTGCTGTGAAAACTGAAAATGGCTGAGCATGTGTATAGTTAGGAGGACCTAACATAGTTCATGGATTTAAGATTCCAATAGTTCCGGATTTCTTTGAGAATTACCATCTAGGACACCGCTATTATGTTCTAAAATCTAAATAACTTTACAGTTCAGACATAACTTTATTCAAATAACGTGATGAGTTTTGTTAACTGTACTACACATAATAAAAGCCTACTCTGATGTTGTACACTCTGCCTGTTGTGACATAGATCTTCTGAAATATTTAACAAAGAGACAATATACTGCCTTGAACCTTAAATTAATTATTAGTTTGAACATTAAACTTAAGATCTCGTGCTTTAACAACAAAAGAAAAGCAATTTCCATCTCACTCAGCACTACATCTAAATTATAATGATAAAGTCATGCATTGATACAGTTTAAATTAATTTAACTTAATTATACTGGTTCAGGAAGTCGTGAAGAACTGCAAAACTAGTCTAGTTGTAATTTCATACCTCATCATACAAAAATTGTATATGAAAAATCAGAAAAAACTTGAGAAGTTAATATACCTAACAATTTTACTAAATTTGCATCTAAGTAGTTATTTTTTAAAAATTCTACATATATTAATATAATTATTCATTTAATCCTAAAATCAAAACTTTAGTACTATAGCATCATTTTACTGAAGAGTGTCAAGTTTAGATTAATTAATTAATTAACACTGTTCCCTATTTAGCTCATTCATTTAAGATTAAAAATCGCAATAAATGAATTTGTAATGCATTGATACTTTGAATCTAGTCAGATTAATACTTAACAATTTTTATAATTATGTAAAAATAAATGAAAATACTAATAATTATGTAAAATTAAAGAATTATGTAAAAAGTATAATGTTATCCAGTATAGGCTGACAGTGGTAGTCAGTTAGCATGACGTGATCTGCGCCTATTATCATCCAAAACATTACAAGAACTTCCTCTTTGATGGTTGACTAGGATCTCTTAGGTCAGATATCTGAATGGTCGAATTGAACCTATTGATGGACATTTTACCATGAGCTTATCGATAGTCTTCAGCTTCACAATACTCCACGATGTCAACGACGACGGCAGCACAAAAATTGCTTGTAGTGGAAGAACTGAATTACTTATGTGCGATCCTATGAAGCTTCACTCGCCGAAAGTCGCTTTTGCATACTATGAACGAGATGTCGCCCGGCATCTGATCTGATTTCAGCTACATGTGACGGGAAAGATAAGTTCTCGAGTTCTGGCGGTTATTCTCACTGGTAGAATAAAATAAAGTCGTCGCCAGGCGGCTGACATTTAACCGCCACAGGTGGCTCCAGCCAATAGGAGAGCGCAAAATCTGCGCAAATGGTTAGAATTCTTGGAAATTTGACGATACAGACTCAAGATAAAGGTGAGAATAGAGAAGTTTCATAGTATGGAAAAAGCAGATCGGTAGTTATCTCGCGGATAAAATCAAATCGTAGAGATTGATATCGGCGAGAATATCTTTCCGTTTATAAGATAGGGTATTAGCCTCATGAACCCCAATGGGTTCGATCCCACATGAACAGTCACAGCGCAAAATTAACATAACATAACATTACAGAGTCAGGAAGCAATTATATGTTTGTTTAGGACTCATCAGGCTCTTAACTAAAACCAATTAATATTACTCAAATCATACAGACTTCATGTCAACATGTCAAATTTATACATAGCCTATGTATAACACTGAACATGCAATTAGCATCTAATTTACATGTTCTTATGTTTATCATATTTATTTTTAAAAGCATTCACTGATTCTGCTTCCACAACTTCGCTTGGCAAACTATTCCAAGCATTTATAACTCTCTGACTAAAGAAAAATTTCCTTAAATCTAGTCTACTTCTAAATTTACTAAGTTTATAAATATGTCCCCTTGTGTTTCTGTTGTTTGATAAATTAAACCAAATACTGTGGTTAACTTTGCTGAAGCCGTTGAGTATCTTAAAAACTTCTATTAAATCTGCTCTAGTTCTTAATTAGTAGCATGTCAGTAAAAGGATCGTTAACCAAACTAGACATAACAATTTAAACATAACGTGTGAAGAAGCTAGATATCATCGTGAAGGATCGTTTCACAACGTTTAGTCACTTCCTGATAATGTCTAATAAGCCTATTATTTTAGCACAAAAGCTAAAACCCTCTGAATAATCAGTGCCAGTAAAATACAACGCAACTCATAAAGCCTAATTTATATACTTAATAAACTGAGTAAAAAGTTAATATTAAATAAACCTACAATTTATTAAAAAGTAGAAGAAATAAATTAGGCAACCTAATAATTCCTATTGTAAACCCTGTCCTAGTTACTCATCAGTTGTTTTATTTACAAATCGTCAACTATGCAGCCAACACCGTCCAAGAAAAGTTGTCAGTGTGAAAGTTAGCAAAAATGTTGAAGTGTTGAAGAATTCACATGTAGAACAATCAATTATAGACCTACTAATCAACAATTCGACCACGTACGCTATTAATTTCACATAATTTGCTAATTCTTCTCCAATTATATGGCATATATAGGTATATATATAGTAGGCCTATAGCTAATAGAATGTTATTTATTTTATTTTCACCAATTCAATGGTAGACAAGTACAAACGACAAAATTACAAAGCTATCAAGTGACTAAGTAACATGCAAAATGTCATTATTGTTAAATGGCAAAAAGTGAATAGTAAAATGTGCGGCCAATATTGTATGTATAGAATATCTATTCATAATAATAGAATAGAGCGTCTCAATGGCGTAGGGGTAAGCTCATAAAGTTTTAAATGACAGATCCTGAGGTGAATTGAACCCTCGTGGGTTCGAATCCCAGCCGTGCTGATCTGAGAGTAAAATCTCGGACATTCACTGGACTGGATATACAAAACTGGATTAAATTGCTTAACGGTTTAAATTTGTGGTATTAGAAGTGATAGATTTCAACATATATACTATATATATATATATATATATATATATATATATATATATATATATATATATATATATATATATATATAGTTGGTCATTGTACTATAATGCACGTTTACATCATTTAATATACATAAGCATGTAGGCCTACATGCCTGTTAGCTTTATTATACAAATCTAATATCCATCATCCATCATCCAAAGTTATTACTGGCTTTACACACATATATAGTTGTTCATTTCATATTATAACGGGTATTATTATTATTATTATTATTATTATTATTATTATTATTATTATTATTTCTTTCAGATTCGTTAGATTAGGCTAATACGTCCATTCCTTACTAGAAATTCAGCCATTATCTTTGCTAATTCTATAGTTCATTCAAAGCTTGATTACTGTAATTCATTATTCTATGGATTGCCTTCTTCTCTTAATCGCTGGCAGCACGTCCAAAACTCTCTCGCACATGTACTAATAGTAGTGAATAGTAAATACGACTAATATAATTATTATCTTAATTAATATAATAATTATATATGTATATTTATGAGATTGATTGCTGAGAATGTGTCCGTCACAGTGACATCCATAGATGAAAACAAGGGTTTTTTATGTTTTTTATATTTAAAATAACGCGTTTTTACGTTTAAAACGTAAACCATGGTTTGACGTGGACTGCACATAAATATTGAGAAATTGCCGATAGTTTCGTGCCATAAACATCACTATATAAAAGGTAATTCATTACATTTTTGATTTTCATAGTTAAGCAGATGTTCTAATTTTTAAGACATTGTCTATTCTTAATTTCTTACGGATTTAAATTTTCTTGTATTGTTAATTATGAACAACTGACAGTGTGGCTGTATGTGACCTGAAAGTATTTGTTTATATTTGTATGGAGTCTGTGGACATACTTTAGAACTTTAGATTAAGTCTAGTTGTACTAAAATTGTTTAGTGTTATGGAATGAAGGCATGGTAATATAATGCAAGCCTACGTGTACGCTACTAACGTTTTTTCAACGTTTTTTTAGGGGTTTTTTGTGAAAAAACGCGTTTTTTAACGTTTTTTATTTTTGGTAAGAACGTTTTTTTTAACCTATAGTGACATCCTAGCTGATACTTGCCTTCAGCCCTAGGAATTTGTGATACACCGCCCGATCGTTTCCCATCTGAGCGTCTCAATCCCTGGGGCTCTTTTAGAGCCGGAATATTTGCACGAGTTGGGCACGTCATACCAGATCATTCAGATACTGATGTCTGCCGATTCTGCCAGCGCTTCGCATGCACAAAAGGCCGTGAGTACCCAGAGCATTGACCGACGCTCCGCAGACACAGTTATGTGTGGCTCACAAAGAGTAGAGACCAGACGAAGACCGACCACTACTCTGACTGCCTCGTCATCCAGGCGGAGGCCACAGGAAGATAAAGGTAAGGTTTTCAGCCAGTTACCACTATGAAGAGTCGAAACAGCAAGCAGACGGGCCTTTTCTTGTTGGATTAACGCATTCACGAGGAGTTCGAGTGGGCAGTGTCAGAGATTTTTGAGGCCCAAGCCTTCATGGTCTTAGACACCATTCCAATACGCGCTTCCGATAAGGATAGAGCAGCCCAAATGCCTTGAACCATGGCTACCTCTAAATCGATGTACTGAAGTTTCTATTTAAACGGAACTATCATCTTAATTTTTGCCTTTTGAAAAAACTTTTAATTCGATTGTAGGCTGCGCAATAAATATTAATGACAATATCGATTAGGCTTTATCGCTCTGAACTTTTATCATCGAAACATGAATTCAATCAGCATATTGTATTATACAGCATGTTCAGTTTATTAGCCTACTCCTCTATACCTATGATGCCCAACACATTATCTCCTTTAGATAGCCGTATATCACTATAATATACTGTAAGCTTATCAATTTCTAATCTATAACAATAAATCTTTAATTATACTCACTAGATAAGTGAATAATCTTAATTCTTTCTGAATTCGTCATTTATCCTGAAGGCTGCAGCGTACCTGTCATCCAAAAGTCTATTGGTTTCATCGAATCTTTGTTTCATATTGCTAGTACGGTAATTCATTGTAAAACATTTAAAACTAATCGTTAATGCTTTTATACTGCAATCAAGGGCAAACTTTGAAACATTGAATTACACCTATATTATAAAGTATGCCTTAAAGTACGAAGTTGTCATTGAAGACAGTAGCATCAGGGGCGGCGGATCTAGAAATTTTAAATGGGGGACCGAAAATTTTTTTTTTGGACAGTGTTTATATTTTTTACTTAGGGTCTACTCCCACATTTTCTCCTGAACAGAGTTCAAATTGGTTTACTTACACTCATTTTGACTCCTACCTACATCTACTCTTATCTTATTATTTACTCCCACAAATTTCTATAAAGGTAATTAAATAAAATTTTATCTGTGGGCCTAAGGGGGGAGGTGGCCAGGCCTTTTGGGCTCCTACACTGGTGCCGCCACTGATTAGCACTGTATTCGTTGTTGTTTTTGTTGTTACTATTGTAGCATTACAGTAAGTACTATCTCAAGCTTGGACCATCTTCTTAATCAACTTTTAAAACAATGCTATTAGTATATATATATATATATATATGTGTGTGTGTGTGTGTGTGTGTGTGTGTGTGTGTGTGTGTGTGTGTGTGTATAATTAAGTGTACTAGACTGCATAACATTACAATGACATATTACAACTTTGCTACTCTATTTGCTCAATTCTCTTCAGCACGAACGTTCTATCATGGTCGCTCTAAGACACTGGCTTAGCCAAGGGGAGGTGATGGATTAATCAGTGTAGGTTTGCAGATTACAGCGTCACTGAAATTATGAAAATAAGTGAACGATTTCTCACCGGAATAAAAATTAAAATGGATTTAAATTAGGGCTGCAGATTAACGCCGTTAACTATCGATTAACGCGTTAAAAAATTAACGGCCGTTGAAAAAATTAACGGCACTTAAAAATTTAACAATTTAAAAAAATCATTGGCATTTTTAAATAATTGCTGATTGAAAGAAAAGTTTTAAATTGAACGTAACACGGTTTACATTCAATTACGTTGTTTACAATTCATTTTCTGTATCTATTATCTCTCTTTCTTACCTATCTGATAAAAATCAAATGGACATGTATGGTTCTAAAACTTGCAATGAATCTAAGGGCAGCAGAATAGGACATGATAGTGTAAAAAGGTGTAGGCTATGTTTTTTGTAAGTTTCATACACACGACACTGGTATTCACAAGTATTGCAATACAGAATACATGTAGCCCAATAGTAACTCATCGCTGTCGTATCACTTGCGTACAAAGCGTTTTCAGAGGATAGCACTACAATCTCTAGTGCTGTAGCGTCAGCCAGAGCAGTAATGTATCACACACGACTCAATCCACATTTCTTCTGGTAAATTACTTTGATTTTAGCCCTGAAATGTTTAGGTTCGCCAGCCTAACCTGTGCCAATCGAGTGCCGATCTTCAATTGCTGACCTTAAAGTAAATAAAAAGAGAGCCCCTCTCTCATCTGAAACCGTAAATGAACTTTTGTGTCCTATCAATTAGCTCAATGTATAAACAGTAGAGAGACATCCCTGTCATCATCCTTTGATGCGAAACAGACGTTGCACCTTAACAATTATCAACATAAATATATGGTAGTATACATGACAATAAATTACAGGTTTACTAGTCCAAAAATTCAATTTTATAATATAAAATATTTTCGATTAAACTATCGATTAACTATGCGATTAATTGGTTAATCGTACATTTAATTGCGATTAATTTTTTTAATCGATCTGCAGCTCTAATTTAAATACTAAGTAGGAGGCTATGATAAACGGTGTATATCATCGGGCAGATGATATACGTTGTACGGCAAATCTTCCCCCCCCCCCCCTCCAAAGCTCTTCTCTACGCCACTTATCTAAGATCGTCAAGGTAGTTTTTGAGATTGATTTTTTGGACTTTACACAATTATTGAACTCTTCTGTTTTTGCTTTTTGGCTTAGATTCGCTTCAATTGTGCTCGACCTAGTTATTGATGACAGTAGCATCTTAATTGTTCTTGATGTTGATGTTTTGCTGTTGTTGTTGTTGTTGTGTAGACTGGTTCAGGAAAGCATTAATACTCCTCTGTAGAGCTACAACACACCAGTGTCGTACTACCAAAAATGTCTCAATAGCACAGTGGTTAGAGATGTCAGGTAACGTCATGAAATTTTAAATGACAGATCCTGAGGTGAATTGAACTCTCGTGGGTTCGATTCTCGGTCGCGCTGATCGGAGAGTAAAATCTCAGATCAGCGTGACTGGCTATACAGAAAAAGAAATAAATTGCCTAATGGTTTAGACATGTGTTATTAAATGTGATAGCTAGGTAGTACTTTGGTTTGGACCACGCTATTGTATGGATGTAAAACAAGGACCTTAAGGAAGGAAGATATTAGGAAACTGGAGGCATTGGAAATGTGGATTTGGAGAAGAGTGGAGAGGATTAGCTGGACTCAAAAGGTTACAAATGAGGAAGTCCTGGAGAGAGTTGGCACAGATAGACAGTTGATAAATGTATTAAGAAATAGGAAGAAGAGATGGATAGGACACATTCTAAGGGGGGAAGGTCTATTAAAAGAGGTCATAGAAGGTAGAATGGAAGGAAAAAGAGGCAGGGGCAGGCCGAGATTAGGTATGTTAGATGATTTAAAGACCCACTCATATGTGGAAATGAAGAGGAAGGCGGAAGACAGAGAAGAGTGGAGGCGTTATGTACCATGGACCTGCCAGTAGGCAGTGCACTAAGAGAGAGAGAGAACTAGATAGATGTGATAGATAGATAGCTAGATATAGTTTATCATTTCACTATAATCTGTGTTTTTATTTACCAGTTGATGAATTCAACTTTAAATTAAGCTCGCTGAAATGAAGTTCATGATTTACTGTACCATGTCACTTTGATAAACAAACTTCAGTAAAGTATCTGCCAAAATGCTAAACTAAACTAATTTTGCTGATACAAATAAATTGTGCACTACAATGACTACATTCAAATGTTCAAAAATGAACCGTGCATGAAAGCCTAAAGGCAGCATTTTATAACTCAGCTTACAGCAGAGGCTGTCCAGACGAAAAATTTCAAATAACTAAATAGATATAAATATAATATAAATAAATAAATAATAAATAAGTAAATAATAAGTAAATATAACATAAACAACTCAATTCTAGTTAGGCCTACCCGTTTCTCCATTTTAACACGAATACAGAGTGAATGCCGGGAAAGAATTTCTTCACCGGCAGAAAATCTGACACTTAGCCAAGTGGCTCATCAGTGTATCACTTATCTTTCTTTATTATAATACAGAAATAAAGATTAGATTTGCAATACTGCTTTAATCAATAAATCGATTGATTTCTACAATACCAGATCTATACATTAATATTATCTTCAGATCACATTCATTCTATATATTCAAAACTAACCCTCTGATCAATACACTGGCGAACGAAACCAAGGTTCTGCCAGGCTGTGTAAGCATAGGCTGAGTTATGTAAGTTTAAACTGGGCTATATCAACATAAGCTAGGCTATGTAAGTTTAAACTGGGCTATATACGTACAGTATATGCCAGGCTTACATGCATAAGCCAGGCTATGTAACCATAAGCCAAGCTGTGTAAGCATAAGCCAGGCTGTGTAACCATAAGCTAGGCTATGTAACCACAAGCTAGTTAATGTGTTAACTCGAGCCAGCGATTAAGTCAGGATATGGAAATACTCACCTGGGATTATAAGCATGGATATGTAATCTCTACAAATTATAAGTCAGGCTGTGCAACCCCCGCCCATCATTAAACCTGAACAAGTAATTTCATCAGGGATTAAGTTGGGGTATGCAAATCCCAAACACGTTTTCAGTTTGGATATATACCCCACCATGAATGAAGTTAAGTTTAAGCATAAAGCTTCACCACGGATTACGCATATGATATACGCTGGATATAGTGTGAAAGCCCACCAGAGATTAGTCCAGAATATGTTATAATACTACTATTCACTGTTGCCTATAGAATTGACTACGTAGGTCTATAGTCCCACAATGACCAGAAGCAGTATAGAAAGACGCCCACAGATAGTATCACGACCAGTAAACAATATAGAAGAATCTTTGCCTTGGGATCCTGTTCTATCGAACACTCTTCCTCCTCAAGTCTTCTTCTCTCTGCGTCGTTCTGTCCCTCCCTATCTTCCTCCACAGCTCTGGAGCTCACTCCACAGATCCAGCTGTACATAAATTCCTTGAGCCTCTCAGAGCGGGTCAGCTCGGGTGATGTGGTAGACGGGCTGGCCTCGCGCTCTTCCTTCGCTGATCCCATCGAACTCCGAGTCCCATTCTCATCATCTATGTCCTGACTGCTGAGGATTTCTGTAGTCTTTTCTTTAATACCTTCTACACATTGTGCACATTTAACATGATACATTACACGTTAAAATGTTGTATATTCTACAGTATACATTTTTCTATGTTTAATATAATACCTTATAAGTTGACATGTTGTATAGACTTCTCAAGAATCGATTATATTTTGCGAAATTATCATTAAAAAGAATATTGAGAGCCTATAATAAATTCAGTGCATATATCTATTTTCAAAGACGACTAAAATATAAATGAAGATGAACTGTGTTCTATTCTAAGTGACTCCTCACTTACTAGCTAAATAGAGTTAATGCAATATTTAGTTCATACATTACTATCAGCTAATGCATTATATGCATTAGCCGATAATAACCTTTTCAAATCAATACGTAACAATGAAACTCACATACTAACCCATCCTTTACCTCCACTGACTCATCAACCATTACTATATCACACTAGAAGAAACTTTGCCGGAAATAGTTATCATTTCCTACTAAACCATGCAGTTTAAGGGATAAAACTTAATAACTCATAGTCAAAAAATGATTCTAAAAGTACCTAGTTTTTTGTTTCCTTAGCCGAATTTCCTTTCTGTGATGCATTTCACTATAACTAACATTAGGACATTGCTAATACTTATAAACGAATTCATTTGATGACTCTACAGCTTAAACTGTGCAAGAATATATGCGTATATATATATTATTTATAAGTAATATATATATATTAATATATATTAGTAATATATATTATATTAAATAATATATATATATATATACTGCATATATATTAATATTTACTGTATGCGCTTATCTGAGATCAAAATCTCGGACATTCACTGGACTGGCTACATGGAAATTGGAATAAATTGCCTAACGGCTTAAACATGTGGTATTAAAAAGGGATAGATATCAACATAGTTTATTATTCACTATAATGCGTGTTTACTTTTACTTTTTACTTTATATTCAAGATAAATTAATTAACGTATATAAACAAGTTTATATGAAATGATATATATATATATATACATTTGGATCTCAATTGGAAACGCTACAGCAGTAAAGAGAGGGTTAAACATAAATCACCCGATTGAAAATCATTATATTCAATTAAGAAACTAAATTATGAATTATTTTACGACATTTTGCAGACCTTCTGCTGTGGAAGTGACACTTGGCCCAATTTCCTTGGAATAAATCTCGGGTCCTAGATGACCTTTACCGGCAAGATTATTTTTTTCTGATTTCCTTTCTCCACTCCCACGATTCAAATCATCATTCTTATTGGCTGCAGACTTCACTGCTTGCTCACTTTCCTCTGCAATGACGCCATTAGTCTGACAGTCTATCCTGTTTAGTTTAACCTGACCAACTCCCTTGTCGTCCTCGTAGGCAAGATTCCGATAGGTTCCTGCAGACACTGGAGTGATTCCGGCTGTGTTCACCTTTAACCTCAGAGTAAACCATGTCCATTCCGCCTGTATCACCCCTGCAGGTTATTCATTACGTGCAATATAAGCGGCATTAACTTAGGCCTACAGCAGTTTGTGATGATTAAAATTGACTTAAGTAACTTATAGCAGGTAATTAATTACATGTAATTATTACTATTCGCGTGCGCCAGTAGCATGATCGGTGAGGTGTTTCACAGCAGACCAGTAAGAGCAGTGTTCAAATCCAAAGCTCACCCATCGCTTATTTGCTCTCGAGACAAAGACTCGAAGTTAAACTTGGCTTTCTAGTCTAGTTTCAGTGACAAGAAAAGTTAATTTATTTGGAAATAATTTATAACAGTATATATAATTAATAAAATACAATTATAATTAATTAATAGCAGTTAATTATGCACAGGTTTCTATTTACTTTGATTGGACTGAGCCTATGACATGCTGGCAAGCCGTTCGACAGCGGATAAGTAGGGGCAGGGTTTAAAACCACTTCTCATCTGACATGCTTGCGAGGTGGAATACGGCTTTACTGGTGTTAATGGTCTTTCAGCAACTTATGTCATAGACTCATAACCAGCTAGGCTTTCGAATAAGCTTATGATGGATCAAAGCAAATACATTACTACTCGATGTAGTGTACTATTAAGTAGATTCATAGAGCACTCCATCAATCAATCGGGTGTTCCTGTCCAAGCAGATTTATCATTAATAGCGCCTTCTTATAACAAATCTAAAAATTAGTTTGTATCTTGCATAGCAACTGAAAACTCAGCTTCGAAGTGGTATTTCTTTTCTGCATCTACATAGTCCATGCAATAATGTGTATTCGTTGGCTAATTTAGTCAACAAGTTCTCGAATTCAACATGTAGGGTTCATTGATAGAAACTGTCTCATATCAAGTACTGTAGTCGCATTACCTTAAATGAAATTACAGGCATGATCTATGCTATCGGAAATTGAATCCAAGAGTGGAATGTCCGCACTAAGAAAACTTACAGTGTTGGCATAAACTCTGCAGCATGCAAATGTTACTGAAACATACTAGAAACGAGGCAATGTAAATATCGGAGTAATTCAAATTTATGAATAGTTTTAACAGTAGTAAGCGCCTACCATTATCAACATCGTCTCTATCAAACTGATGATGTCGAGTCCAGAAAGTAGTTCTGTACAGCTATATAAACAGTTCAAGAAATATAGTAAAATCTCATCATCATTGGCGCCTCTATGACAATAATACAAATGTATTGATGCTAAGAACACTGTCAAAAATCACTGAAGACCACGTTTTTTTCCAATGACCATCCATAGTTATATTAAGCAATGAGATAACATATATATAACTAAATCGCTACCATATGGCTTCAATATAAGTTTGAATTTCAGTTTAACCGGACCGACTAAATTAAAACTAAAGTCTGAGTACAGTCCAGTCTGTAGGGCTTATACATATCGGATTTGAGCCTAGGAAGTTAGGAACGTCAATTCACTTGAGGACTTTTTAAAATTAGAGTAAAGTAAAAAACACCTAAAAAGTAAAAATGCACTATAGTGAAATGATTAACTATGTTGACATCTATCACTTTTAATATCACATGTTTAAACCGTTTGGCAATTTAGTCCATTTTCCGTATAACTAGTCCAGTGAACGTCTGAGATTTTACTTTCAGATCAGTGCAGCTGGGATTCGAACCCACTTGAGTTCAATTTACCTCAAGATCTGTCATTTAAAGCTTCCTGACGTTACCACTACGCTATTGAGACATTACAGTTAGATAGAATTAAACTCTGGAATTTATCAAATATATTTTTTATCAGTGACCTATTGGAAGCCATTTAGTTTTAACTGATCACACGCGTGCATTAAATGACTGATGTAAAGGAAACCTTTTTGTACTTGGGAGGTTCAGTAGCCAGAGACACCACCACTGCCACAAGCACTGTCACCCAGAACAGTATCATGCCGTAGTACATGTAGTGGAAGTCCCTGAGGAAGGGGGGTCTGTCATCATCCGCCCCACAATAAGCCACCCCCGTGTAGACAAATATCATTATCAGCCTCACAGCACCCGCAGTAAAACCTACCATTAGCCCCCAGAATGCACCCTGAGCCAAAATAACAATATAATTAAAATAGTTAACCAGCAATGTGAGTGAGTTGAAATTTCGTGCTAGAAGGTTACTTAAGTCAGTTACTGAATCGATATATGATAATCTTTCAGTAAGATACAATTTATTATTGAAATCGATATTGCAACACAATTATACTACTGCAAGAGCAAGCAATATAGAGAAATGTTCAATCAAGATGATGTACATATATAATGTATCTGTAGATGATATACAATATAAATGTAGATAGCCATGTAAAATTATAGTTTACAGACTTTTTTTACAGATTTGTGATGTACATGTAAGTGCACTCATACCCCAAACCCGAATTACCAGTATAATGTATTGGAAAAATTAAATATAAAAATACCTTTTCATTACAGCGCGGCCAGAGTATGGCTATGAGATACAAGGCCGCCACCTGAGGTGAGAGATACAAGGAAACTTCTTGAATGTAGATGAACAACTGACCGCCCTGAGTCTCCTTAACTATTGGCACCCAGGCTATGGCTATGCCTACCATCACCAGTACGAATAACCTACAACCAATCAAGAATGTCTTATTATGGAATGTCTCAATAGCGTAGGGGTAACGACATGAAGTTTTAAATGATAGATCCTGAGGTGAATTGAACCCTCGTGAGTTCGAATCCCAGCCGCGCAGATCTGAGAGTAAAATCTCGGACATTCACTGGACTGGTTATACGGAAAATGGTCTAAATTTTCCCGACAGCTTAAACATGTGGTATTAAAAAGTGATAGATATCAACATAGTTGGTCGTTTCACTATAATGCGTGTTTACTTGTTTTTAAAGAAAAGCGATAAAGTAACGACCTCGTAATCAAAGCTGAAACAGTGTATATACATTGTATATTAAAAAGCTTCATCAGACAGTTGTAATGATAGATCTTTGAGATAGGATTAATGATAGAGTATGGGATCAATGATAGAGATTTGAGATGGGATCAATGATCAATTGAAATAGATATGAGGTGGTATCAATGATGGAGATCTCAGATGGGATCAAAGATATAAATTTGAGATGGGATCATTTAATAGAACCTTAGCGAGGGGTAAGGAAGTAGGGACTCAGAATGACAGTCAAGAATCAGTTTAGAAACCATAGATAAAACTTGAGACGTTACAGTGTTTTAAAGACGTGGAATTGTAACTGGTTGAAGTTGGCATATCCCTAAGTGACAAGATGGAAGGATGGATAGTATATTAATTGGATGCTAGATGCTTGCTTTATTTGGTTGCTTGGTTGTTTATTTTTATTGATTAATTGGTTAATTGATTGATCAATTTTGTGTTTGATTTTGTTCGTTCTTTGATTGACTGATTGATTTATTGGTAGATCTATTGGTTGATTGATTGATTGATTGATTGACTGTCCGACTGACTGATTGATTGACTGATTAATCGTTTGGTCGGTGGAAAGACATATCGATAGAATTAATGATTTCTTGGTTGCCTTATCGACTTATTGATTGATTTAACCTTCCAACGATCATAAGCTCCCTGGTTCCCGCCTTCTTTCTTATTCTCTGATAGACATCAATAGTGAACATGGTACTGGCAGAGTTGAATATAGAATCTAGATCACTCATCAAAGCTGCTAACATTACAGCCATCATGACGCCTCGAGCGCCTGCAGGATCATTCAATCAATTAATGACTCAAAGTTAAATAAATCTCTAGCTACTACTGTATATAGCAGTAGTAGGCTAAAGTAAGAAAGGAGTTTAGAATCGTTATAGTTGATTGCAGGTAAAATATTCTTCTTTTGTCTTAAATACGCACAGTAACTAAGAAATGAAACTTTGTTAGCACCTACGGTATTCATGAGTGTAACCACATTATTATAAAAATATAATAATAAAAATAAAAACAATTAGAGTGCTACAGTTATCAGTGCCAACATCGAGCACTATTGAGACAATATCAAGCCGGCGAGTAAAAGAAGGTCCAAAGAACGGTACGAATTCCAAAATCCAGAAAATCAGTCTAAACTAATAATAATAATATAACAGTAAGTTAAACATGGGCGACAAGTCGTCATTTTGATTACCCGGGCAACAATATTTAAAACAATTGAGATATAATGTGCGCGCGACACCTAGCCTAATTACGAAGCATGATCAGCAAAAACCCTTGCCCCACTCCTTTCAAAGTTGCACCTGCCGAGTCGGCGACTATGTCAAAGTGTGTTCGATAACTTTGATTCCTACCTGTTGGCATGATTCCAAGTACCAGTTTAGGATAGGCAATATTAGTGCAGCCACTTGTGCTTTGACACACCTTCATACACACTTCTGGATCTACACATGCTACCTCGTCTGCACAGGTATACACAGTTATACTTGTACTATTAGTTTATTAGAACCAAATAAAAAACAAATATAAGAGAAATTACAGTATACAGACACATCATGCAAACATCATATCAATGAACATAAATGCATCAGACATTTAAATCTAATCAATCATTCACGTCATAATCAAACATCTTATTAATTGAATCCTGTGGCCATCAGAAAGGGCACAATGTGCTCTTTCTGTGACCAAAACAAAAATAAGTTTGAATAATGTAATGAATAATATTAGTAGTTAAAACACTACATTCTACAGACTAGCAAAAATATTGCAGAATACTTGCATTATCTACATGTATACAGGTATCATAAAATCTATACAATATTTATAACGTATTAATTATGTAAGTATGTATCTAACTCACTAGTTCTCTGCGAAGCATAGCAGGTCCATGGTGCATACTTAGTTACTCATACCCAGAATCTGTATGAACGCTCCATAAAGAGCACTCTATAGATCAATAAGTTAATCCCTTCCCAGAAGGCCTATCCATACAATATGTAGCCTATAGCTTGGGAAAAATATGACTTTTGAAGTGATTTCCCGATGCTTCAGTTCTTGCTTAGTCGTCTCTTACTACACATGCAGTTAACGATCGTTTTATCCTTCAGTGTCACGGACTTAACACGGGATGTAGAAATGCATATGTAGAAACTATATGTAATGCGTATACTGGACGACTACAAGGTGAGTAAAAAAAAGTGATAACACCTGCAAAAGTTTATATATCTCAGGCTATTGTTAATATTTTCAAATCACAATTTTACCAATAACTAAAGGACTAATTTTGGATGAGGTGGCCAATTTTCATCCATTTTATTGCATAGTTTGGCCAGTTATGAAGGTTTCAGCGAAGCAACCCCCCTTTTTAGAATGTACTGTAAATAAAAATTATATTAAATTTTACTTTTTGACCCTGAAAAGGGTCGTTGTGGTGGTTCAGAAAGGACCAGTTGTATATGCTAGTATTACTATTCAATATGCTTCATCCAGCTGCTACGCAGGACTGCAGTAGCTTTAGGAACGCTAGGACAGCCTTGTTGATTCCAGCTTGGGGCAGTATCTCCCAAATTGATTGTAGCACTTCCTGCAGTTCTGTCTTGTTTTTAGGCTTCGACTGGTGTTTCTGATAGAGATGCAGCATGGTTCCCCAGACATAGTAATCCAGAGGATTTTGATCGGGAGAGTTTGGAGGCCATTCACTCTTCTTGATGAATACGGATTTCTCTCGCTGATTCATTCCTGTGCATGACGATATGCATGAGCCGGAGCATCATTCTGTTGAATGATGAAACCATTTGGTAGAAGAGCATAGCAATCATCAAACAGCTTCGGAAGCAAAGTACTGACGTAATACTGAGCGTTCACCTTTTCCTTCTCGCCAGTGAAGAGCAATTTGCCCTTACCGTTGTAGCAAACGCCATTTTTTGGCAACAAATGGGGGGTTGCTCTGTTAAAACTTGTATAACTGGCCAATATATACACTAAAGTGGATGTAAATTGGCCATCCCATCAAAAATGATTCCCTTAGTAATTGGTGAAAGTTTGATTTGAAAATATTAGCAATAGCCTGAGATATTCAAACTTTTGGCAGGTGTTATCACTTTTGTATATACTGTTTGTATGTGTAATCTGGTATGACTGTATACAGGTAATTTTATATTTATAAAAGCATACATCTGCGTTAAGCAATCTTATTAATACAGCCTACATAGGTTAATCTACTGGTACATACATAATTGCACATAGATATACAGCGGATTTAATAACAAAAGGATGAGTTCATAAATTGTATGATCTAAAGATGACTGATTGACGATTGACTGGTTAACTGATTCCTTTGAATTGACGTGAGGTCATCATCATTGACCTTGGTGAACATTGGATAAGCGAATCATACATCGTTTGATTGTTCGATTGATTGATTGCTTGATTCATTCATTCACTGATTGATTGATTTATTGACTGATTTATAGTTTGACTGATCAGTCAATCAATGCGCCGGGCTCAAGCTACTCTGCTAAATACATTTATGTTAAATATATAACTAAGTATTATCATAAATAACTAAATTTTATTTTTTAAACTATTATAATAAATAACTAAATATTATAATAAACAACTATATATTACAATAATTAACTAATATTACCATGAATAACTAAATATTAGAATAAATAACCATATAGGCCTATTATAATAAACTAAATATTATAATAAATAACTAAACTATTATAATAAATAACTAAACCATTATCAGCAGTTGAACCATCTTCAACACTGTTGTCACTGCTACAAAAAACTTCTTCTTGACTGACTGACTGACTGACTAACTGACCGACCGACCGACTGACTGACTGACTGACTGGCTGACTGACTGACTGACTAGCTGACTGACTGACTGACTGGCTGACTGACTGACTGACTGACTGACTGACTGACTGACTGACTGACTGACTGTACCTGTGTAAAGAACTCTGGATATCATTCCAGGCATGACCATCATGAAGAGTGGCAGAATCTTGATGAAGCCCGCCATGATGGACGCCCCCTGAGCGTGGGAGAGGCTCTTGGCCGCCAAAGAGCGCTGTACTATCACCTGATGCAGACATTCCAGTCAAATAAAAGTTGTGATCAAGACTTAGATTTTACATCCAAGTACATTAAATTAAACATTTAATTTAATGTACTTAGTTAATGTACATCATTTTATATTAAATATGTGATACGATTTTACCTCTCTTCTGGCTGGAGCCAGTGGCGAAATCGGTAAGACACTCGACGGCGGATCAGTATGTGCGGGGTTCAAATCCTGGGCTCGCCCGTCGCTGACATCGCCTTCGAGTGAGGAAACTGACGTTAACCTTAGCTTTTACTGGATTAGAGTCGCAGTGTATCAATGAATTTAAGTGCGAATACATATGTATTCTTGCACGCACAATTGTTTTACAAGAAATCTTTTGTGTAATGCAATCGGTTAATTTGTGTATTGCAATCCATCCGAATTACTTTATCTAATTTTATGTAAAGTGTAGAGATATAGAGATGCCATGGCATCATAGACTGTATAGTGAACGCTAAATAGTTACATGCAGCAGGAGGTTATCGAAAACTTGAGTAGACATATGTTATATATCCATGTTCTACTAATATTTTAAAAAGTGAAGCTGTGTATCGAATTACTTGACATAAACATTTATTTAGATTTTTGACTAATCCTTCATCGAAATTAAACACATATTTCAGGGAAATAGTCTGCCATGCACGATGATATCTATCACTTTGAATACATATGTTTTAACTGTTTGGAGTCCAATCAATTTTCCTTTTATCAATTATAAATGTCGTGTAAAATTGCGATATGCCCTCTGATAAGCTCGCCCGGAAATCTATTTTACGGAAATTTAATTAAATTCTAGTTCGACAGATGAAAGTTTAATAAATCTAACGGTTGCCAAATAAAAAGCCTCTTTGAACACTCTAAATCTAAATGCACTCAGCTACTCATGACATCTTTTAACTCAGTTAGAGTCTTATATTGACGTTAAGACTTACTTGATCGGTACACCAGTACCAGATAGACCCAGGGGTTTGACCGAACAGGAACCCGGGCCAGGGAAGATCAGGATCCGTCGCCTCCCTCAGCATTATGTTCCACTTGGGATTGATCTCGTGGCAGGTAGTGTTGGGCACGGTCAGGTTGGTTTCAGCGAGGGGATAGCGTCGCCATAGTTCTGTGAAACCTCCCACCTCATAAAAACCTTCACAATATTAACAACAATAAATAAATGGCTAGCGCTGGCGGTAACAGTGGTTTAAGAAACAATTTAATTCCCAGTGAATTAACTATTATCCAGTTATTGACATTCATACAAAGGGATATGTCATCTGAGAGATTTATTTGAGAGACCGGTGGGTGTCAAGATTTTCTAAATTCTAACGTCAAGCAAATTAAAATTGAAAACGAATTGTCCTCACTATGTTACTCTTAACAACTGAACCAATAAAATTTAGAAATTCAGTAGCTTCTCCTGTAGTGACACAAGCCTACATATACATGCATAATGCATATGTAGTAGACGGCAGAAAAATGAACTAGGCCTATTGATGACACTTTAATAAAACGTTATCAAGTAAAGAAAGGCAAAATATTATTTGAAGACAATTTCATTTATATATAGAATACTTAGATATTTTATTTTTTTATTTTATTTTAACAGAAATATAGTTACATGCCTTTAGCCATGAGAGTTATTGCACCTGATACCATTAGTATGGCTTGTAGTGCATCAGTGTAGATGACTGCAGTTAACCCACCTGATAAAAACGTGCAATATAACACGTATAACCTGATAAACAAGAAAACCTACTAGAACAAACAAGTTACCAAGTTAGACACAGACATATAAATCAGTTAGACACAGACATATAAATCAGTTAGACACAGACATATAAATCAGTCAGACATAGACATGTAAATCAGTTGGATACAGACATATAAATCAGTTACAATGTAGATACAGAGAGAGATATCAATTAGATACAGGCACATAAATCACTTAGGTACAGACATATATATCAGTTATCACCAACAAGTAAACTTGTTAGAAATCAAATAGTAAATCTGATTAGTTGCATGTATATGAAGGAGTAAAGCTGGTAGATCCGTCTAAGAAAATATTAAATCGAAATATAATATAAATTCATTGCCTGAATAAGTGAGTGAGTTAGAGAGAGAGAGAGAGAGAGAGAGAGAGAGAGAGAGATAGAGAGAGAGAGAGAGAGAGAGAGAGAGAGAGAATTATAGTATAAATATATTTTATGAGAATGGTACAGTTAATTCATAATTGACTTTGTACGTCACTAATTCGCCATTTTTTCTATAATAAATACACAAGGAGTTTTTCTAACGGTTGTAGCACTACATTATACTCGTGTCATTCCATTCTACTCAAGTCAACTATTCTATTTGACTTGTTTGATAATAATATAGCTATATCCATTAATATTCTATCTATTGCATAATTTATCTCTTTTACTATGTTTGTTTGCTAATGTTGTTGTATTTTTGTGTTTTTGTCGAGAATAAACAAACTACATCTTTCCGCCAATACATGTACAGTATATCACAACGTGCAGCATCTACAAATGCAAACAAAAGCATACTGACGAACACTAAGCCATCAAAAAGTATACATTGCACCCTATACAATCACCGGAAGTCTTTGTTAGAATCACATCGGCCTTTGCCTTACTATGAGCAGTTCCATAGGCAGTTGAAGACCCATCTTTTCCATCTCTCTTTTCCATCCAGTGTCCATGAGTTGCGACCAGCGCCTAAACCTCCCTTTCTTTAATTCCCTTTGCTTTGGATTGATTTGCTGAATTTTGGAACTTGCACCGTATTCGGACCTTCTTTTTGCTCGTCGGTTTGATTTTGTCTCAATACTGCTCGATGTTGTCATTGATGACTGTAGCACTCTAATTGTTGTTATTATTATGATCTAGTTAACCAACTAGCCATCAGTCATCATGAGCGACATATTATTACCTGTGACCGTTAATACTGCTACGATGGCGATTTGAATAAGAATGCTGACGTAGAGGTCCCAGCCCAGAGCTTGCTGTATGAAGAGTGCACCAGTGTAGAGGTTCACGGAGCACTTAGTGAAGATGTAGAGGACTAGAGACAAGAAAGCGAAGAAAACGCGCAACCTCTGACCTCCAAATCTCTTGTGCAGGTATTCTGGCATAGTGTAAACCTGTGTTAGATATATGACAATATTGGTAATTCAAATCACACAGTCCTATCTAGTGCGAAATTTTCAAATGTAAAGCATTCCAAAGGTCACGTGAATCCATAAAATACTTGGAATCGACTCTAATTTGTAACGTAGCGGCTACTTCAATGCTTAGCAAATACATGATCTAAGTGTTAGGTTCATTGAATTTCAATTTCAATCATTTTGTAAAATATAAATTAAGTATTTCTTTGCATTTTATTTCAGTTTTCATTTTAAATGCTAACCCAGTTCAGATTCAATTATTTAATAGAATCAGATAAGAAATTGTAATAGAACCACACTGACACACGTGTTAGAGTATTCTCGTATACTCAGAACTTAAAGAAGAGAAGAAGAGAGTTTAAGTTTATTTCAGAATCACACGTCACTACAAAAAAGATGAAGATGTTTATAAAGATGTTCCTAAAGATGTTTATTTATATAAAAATCGTCAAAATAGTAATAATAATTTAAATTTACAAAATTAAAATAAAATAATAATCATTCTATCATATTTCGTGAGAACATCAAACACCATTTATAAAAGACCCGTTGTATGTAAGTAGGCCTGACTAAGAGAGGCATACAAGCATTTGAAGGTTCGAAATATTATTCAATATGTTTTTCAGTAACATAGGGTCATTCCAAAAAGTTTTATTAAAATGACTTAACCTGTTGAACAAACTTCGACTTAGTTAAAAGCCTTGCTATGGGAATGGTAGACGGTCTTGTAACCTCTGCTGCTTCTGTAGTTAACGATGTCGATACCTCGCCCAGTTTTGTAGGAAACACTTAACAAATACATTTTAAAAGTTCCCTTAAAACAATTGAAAATGAGCAGTAACGCGCAGCTACATGATGTCAGTATTTTAACGAGTATAACACATTTCAACGGTGGCGACCAAATCGGCAGCAGGTTTGCCTGATAAGCAACAGACCACTGGTTCGAAAACCGCCGTAAGATGCTTAATGTATAAATTGTTTAGTAACTGACGTTAAAATTGGCTTAAACGTACTTTATTGTTACATAATATATCTTACCCTTGATGCAATGTAAACAGGAACAAAGACGAAGCCGAGAAGCTGCAGCAGAAGAATTGCCTGAAAAATGACAAATTCGTAAAATTACGACTACTATGTAAGTACCTAGTACTCCGTAATATAATTACATCATCATCATCATCACCAGGTCCCTGTGTTCTGAACAGTACATACGGCGGCAACATTCCTCCAGTCATTTCGGTCATTAGAAATTGTCACATCTTCTTTCAATAAGATGTTCAATGTTAGTTATATACTGTAATAGTATAATTAAATGGCTATAAACTGTGCAATTGTGCAGTATGTTATAAACTAGTCCTATAAACATATCCTATAAACATGTCCTATAAACTAGTTCTAGCTGCATGGCCAACCTAGCGACTTATAACGGAGTCGCTGGCTTGTTGACAAGTTGTTTGACAGCAGATCATGAGGTGCAGAATACAAATCTTATGTCTCCCCTGTCACTGACATACTATCCAGTAGAAAAGTGACGTTAAACTTGTCTATATATCGCAATATAATGAATGATTTATCCACTAATTCACTGAACGATTAATGGAAGAATAATGGATGGCTTTATTATGATAAATATTGACATATTTGGTAGATTACCAAATATGTCAATTATATTGACATATTTATATTATATTAAATTGTGATCTCTGTGTACTCAGTCGTCATCGTGTGGTGCTTGTGTAGAAACAGCATGTGTTTGTGTAGAGTCTGCAAGAGACGTCCCTGACATTGTCCTATGACGAGGAACCGGACGTTATATTCTTATTGATTGATTGATTGATTGATTGATTGATTTATTTATTGATTGATTACTGTGCTCACATTAAACTCCCACGCCCCCACCCCTATACCCCCGGCCGCCCCTGACCCCGCTAGGCCTATAAAATGTTCACTTCCGATGTTGCTTACAAACAGCGAGGCCGCTACCTACAATACATCACAATACATTGCAGGAAATACATCGAAATACGCTACCTACAATGCATCACAATACATTGCAGGAAATACATCGAAATACTCTACCTATAATACATCACAAAACATTGCAGGAAATACATCGAAATACGCTACTTATAATACATTGCAGGAAATAAATCTAAATATGCTACCTATAACACATTGCAGGAAATACATCTAAATACGCTGCCTACAATACATCACAATACATTGCAGGAAACACATCGAAACATCATACTAATACACTGCAGAAAATATATAAAATATTACTATGAACTTCAGGAAATGCACAAAAATATCACAATACATTACAGGATATATAGCAAAATATCAAAGTTAATGCACTGGAGAAAACACATGTACATCATAATATAACAATACACTGCAGGAAATATATCAGAATAAACTAAAACGCTATACAGTATAACATAGCACAGTGTTACGCAATAATTATCTACTTAAAGATAGTGTAAAGTAAAGCATAGAAATATTTAAGAAGTAATAAACAAGGGCCTAATTATAATTATTACAATTTATAAGTTAAGTGTTATAATGCGCAAATTACATAAATAATGAGAAAATAGAAAATAATTAAATTAGTTTAAAGTATAACTAGTAGTAGATGTCGGTAAGATATCCGACTGCGTATCAAAATGTGCGGGGTTCAAATCCTGGGCTCGCCGTCACTGACATCGCTTTCGAGTGAGGAAACTGATGTTAACATAAGCTGTACCAGCTTTTACATTGTTGAATAAATGAAATTGTTTATGATCTAAACTGAAAATAGTACACATGGCCTAAGGAAAAAATATTTTCAAAATATCAATTTTTATCAGTACACCCTACTTACAATCTTATAGTTACTCGTTTAACAAAATGAACAACAATTTCGAAAAGTCAACTAGGAGGTGTAGTCCCTCAAGGTATGATGATCAGATTATAATGAAGAATCGAATAAGAAATTTTCAGTGAAGGGAAAAGCTAGATTTGAAGACCATTTGATACCAATCATCTATAGTAGCCCGTTATAACAATACATGACTCAGCTATGACACTATAAAGTGTTGATGTTCTTGAGATCACCTTTGTTTGAACTTTGGATTAAGGAACGGGCTCCGAATTATCATCAACAATAATCAAAAATTACAGCAGTGAAAAAAGTGAAGTGAAAACAGCAGTGAAGAGATGGCCTACTATAGTATAGACTAATACAATATAATACAAGCGACTCACAGTGTAAAACGCCATTGATCTTCCAGCCAGAAAGTATCCACTGACGGTGTTCCTGCTAGCCCTACATGAGGCCTGCGCAAATACATCTACATATATCGGGGATGTAGCTCAGTGGTAGAGCGTTCGCTTTGCATGCGAAAGGCCCGGGGTTCGAAACCCCGCATCTCCAGTGTATTGTTTTGTGCCGGTTGAAAGCTCGAATGGCTAGAACGTACGCGTGGGAAAACTGGGGCCACAGGATTTAATCCCGAATATATCGTTGTATCACTTATGGAAATAAACAGACGGTAAACTAAACTTTATAAGCTTTTTAATGTTTTTATACGTACACATTACATATTGTAGACGTATTCATTGATTTTGCTAATTCTGGCTGTGTAATATATCTATATACGTACATAATAGACGTAGCATATTTTATGCTATGTAAAACCCACACTGTAGAATAAATTTTAATCAGCCATATCCTTTATAAGAGGTGACTAAAAAATAACGAAAGAAGTCAATGAAAAGCGACCTCGGAAGACGTATTTTTCTCAAATTGAATTTTAAAAGATTTTAATTCTATGCATGCAGTTAATGGGTAACTTTCTCATCTCCGAACAGCTATTCTCACTACTATGAAAGTAGAAACTAGAGTTAATTATAAACATTAATAATAACGAAATTTTCCAGTGTTTCGTTCGAGTTGTTAATAGATCAGCTGGTGACTGCAGGTGTCGTAGAAGGCGACTAAAGCTCTAAGATCCAAGCAAACGTCAAAAAGGGCATTCGGTTGGTGAGCGCCTAAGATCCAGAAATTGCTACAAAATTTTCTAAAAAGAAAGGAATATAATTTGGTTTGTTACAGGACAGAGAGGAGGGGAGAGGTCCATTTGCATCCTGACCCTAGTTAAACTGGGGATTAAAGGGAAGACGATAAGATGATGATGATGATGATGATGATGATGATGATGATGATGATGATGATGATGATGATGAATCATTAATGAAATTAAGCAACGAGCCTATGATGTAGTTATTACTTAAACAGCGCTGTCGACTCAAAAACTAGCCTACAATAGAAAACTATTACTAACCCAGATTCCCACAGCTATGACTGCTAGAAAGTAGAGGACTACTATGAGAATGTCCTCCCAGGTAAGCTTAGTGCTCTCCATCCTTCTCTGGATGTCTATAAACTCAAACATAATTTAGCAATTAATTGTTTGTATTTTCCTAAAAATTATTAATAATTATACCTATCAGTGTATTAAGTTATAAGTCAGATTTTGACTTAAAGCAACCGTTTAAATCAGCATGCTAAAGACAGATTTCTCTCATATAGGTATCTATATCGATCACTTAAGAAGTTAAATCTTATTATAAGCGCTCTGCTTTTGTTACATTTAAACCAATACCGTTGTATAAGTCAATAGGCCTACGTAATCTTGCAATTCTTACTAGTACCCTGGATAATTTTCCGTTACCTTCATAGGCAGAAGTATGTGATTTAGTCAGTTCTTATTCAACACGGACGATTTTCAGCTGCATTATTTTACAAATTGTTTGACTTAAAACGCCTACCCGAACCCATGTAAATAATTAACTTGAATCTTTCAAAACTGTAACTGTTATAACTAGCACATAATAATAACTGTTATTACTATCAAATAATAGTAATTGTTATTACTAACAAATAGCAATGATTGTAGTGTTATTACTAACATATTTGAGCTATAGCAAAGATTATTATCATGAAATGCGATTTAATTTAAACTCGCAAATATAGCCAATGAACCATTTGCAATTTCTTAAGTTCCGCACATCTGCGTACTACAAAATTTAGAATAGCATAATCATTAAGTGCAGTTTATAGGGTATTGAATTTCTAGGCTACAACATCTACACCATTAGCGGGCTGTTAAACTTGACCACAGCTTATTATGTTAATTAGAGGTTGTTATTTAAAACGTCGACTATACCTAGCCTTCTGCTCTCAAATACCGTGAAATACCAGCCGAATGTTATTAGGCTGTGCTAAATTTATACATACACCACGTAATCCAGAATTACACATGAAATTAGGCCTATATGTCTTTCTTGCACTAAATAATTAGCGAAATGCACGGAAAGAAATTGACGGATCAGTTTGAGCCGTTACCGACAGCGATGTACGTGAATCACATGGTCGTCGTCAGAGGAGACCCAAGAAGCATTGGCTGGATAGAAAAATCTAGTACAAGCGCATAGTCAATTCAGAAGATGTCCACGAAACCGGCAAATGGAGGCAGGCATAAAAAGCGGGATTAACGCTAAGAAAATGAAGAAGAGTTTGATGCTGTTATAGCGCGATGTCAAAACTTACAAATCTAGCGCGTCCAAACATCGTAACAACCACTAGTTTAATAATTAATAAGTTATTAACTTCATAGGCAGGCTTTTCGCAGCAAACTACTTACAAGCGTTGAAAACATCTGAATGCGGTCACTTTTGAGCATTTACACCAGTAAGATCGACGGCCAAAACTAAAAGCTCTTTACTGGACAGTGATTATGTTTAAAAGGGCACGGTTGCTAATACACTTTAACTACATTATCGTGGAACTTAATTTCCTAAGTAATATAATATTATATTTCTACAAAATTTAGAGTTGCTGTCTCAAATTTTCTCCTCCAGACTACATTGAAATTTAAGTCTTTAAAATATTCTAACAATTTCGCTACGGTTTTATCTTTTGTCTCAGTTTGCATAGTTAAGAAACGTGGAAATCTACTAGAATCTTACTACAAATTAAGAAATTAGTTTCCTAAGTAATATAATATTATATTTCTACAAAACTTAGAGTTGCTGTCTCAAATTTTCTCCTCCAGACTACATTGAAATATAAGTTTTAGAAATATTCTAACAATTTCGCTAAGGTTTTATCTTTTGTCTCAGTTTGCATAGTTAAGATACGTGGAAATCTACTAGAATCTCATTACAGTCGTAAGCTGGTTTATCGGTTTTTAAGTGAAATACTGGCGAGGAGCGTTGCTAATTAATCTAATTAATTGATTGGCTGCATCCATGAGAGGCAAACACGGCCATTCTCAGCGTAACTGATTTGTAAACAATACTGGTGGGGGGTGGGGGAGGGGTACAGCGGGCCCACTTCTCTCTCAAACACTTCAAGTCGACCTTCAGGCTTCTAATTTAGAATACTGGAATTTTTAAAGCTTTTAAAATTCGATTACGATAATGATTAAATAGTCTAAATCTGTATTCCATAAGTATACTATAAATATATACATATATACATATAAATAGTATACTATAAATATTTTGCATTAAGATGTTTATAGCTGCTTAAACATATCACATAATGATTGCATGTATATTTTACAGCAGCATCTCGAGGCAATACATTTATATCCTATAGGATACTCCCCAGTCAGCCTCATACGATGGTCTAACTTCTTTTGAAGGTCAATCGCCGTTTTTAAAACGACATCTCAATAGAAGTGTCGTATCTTCGCAGCTACTGATCGTCATGACTATGACGATCAGTAGCTGCATTGTCAGTCTATAGATCGTCCGGGGTTCTAACCCATAAACACTAGTTTATCAGATAAGTATGATGACGGCTCGTTTATCCAATGTTATAATCTTAAAGTTTCATAACGAAATCAATTAGCAGAGTTGATTATTTTGCTTTAAGTATTCTCTGTCCAAGTATGATCTTACAGTTCTACTACTAATAGTATTTCTCTTTTACAACTAGAATTTGTTTCCTTTTTTACATACTTTATGACCACTTTGATTCACACTTAATATGCTTAATATTATTATTAATATGATAATACTACTATAAATAATGCTATTAATATGATAACTAGGTGTACATATTTGATCATTTGCTTGCATGTATGTGAATTGTACAGAGTTGCAAGATACTTTTGATGTGTTATAAATAAAAATAATAATAATAATAAAAATAACAATAATAAAAATAATAATAATAAAATAATAATAATAATAACAATAATAATAAAGTACTGTATGCCTATATATAGTGAACATAGAGGAAATGTTAAGTGTACAAACAAAATTAAACTTCAATAACTAGGTCACTTAAATGTTACCGGTAATCGCTTATAAATAGTAACTTAATATTTTCCAATATCTATAATGTTAATGAGTGATATATGGTATATATGTATTGTATATATGTAAAGAGAGTATTTACAATACCGCTAAAGTTCAAGATAATCCTTAATTTATGTCCACTTCACTGCACTGAGAAAACGCTTAATAATAGAACCTTATACCTACAGGCAACGTTGCAGTTGGCCTATGTCACAATTACCAATTTTTCGATAAAATTAAAAACATATAAAATCCATGGAAGGCAGAGGGGGCCCAATTACACCTCATCGTAAGCAGAATCTCCCAAGAGCAATGGTATATCAAAAGGAATGATAAAAGATTTAAAGATCCACTCATTTGTGGACATGAAGAGGAAAACAGAAGATAGAGATAGATCATAATGATAGATTATCATATTAATAGATAATTATAGATAAATAGATAATATGTTTATTTTTCAGCAAAGACACAAAATGCATGATCGACATACAATGCCTCAACAGCAAATTCTACATCTATAGCGAGAAAAATTGGTCGTCAGTGAAGATACAGAGTATCTTATCTAGCTGACTACCATGATAATTACGCTACTTAGAGTTCTTAATAAAGCTAGTATTAGTTCACAGTTCGTAATACATACAGAGTTGAACTTATAATCTACATGTATAAACAGAGCTAAATGACTAATAAAATAAAATAAAAATGAAAACACTGCGAAACTTACAGAAGTGATCTGATTGATACTTACAAAACTAATTGATAGATCATATTGATAGATTATATATAAATATATAATTTTAGGATGATTGTATAAATTTATACAATCTTTGTAGAAATTATTTAGTTAATTTAAACAAAGATTATACGCGTAGACAACAAAGATTATAACAAAGATTATTAGCATCTTAAACATTCTAGTTTCTCTGGATCGGTTATTGTAATCGGTTTAACTTTGCGCAACTTTTGCCAATTTCCGAAAATATACAAAACATGTATGAGCTACATGCTTCTGCAATATAGGAAAGCACAATTGCACTTGCGTGTATTTTTATGCAATTCAGCAGGACAGCGTTACGTTGAAATGAAAGCAGTCCAATCATTTTTTTACAACCTGACCGACATTTTTCTTCTAATCGCCATTGAGCTAAATTATTATCCATTGATGTAGTCTGTTTCCGTATCACAAGAGAGTCTGCCAGAGACGATCCGACTGGGATTCGAACCAATGGCCTCCTGTTGATCAGGCAAGCCTGTTATCCATTCGGCCATGCACCGGTATATATGGCGAACAATTCGGTACTTGAATTTAAAACTAAATTTCAATAAGCTTTCTTTAAATACCTACCAAATCAAGGAGCAATTTCCTATGAGAATTTTGTTAATCTAGCGCTTTTATTCTAATTCTTTTAAACTAGATTTATGCATGTAATGAAGCTCTGTTGCTTGATACATTGTTGCTACTTTACAATTGAGTAGGTTATACGAAAGAGAAGCAACGCGAACATGTTTAGTAATTATACAGCCGCGACATAGACCTAAATAATAAGACTATAGCAAGGCTCTTACAACTGTGCAGCGAGATAAACTATTTACCTGGTCTAATAATACCGTGTATTTAACAGTAGGCCAAGGAACTTAAAGGACCGTCTACCGTTAAAAGAGAGATATCGAAAAGACAGTTGCCTACAAACAAATAGCTATTATGAAACAAACGAAAAGGTAGGGCTCAATAAACAACAATTAATAAGCTTATAGCTTTCTCTCTCTCTCTCTCCTCTCTCTCTCTCTCTCCCCTCTCTCTCTCTCTCTCTGTCTCTCTCTCTCTTTCTCTCTGTCTCTCTCTCTCTCTCTCTCTCTCTCTCTCTAGTGTTCTGCGATGTGGCAGGTTCAAGATACATATTCCTATTCACAGTCTACTGTCACACTCCATAGAGAGCACTCTATATCGATTAACAAGTTAATCGCTTCACAAAACATAGTCATGCTCATCTACACTTTAATGCAGCTTAGAGAATGGCAGGTTCGTCTTGCCCCCTTGGCCTATGACGCAAAACGCAACTTATGGGATACTGTACGGTACCCCATAAGTTTGATTTTCAGGAAACTCCGGGAGAATTTCGTACGAAGACTCCCCTAGGTTATAGAGCTTTAGCTAAAGAGCTATAGGTCTATTTAGATTACGCGTAGACTATATTAATATGATTAAGCGTCGTACCCGAATGATTGATTTATGTTTAACAATTTAAATTTTATTTATGAAAATTCATTTGTGCCATATATATATATATATATATATATATATATATATATATATATATAAACTTAAAGTGCACGCATCAGCGATTCGTGCGCTTTAAATAAATAATATGCAGTATAGTGAAATGATACCTAACACTCCTAAAACTCTCTGACTGGTTTAAAGCGAATAGATTATCCCTAAATATACAAAAAACCAATTACATGCTATTTGGGTATAAATACAAATATAACAATAATTCTTAAAATTTTCATATATACATATATGATATCAACATTTCTAGAATAGATAAGACTAAGTTTTTGGGAATGATTCTTGATGAAAAGTTATCATGGCAATATCATATTTCTTATACTGCAAAAAAATTGGCCAAATCCATTGGATTACTCCATCGGGTTAAAACTAAGCTACCTAAACATTGTATGTTAAATTTATACTATAGTCTAATATATCCGCATCTAATTTATTGTAATATTGTTTGGGGGAACGCTTCTAAAACCTTGCTCAACGAATTGATAATACTCCAAAAACGAGCAATTAGAATAATTCAACATGCAGAGTTTCGTAGTCATACGAACAATATATTTAAAGAACTTAAAATTTTAAAGTTAAGTGATATTCATAAACATTGCTGTTGCGTATTTCTGTATAAACTTATTCATAATGATATGCCTTTATGTTACAACTATTCGTTGCTATTAAATAATGTTGTTAATTCTGTTTATAAATTTCGACAAGTTTCGGAATTTACTATACCATCGTTCAGAACATTCTGTCGCGAAAAGTATATCGCTGTACAAGGCCCTAGATACTGGCTATCCCTTCCACCTAATTTACGATCATCTCGTTTCGTTAACTGTTTTAATATTAATCTTCGTCAGTACTTATTAAATAGTTATTAATGATACTGATCTTAAATGTATAATTATATCTACCTATTATTATTAATTTTCTTTATTTTGAATTTCTTTATTTAAATTCTTTAAGTTATACTTTATATTTTCGTTGTAAGTTCACCATGGTTCACATTTAAATTGTGTTCACTTATTGCATTTACTTGTTTGTTTGAATTGCTTGCGAACTGTACAGGGTTGAATGACCCTTTTTGGTGATCTAAATAAATAAATAAATTAATAAATGAGCATTTATATGTTGATAGGCCTGTCTAACACTTCAATAAACCAAATATGTTTAAAACGTTAGGCAATTTAGTCAATTTTCCGTGTAGCCAGTCCTGTGAATGTCCGAGATTTTCTCTCAGTTTAGTGTGGCCGAGAATCGAACCCATGATCGAGAGTTAAACTCACCTAAGGATCGATCATTTAAAATTCCACGACGTTACTTAATTTGCGCCTCTAACCACTAAGCTATTGAGACATCCACACTTTAGTTTCCCATTAAAGCGTAGATGTAAAAGTCTAGGTAGTAAAGCAAAAATAGTAATTAATATTAAAAAGTTAATATCTAATTCAGTTACTAACCGCATACAGTTCTTCCACTGAGTTCAACACAGAGGAAAGAATAGCATGTACTTGTTCTAAATCTTTGGTGTGTAATAAAGTAAAGGCGAGGAGGAAGCAAATTTTGACATGCAAGTCGATCGAGAGTCTTCACTCTCGATCTAGTACGTAAGGGCAGATCTCTCCAGCTATCCCTCCCAGATTCCAATGGACCCACAGAAAAAGAATTTTCCTACTTTAGTGGATCTTTATTTGGAAATATCCAAGAAAGCCGCATGGTGAAAGATTAACCCATTGCCAAAGATCTATGCCCATTGCAGGTATTAATCTATACGTAAAACGAAATGGATCCAAGCATAGGCTGCCAGGACGTCCAGAGCCCTGTTCGCTACATGCCCATCGGCTTGTCTCTATAGTTCTGGAATTTGACATTGAATACACAAACATTTTGAACTTTGCCATTGTTTCTGTTGTTGTTGTTGCTCTTGGAACAAAACTAAATTTATAATTGTTGCTGGTAAATAATAACTATTATGTTTTCTTTGAACATGGTAAATAAAAATGGCGGCGCTTATAGACTTTGAAAGTTCCAAAGAAAAGCAGAGAATTAAAGAGGAGAAACGCAAGGAGAGAGAGAAAATATTACAGAAGGTTTTATACTTATATCTACCATATTCCCTATAACTAAAATTGTCTTGTAAATTACTTTAAGCTCATACTGTTGTTCTATCGTAAATATAGTTCTATTGATTGTCTCAATAGCGTAGGGGTAACGTCATTAAGTTTTAAATGAGAATCCTGAAATCCTGAATCCTGAAATCCTAAATCCTGAGGTGAATTGAACTCTCGTGGGTTCGAATCCCAGCCGCGTTGATCTAAGAGTAAAATCTTGGACACTCACAGGACTGGTTATACGGAAAATGGACTAAATTGCCTAACGATTTAAACATGTGGTATTAAAAGTGATTGATATCAACATAGTTGATCATTTCGTTATAATGCGTGTTTACTTTACTTCTAATTATCGCTCTCATAGATCTTTAGGTTTTCAACGATGTCATAGAACTGAAGGTAAATCAGTTTCCTGCTTTTATTCAACAACACCATATCATTCACAACCAGACCAAGAAAACAGAAAATTAAATCTAATATAAGAAAAATTAAAACTAACTTTACATCCATCAATATTACAGGTTTTGAAACAAATCAAATACTACTTCTGTAATTTAAATATCATTTTAAAACTTTAAAATATAAAAAACGAATTTGCTAATAAAAGTTGGAATGATTATTTGAAATGTACACAATGAAAATTAACACGGACACTTGTACACAATATTACTTACATTACTCGATCTGTCTTTTTATGATGTCAATCCAATATAGACCTTGCAAATTTCTACTCAAAATAAACTTTCACTCAAATAACTATATCTATAACGACTCTGCAATACCTCTCTTCATTATGGTACTGTACCTCTCTTCGTAACAGTTCTGTACCTCTCTATACGTTATTCTACTGTACCTCTGTAAGTTGCTCTTCTGTACTTCTGCACAGATCACGTTTCAAATTCAGCACCTGCTTTCTTTTTATACGCCGTACTAAGCCAACATTTACAAATATTACTCTGTATACTGTAAAGTGTTAACTTACATTTTCTTTTGCTTAAAACGCTTTCAATACTTAGTGTTTTAGTGTGATAGTATTTAATTTATATAATGAATCATTGATAACAGAAGTCATACTTCTTGTTCGTTCCTAATATATTTATAAATAGCTCAGTGTGTTGAGCATCATGCAGCATCACAAATTTCCCTTGGCTGTTTCTGAAATCGTGTGATGAAAGTCAAGTTTATCACAGAGTGGCAATATCGTTCATTTACAGGACTGGTATCATGGACATAATATACCTACATTTTTTACATTCGATAGTATTAAAAGTGATAGCTCTTTGGTTAATCATAGGACCAAGCCTATTGTGATCACAAGCAGTAAGGTGCTCATCCTATTTTAATTTTTAAATTATGTGAGCTACAGCAGTGTTATAATGCCATTGATCTCAAGACCAGAGTTTAGTTTTTTTTCTTAGGCCTTGGCATTGAATGCTTAGACAGTGGCCTTGGCATTAAAAGTTGGAGCTATTTCATTGGCCATGGCGTTGGCAGATAGGGGACTGACCTTGGAGGTTTAGACTTCACTTTATTCAATGTTCTTGTACCTTCTGATATCTTTAATTCCTTTTCAACATTCTAATTTCTGGTTTTCATTACGATCATGTACTTCATTATTATTATCTCTCTTTCTCTTTATATCTTTATTCTATTTGTTTCTCTTCCTTATATTTGTTTAAGGCAATGCTCTGTAATTTGAGTTACTACTAGTTTTCTTGTTTATATTCAGTGTCATTTTTTAAAGCTGTGCATAAAACTTTAATATTTCCATTATGCATTGGTATACAAAGTTTAAATATGTCACTTGATGTTATTTTTCACTGGTTATTACTTATTTGTTTGTAATGTTGAATTGTTGGATAGGCTGAAGAAGAATATGAGCGTAAGGAGAGACGCAAGAAGAAGGAGGAGTTAGCGGGAGCTGGGGCATGGCTTCTCTCATCTGTCAGTGATAGAATTGAGAGCGAGCAGAAGGTTTTTAGCTCTGGCTGATATCTATAGCGCTGCTTGATAATGGATTGACAATGTACTAATCTTTCATCTGTATCGTTACTAATGTTTTGGTATTTATATAAATATTGACTAATCAAATAACAAACAGTTTTTTGTTCAAATGCGGACTAAAGGTAATGTTTGCTGTTAAAGATTTTGATTACTAAATCAATTATATTCTTTGTGATCTTGTTTCGTTAACTTAGCGACACCATTTTTACTTTTTTCAATGTTCATATTGCTCATATGTCAACTGATGCAGACTTGACAGTGAAGTGACTTATTGCCATATGGTAATGTTTTCTGTTTAGACTATTTGGTAGTTCACATCCAGACTCGCTGAGTTTTAGTCGCTTTGCCGATTGTGGCCTTTAATCAGTAGGCTACTTGACCTTCATTGCCCATTTAGCACTACTGTAGCATTTTGCATAGAGCAGCGCTTTTTAAATATACATTTTGATAGATGTAATTTATAAAACATATTTAAGTGCTCATAATTTAGTTTTAAAATCTGGATCAAATTCATCACTGCTTTATAACTGTAAATTTTTTATTTCCATTTTTATTGCTTTTGAAATTTTCAAAATGAAAGAATGTAAGATTTCTTTCATATACCAATTTTATGAAACGGGCTTAGTTAATTAACTGTTGGATTAGCAGTTTGAAAGTGTTTGCTGCTTTTTGTTAGAAGATCCGACCTGATAAGTACCAAGCTTTTCTAGTAAGTAGGAGGATTGGTATTTCAAACCAGTCTAGACTGTTTCTGATAATATCCTTGAGATATAGAAACTGATGTCAAACTTAGTTTTGCTACTTTTTAGATAACCTCAAAAATTCATACCTTATTAGCTAATGGATTTATTGATGCAGGAAATAGCGGATGCCCTATCTAGGAAGTCTGAAGAGAAGAAAAAGAGGAAGAAAGACAAGGGAAAAAAGAAGAAAAAGAAATACAAAAGAGATTCTGATGCTGAATCGGTAGAATACAAATTATTTCTCTATTAGATTGTTATTTCTACATCTTTATTTAATAATTATAATATTTAAAATCATGCCGGATTAGAAAATATTAGAACTATTGTATGATTGCTCTGGCAGATGTCTCAGATAAAAAACCAGTGTGTATAGTGCATTAGAATTATCTAATGAGCTTTATCTGATAGTGTCAGATTCATCTGATCAGATTTTGCCACTCCAAAATAGACCAAGCATAAAATTCATGTGTCACATTATCAGCTCTTCTTTGTGAGTTGGCCCTGTTAGATAGACATCTCCAGTGGTTAAAGTGGGAATTGAGAGCCATGGAAACGTTTAGAATTTTTTGGGCCCTCTGTAGTGTATTTGTGGGTCTCTTAGTATGTAATATGGGCCCCTAGCACGGGAACGCACACAAGAAAAATGAGAGCTAGGGGAACACAGTTCCCCTGCCTTCCCCCTCACTTTAACCACTGGTTATATCTGAATTGATTTACTTTCTAATGTAGTCTACTTTATCTTGTTTACTTTCTGACATAGCATACAATACAATAACTAACAACAACAATTAGAGTGCTACTGTCGTCAATGACAACATTGAGCACTAATGTTCGAGCCTATTCTCTACCTATATGTATGGGTGTATGACCAGTGTTGGTTTAAAGTTTATTTGATCGTATTTTACTATATTCAGGGAAGCACAGAAGAAGAAATGGTATGGGCTGAAAAACCTTTGACCAATGAAACAGCTCAAGACAAAATGGCAACTGAAACACGCAGTGCAATTGGACCTAAACTTGAGGTAAGAATAGTTTGCATAAATAAGCATATAAGATACAGTTTTTTGCTGACTAATATTATCATTGTTAGATTATTCAGATGAATCAGATTAACTGCTAATTAATTATTTAATTAATTAACTGTTTAATGAACTAAATATAGTAGAGGGTATAGTTGTAATTTTCTTTTTATTAGTTTATAATTAAATTGTATGAGGTGTCTCAGCATAGGCTAACTGTACTATAAAGATGTAACATTTGGCTTGTTAACCAATGTTAGGTTCTTGGTATTTAGAGGTTCTTGGTATCAGTAACTGAAAGGTGCAGTTGTTTTGTAGAAGCTAACATTGTAAATGCAACGATATTCAATACATTCACTAGATCATCATCATCATCTACCAAGTATTGATTCTAGATGGACCTTCTCCACTCCTCTCTGTGATTGGGGAACTTTTACATTAGTTTTTATAAAATATTGTAGCTATTCCTGAAACCTAGTCGCTCACCAAACTAATGCCCTTTCTGATGTTAGCTTGGATTTTATTGCTTTGTCCCCTTTTACGACACTGTCTATGGTAACACGAGATAAATCCTGCAGTATATTCACAGGATGCTATAATATACTATTGACCTGAGAGACTAGAAGTTACTTATAAATGAATTATAATATATTCACTGGATCATACATCATGCTACTGTATTCTATAGATATTACTACATTATTCGCTGAAAAAGACCTTGTATATTTTGCCAGAGAGGCTGGTATCTACTTATCTATAATTATTTATTCATCAGATCTCTCTCTCCCTCTGTGTTTAGTATTCTGCCAAGTGGCAGGTCCAAGGTAGATATTCCTACTGGCCTTTCACGCTCTATATAGAGCACTCCATTTATAATGAGGTTATCCTCTTACAAAAGACTTAGCCTTGTTCACACTTTAATGTAGCCCTACCCTATACCTTAGGAATAATATGGCATCTGAGGTGGTTTCCCTTGACCATCCTTAGTTCTTCCTCAGTCGTTTCTTACGACACGTGCAGTTTGCGGTTGGTCTATTCTTCATGGTCCCGGACACAAAACAGGAAATTCATCAATTCATCAGATAGAGCCTGTATTATTTCTGTATGATTTTTCTCACCAGAGAGACTCGTGGATGACAACTGAGGCAGACTTTGTGCCGACAATGACTCGAGAGGATCTGAGACGCAGACTGGCGGGTAAGACAGAGCAGCAGGAACTGGAGGAGAAGGCAGCAAGGCAGGCTCTTGAGCAGGTACTCAATTGGTCTGCTTGTAATTTTCTCTATACATCATGTGTCCGTGGTTAAGGAACATAACCGTCCCAGATACCATCCTTTTACGAGTATCTTACCAACTTCGCCACTGGCTCCAGCCAGTGACGAAGTCGGTAAGATACTCGACCGCGGATCAGTATGTACGGGTTCAAATCCTGGGTTCACCCCGTCACTGACATCGCTTTTTTGTGAGGAAACTGATGATAACCTTTGCTTTTTTTTAGCTTTGCGAGGAAATGGACATTAAACCATTATTATTATTATCGTGATGAAAAATTACTTAAAATTTATACAAATTTCTACAGTAATTATTCATGTCGCTAGTGCAGCTACCATTATGTTATATATCCTGAAATTTTGTTTATGTAAATTTCTATTCTTTTTAATCAAAGTTATGTTTTTATTGTGATTAGATGATCCTCTTGTCAATTCTGTCAATAGACGAAAATAAAAGTAAAGTCTATGTACTATTCTAAATATATTTACTCGATTTATCTTATTTGCTGCTCACCACAGCCAGGTATGCACGCTCGTGAGTTGAACCCATACTGGAAGGACGGAGGAACGGGCCTGCCTAGTACTAAGCCATCGGCCGCCAGCAGCTCGACGCCCACAGTGGGTGATGGAGGACTGACGTACTGGCGCAGAGCTCTGCAGAGGTGCAAGGATATGGCGCTGGAGGAGGGCAGGACTGTGGAGGAAGTGGCGCAGGAGAGATTTGGGGTATTGATTTTAATTTTGATAGTGTTGTGTAATTTGTTTAATGTTAGAGTCAGACTTTTGTATGCCTAATTATTGCACTAGTAAGTGTTTCATCTAGATCAGTTGTCCTTTAGATTTTATCAATAATAGCCTTTGGGAACAAAGATTTTGCTACCTTAGTCTCCTCACCAAATTCTTTCAGAAATGAAACGATTAATGTTCATTTCTTCGTCCAACAATGCAATCATTCAGTCAGGAGAGATATAGCATTCGGTTCCATGTTTGATGTTGAGATAATGATCTGAAGATTGCTAGATCAGATCTCTTAGTAACTGCAAGTCGCTTCTTTTTGCAGTTTTTATTGTGTTAATGCTTACAATAATTAGTTAACTTTTAAAGTGCACGTGTCCATCACTAGCCGACAAAATGACATTACTGTTGATTAATTATATCATGATTCTATAAATGATATTTATTATTAGTAGTATTGTTATAATATTATTAGTAATTAGTAATAGAAATTGCAGTTATTTATATCTTTTTTATGCAGTCTCTGGAGCAGATAAAGAGCAAGATAGCAGATGCTGAGCGCCTATTGGACCAAGATCGTGGATCAAGAAGATTTAACGAGTCGCATCGTGGTGATTATAGACAAAGAGACGTAGAAAGAAGTAGCTGCAGCTCAAAGCAGCGACAGTTTATGCGTCCTAGCAATGACATCAATGATAGATCATCGTTTAGTAGACAGGCAAGCTCTCGTGATAGCAACAATGACTCTAGTAAACGAACATTTATCCGACCAAGTGATGATGATTCTTTATCAAGTAGGCGAGAGAGTTTAGCAAGTGGAGGAAGAAGTGGCGAATCAAGTAAGCGGCCATTTGTCCGACCCGGTGATGACATTGAAGAAAGATCGTCAGCAAAATCAGGAGGGGTAACAGGTAGAGATAGAGAGGAGATGAGATGGAAGAAGGATGGGTCAGGTCTGCCTGCTTGGAAAAAAACTTCTGCTCAAAAGTTTTCTGTTGTCTCTAAATCTAACAGATCTCCAGGTAAGGGCTGCTTGGATATCCTTCAAAAAACTTAGTCCTATTATAATTTCGTAAAATCTGCTTCTGTTTTAAATCTTAAGCGTTTCGTTTTTGAATAATTCTAATTATTTATTGCCTTAGTTACATAGCATTCTTTCGACATTATAATATTAGTGTCCATTTATAGTTATTTTTACAATTGCAGTCAATTGGAATCCCGTCTCTAGTTAAACTGGGATTCATGGGATGATGTAGCGATGATGATGATAGCCAGGGTTGGAAAGTTTTTGCCACTAAGTCGAAAAAACTGGCAAAGACCATCTAAGCGGCAAAAACCCTCCTGGCAAAAGCCTTTCTTGTCTAAAACATAAAAACTAGTAACAACTACATTATATTTCAGTCCCATTAATTGGTCACACACAGAGTTATCAAGTTTCTGCCAACACGTCGAAATACTAGTAGCGTAACACCCTATAACAAAAGCAAATCCATGAGGCATAAAGTTAAAAACTTTAAAAACTAGATTACAAAAAGTAGCACACAGTGGTCAGTCGTGATATTAAAAATATTTAAACTGACTAAATTAAAGGTTAAATTTGGATGTAATGTAAAAAATGTGGTCATGGATAATGCTAAGAATATTTTCAAAATGAGACGACTTTTAAAGGAGGAAGATCAGGGATTAATTGTGTATGGCTGTGCGGCTCATACACGGAATTTGCTTGGACAGGCACTCACACCGGCTACTATGTTGAAGCAGATCATTAAAATGCAAAAATATTTCAGGAACCATCATGCCCCTGGTGCATAGCTGAAAGAGTATCCACTTTCAGTGAAGCCTCAGCTATCTAGTGACACCAGATACAATAGTCTGCTGACATATATTGATACGTTTCTTGGCAAACGAAAAGCTTATATCAGTATTGCAGAAGAGCATGAACAAGAAACTGAACCAAGAAGTTGTCATCTAGTCAACGATGATCGTCTGTTCAATTAATAGTATCGACAGATCTCTAAGATCGACATTATTTACCTTTATGCAAATTTTTCCACAATTCAGATTCCCGGCATAGATCAATCAAAAGCAGAGAATACAGCAGCTGCAGCAGCAGTCACAGTGATGACTCATCCAGCAGCAACGAATCATCTTGTTCCTCCTCTGATGACAAAAAACAGAGTAAACTAGGTCACGATAAAGTAGGTCAGAGTAGTAAGGAATCAGGTCAAGGTAAGATAGATAAAGATGCTGAGAGCCGCTCTACGGATGAAGATGAGGATGAGGCTGTGCTGCTGAGCCGAACAGATGCTCGGGGTCTAACAAGACCCGTGCTGACGGGCGAGGAAGATCTGCCGCTACAGAGAGGCAAGAGGAGACGTAAGAAAGACAAGGTAGTCGAGTTTATTTGTCACTGTCACCCTTGACATTAAAACACAAGTTGATATAATAGCTATAAAAAAGCTAATGATAACGTCAGTTTCTTCACTTGAAAACGATGTCAGTGATAGGCGAGCCCAGGATTTGAACCCCGCACTTACTGATCCGCAGTCGAAAATCTTACCGACATCGCCACTGGCTCTAGCTAATTAACCAGTAGTAGAAATATGTGTATATGTGGTGTTTAGTAATGAGCCTGTAGCTTCGATAAGTGTTTAGTAATTAGGTGTTTAGTACTGAGCCTGTCAGTAAGTTCACTGGATGGCTCGAATTCTGTGCTCGCCTCATCGCTGACATGCTTTCGAGACAGAAAACTGACTTTTAACTTGGCTTTAAGCTTTAGCTTGGCTGTTTGCTATTTGACATCTATCTATAGATAAGAGTCTCTCTTGACTTTTGCGTTTGTGATATTCCTTCAAACTCATTGTTAGAATGCTTATTATTGATGTGTTTCGCTTAATTTTTCTTGCTGTCCTAGAGATATTAATTATCTGAAACTGAGAATAATATATTTAGCTCCAATTAGTAAGTTTCACTTAATTTGATGTCTTAGTACTGTTAATTAGTTTTCTTAATTTTTCTTTAGTATATTTCATTTCGTATTGTAATAATTATACTTATAGATTTACATTGTTGTTAGTTTTCTTGTTAGTATTTTAGACCAACCTTTTATTACTAAAATGGTTTTTGTTGTTGATAAAGGTCTCCACCCACATCGGTGACAAAGGAGAAAGAGAGAGATATTTTGCTGATGACGATAATTTTGATCTCAAGACATTGGTGAGTCAAAATATAAATATATCAGTAAATTCACTAGCAAATTAAATCACCTGAGTGATGCTAAAAGATTCTAATGCACTAAACCAGTAATTAGCTAAACTAATTAGCAAACTAAACTAGTCCATCTTGTCGTTAGACTGTCTTATCCTGTCATCTGTCACTATCACCTTCCCCAAAATCCTAATTTAACAAGGATCGGGATTAAGCTTTTGCTAATCGAAATAATTTCTCATTAGAGTTTATTTATTCCTCTCATCTGGATCCAGCCTATTACAGAAATTTAGTCGCAGTTTAACTGCCTCTGTTTTATTGCAGCTGCCTAACGCTGATACTAAAGCTCTCATTGAAAGATAGTCGCAGTTGTGCCAGTGAGAACTTTGTATGAATTTTGCTTGTGTGTGTTTGCAGTTTTGTGTGGATTTTTTTTTGAAGATATCTTCTGCTTATATAGATTATATTGATTTTATTATTATATTGATTTTAAAGTTGTAACTGCTTGTGTTTTGAAGGTGGAGAGAGAGAAATTAAGTACAGCTGAGGATCAGAATCAAATGTTTGCAAGACTGGCTGGCAGGGTAAATAGATCGATATATAATTTTAATTGATTTTCTCGTGTTAAGGTAATACTCTGCAATACAGCTCCCATTTACATTAAGCAGGTCAAACTCTGTCTCTCTTTCTCTCTCTCTCTCTCTCTCTGTCTCTCTCTCTCTATTTCCCTCTCTCTGTCTCTGCTTCACTCTCTTTTTGCTTCACTCTCTTCTGTTGCACTTTTCTTTTGATTTAGTGGTTCTAGGGCTGACTAGTCGATTGATTGATTAGTCGATTAATTGATTAGTCGATTGATTTACTAGTCGATTGATTGATTAGTCGATTGTTTGACTAGTTTATTGATTGATTAGTCGAGTGATTGCTTGACTAGTCGATTGATTGATTGACTAGTCGAGTGTTTGACTAGTCGATTGATTGATTGACTAGTCGAGTGTTTGACTAGTTGAGTGATTGCTTGACTAGTCGATTGATTGATTAGTCGATTTGTCGATTAGTCGATTTGTCGATTAGTCGATTGGCTGATTGGTTGAACAGTTGATAGTCGATTGGTTTATTAATTGAAGAGTCGATTAGTCGATTGATGATTAGTCAATTGATTGATTTGTCGATTGATTAGTTGATTAGTCATTTGGTTAGTCGGTCATTGGCTGTCTGATCTGCCGGTCAATTGATTGATTGATTCATTGATTGATTGATTGGACGAATACCTTAAGTTACTTGTGAACCATACTGAGACATTAAAACAATTAATCAATTAATATTACGTTATGGTTTAATGTTCCCACCCTGGATTTGATCATAATTGAATTTGAGTTTAATAAGACACAGATTTGTTTGATTATAATTTTAAATGTTCTTGCGTTATATCGACATTATAGATATAAATGTTCTTGCGTTATAACGACATTATAGGTGCTTAGGTATTTGAAATCATCCATTGCTCGCGACGATATAATTATGCTTCGATGTGTTATTAGGCTGTGATTGATTGATTTCTTGACATTAATTGATGTCACCTGTCTTCTGGAAATGCTTCATTAATTTTTTTTCCGTCTGATTAAACTATTCATTGATATTAACTTTTATTGCATTTTTTCACTGATTGATTGATGGGTTACTGTTGAATTTTAATGACTGTAGTTTTCAGAGATAAATAGATTAATTTGTTGCTATTGACTGTGTGCTATTCTAAGGGTATTGGTAGAACAGACGATGACTTTGCAGTGGACGACGCATTTGTAGAGAGAGCTGCTCAGAAACAGTCTGATGGCTTTATAGCGTCCAAAGAGCGCCAGCTTGCTATCATTGGTAGGCGCTATTTGTTCCTCTGCTCTCTAGAGAATTACTGGCTAGAAGAGTATAAGCATCTCTGTATATGCCTGCAATATAAAAGAGGCTGCGTCAACCACGCTTGTGCCGCAACAAAGCACACACAATGACTAACACACATACGCGTAACGATTCAGGCGATGCATCACTTTAAGCTATAACTATATTTGTAATTTCTATTATTGATTTAAACTTTAACGTAATAATAGTGTCAAACATTATAACTTACAAATTTTAACAACCTACGAGTTCTAGTTAAATATTGAGTGTAGTTTAAGTTAAATATTGTGAACAAATTCTTGTTAAAATTATTGTACAATTGTAAATGCTGTTTTAGTAGTATTTGGAGGATACACGTATGCTTGTGTATGCATAGTATATAATTTATACCTGTTCTTTTGTGACTGAGTGTATGAGTGCAAACATTTTTATGTATGATTGTAGAGCACAAACGTATGGCAGCTTCTATAGAGAGATGTCCTCATTGCTTTAACAACGTTCCTAAGCATCTCATCATCGCCATTGGAATTAAGGTAAGCCTGGCTGTGACAGTTGTTAATGTCCCTGACATGATCCTGGCAGTGACAGTTATTAATGTCCCTGACATGGGCCTGGCAGTGACAGTTATTAATGTCCCTGACATGGGCCTGGCAGTGACTGTTATTAATGTCCCTGACATGGGCCTGGCAGTGACTGTTATTAATTTCCCTGACATGGGCCTGGCAGTGACTGTTATTAATGTCCCTGACATGGGCCTGGCAGTGACTGTTATTAATGTTTCTGGCAACTACTTAGATGAAGAACTGATTCATTTCTCGTTTATAATGCCTCTTATTACCTGAAATGAAAGTTTATTTAGTTGCCTGACTTTTCTGTTGGTGAATTCGACCATTATCAAATTTTACTGATTGACTAATATAGTAATAGCGAAAGTTAAAGTATTGTAAAACTATTGTCGTCATTGAAACTGTCAAATTTCAACTTTAAATAGATGCTTGTAATTGTAATGGGAGTTAATTCCTTTTAAAAAAATTACATAACTTGAAAATTGTGACAATACTAAATTATAAAATGACTTAACTGACATTGACGAGTGGAATCATCTAAATCTCGCAATTAGAATTTCCAATACTCGCGACTGTAATGGAAGTTTTTGTGATGGAATCAAATGATAGGCGATGTTTTACTCGTCATTGAGCAGGATAGTTATATAAATGAGTAAGAATCTGAACCTTGTACTTGTCATTTGTAGTATTTTCTCTTTGAAGATGTAGCTTTTATATCGAAAGTGTACTCGTGTTTTTATGCTATATACTATATCTTTCATAATGCTCATTATAGGTATATAATATGATCAGTTAGATAGCGTGTATAGCATCTTCCCTGACGGCCGTTGTTCATATTATGCAAACTATCTGATATCTTGTATTTTTTTATTTTATCACTATTTGTATTTTTGGTTTGTGTTAGTGCAATTGGTGTCGAGTTGATGCTGCAATAAACATATATTTCTCTCTCTCTCCATATCTATATATATATAATTATATATATATATATATATATATATATATATATATATATATATATATAAGCCGGTAAAGCTAATGTTAACGTCAGTTTCCTCACTCGAAAGTGATGTCAGTGATGGGCGAGGCTTTGATTTGGATCAAATTTGGATCAAATCGAAGGATTTGAACCCCACACATACTGATCTGCGGTGTAAAAGTACTTGAGACCTACTTTAACTGCACATCATGTGTAATATGTGTAGGTATACCTGTGTGTACCAGCACATCGCTCCATGTGCGAGGGACATTGTCTGATAGTACCTATGCAGCACGTCACACAAGGAACGGTGTGTGACGAAGATGTGTGGGACGAAATAAAGGTAGTGTGGAATAGGTTGAATTATGTTGTATGTTATTTAGGTTTTTGTGCTTATCAGATAATATTCAATGTTTCTCAAAGTAGATTAAGTATATCTTATTAATATTTGAGTTTTCTATCAGAATACTTTAAAGTTTATATTGATTAGTATAATTTTAAAAACTATATATATATTCAAGGAATTGATATTCTTAATAATTATAATTATTCAAGCCTAGATACTTTGAAATCTGTCTGCCGTTCTTCTATCGTGATGAGCCTACTTATACTTGAGGGGTTGAGGCTTAAAGTAGTAACCTATGTTGATTTGGCATTTATACCGCTTCACTAATTGATTTAGTGTCAATTAGTTAAGTTGAATTAGTGTATATTCGATTAAAAGTTAAATTATAAGAATTAAACCATTATATTATGTGAATGATTGAATAACTGTTGGTTTTATTATCGTCCAGTAAGTGATTAAAGAGTAACATTATTGTTGAATGATTAAATTGATTTATATATAGAATGATGAATCGATCGATTGGTTATTGATTAGTAGACTGACGTGATTGATTGACTGTAGATATTCAGGAAGGGCCTGACACGGATGTTTCAGGATCGAGATGAGGACTGTGTATTCATGGAGACGTGCGTTAATCTAAAGAAGTGTCGACATCTGGTGATAGAGTGTATAGCTATGGACAGAGAGATAGGCGACCTGGCTCCTATATACTTCAAGGTGTCGTCTCATACTCTGTCACTGTCTGAAGTTCTGCCATATGGCAGATCTATAATGCATATTCCTACTCTTAGTTTCACGCTATTCACAGCACATATTTGACAATTTAATTCCATCACAAAGGTTATAAAGGCGTATTATGCCTTTACAACCATAATGTAGCGTTTTTCTTGGAACAAAAAATGTGTCTGCTGTTGTTGTTGTTTGTTACTTCCTCAGTTCCTAAGCCCCTGGGATCAGTTCCTTGTAAAGCTGGTCTGAGAGTGAAATCTTGAACATTCACTATTCATGGTACATTAATACACCTGACGTCTTGAAGGGAAGCCCTTCAAGCTTCTGACCTTGACTTATAAAACCCGAACTTATAAACCCACACTTATAAAAATACAAGGCTTGGTGTCATTATTTATGTTAGGTCTAGATTTTAAAGGGTGAGTTTTAATATTGCAAAAGTTGAATAGATACTCAAGTTTTAAAGAATGGCGTTAAATTATGTCACTCACCATAAATGGATAACTATATCCCACGTAACTGTTAGTTTTCTTACCGGTACTGTTTTCACTTTGTCTTTTCATTTTAAAAAAAGTATTTTAAAATATTTTTTTTTCATTACCAATCCTAGCACTTTGTCTTTTTTTTAGAGTTTGATTGATTAGTCGACTAAGTGATTGATTGTGTAAATGTAAGATTGTTTGATTGATTTAATGACCGAATTAGTTGAATTGATTGACAGAAAGCTATCAGTGAGTGTGAGAAGGAGTGGGCTGATAACAAGAAGTTGATTGACCTGAAGGGCAGAGATGTGCGCAAGGCTGTGAGTATTACTTCTTGTTCTTCTCTCTGTTATGCTTCATTACTTGTGTCAACGCAGTTTGGTGTTAATTTTGTTCTAAAGTCCGGAAAGTTTTAGAATTATTAAGAATTTCTTTCAACTTATCCTTGAGAATTTTATGGTATACATTACTTTTTACTTTTTTAATGTTGTTCTGCTTTGCTGTTCATAAATGCTTCATTGCGTATATTTTTTGTTTTCTTCGGAGTATTATTTCTATTAATATTTAATTGTATGAGATTAATAGTGTAATTAGTAATGTTGGTAAGACTTGTTTTATAATATGCTAATGTCTATTACAGGTGCCTAAAGGTTTTCCATACTTCAGTGTGGACTTTGGAATGGAAGGCGGCTTCGCACATGTTATAGAAGATGAGCGCACGTTTCCTCACTACTTTGGAAGGGTATATCATTTGTAACTTTTTTCAGTTAGATTTTCTACTTTTGAACATACATTTGGAATTTCATTTAAATTTGTTCTTTTTAAGATTTTAAGAGAATAGACAGGACTAGAGACAGAATTTATGTTTATGCATTTGTTTTACTATTTTAGACTCACAGTGCTGTGATATACGCCTTGTTGACGTCCATATATTTCCTTGTTGATCCATGTATTCAATATTTTTTGGACAAATGTATTAAAATTCTTTTGTGTAGTTCTCTTTCAATCTGAAATAGTTGTATGTTCACGTATGCTTTGCAGATAATTTTTGTTTGATTATTCTTGATACTGTGCCATGCTTGTGTTTACTTTAATATAGGTAATGCACATATATACACAATTGAAAGCATAGTCTGTCTTGGACCTCGCAGTATTGACTGCTATTGTGTTTTCACGTGATGCTCTATGCTTTGATGAATGTTAAATAGCTGATCCTGATGCATCGTTACAGGCTGCTGCATGAATTCGTAGCTTATCAAATAATCTCCATGATCAAGAAATAAAATTTGTAAAAAAATGAAAGTTAAAGGTTTAATAAATAAACATTAATGATCTAAGGGGCAGCGTTAAATATTATCTTGGATGTTTTGTATTCTTTGCAGGAGGTAATAGGTGGTATGATGGATGCTGATTCTACACTATGGCGCAAACCTCACAAGGAAAACTTTGAGCATCAGCGACGCAAAGTTCTAACATTCTCCAACATGTGGAAGGATTATGATTGGACGCACAAGCTGGGAGGTGGGAGGAGTCAGGTAGCTGACTCAGCCAATGAAGGTGAAAAGAATGAGAGTGGGCAGAGCCAGTCATCTAGTTCTGTGAATGAGACTAGAGAGAAAAATAATGAGATGAGTCAGTCATCTGGCTCAACCAATGAGAGAAAGAGAAAGGTTGATATGACTGTGACTGGCAGCAGTGAATCTGCCAATGAGAATGCTGCTGCTAAGCTAAAGGCTGCCCTTTTTGGTTGACTGTAAATATATTTTGTTTGAAAATATTATTCCTTGTATCTATGAAAGCAAATTAATCGCTAACTAATCTTTCAAATAAACAATTTCTTATAAGATGTAATAGTAATATCTTGGCTCTATTGTAAAATTTAAAATACTGCACAGAACGACAAAAAAATAAATAATACTTACAAAGTTAGCATATGTTTGGTATTGATGTATTAATAGTTCAGTGGAGTTTTGAGTCACAACCTTTTGTTTATGCGACAGGTGTGTAATCAACGTGGCTACCAGTTGATATAAGCAAGATACAATATTCGCCTTCAACACTTTAAGTTTCATAGACTGTATTTAATTAATAATATTGTCTTACTGTCCAAAACCGATACTGAATACCTAGAAATGAAAATTTTAAACGGGAATTGTGACCTGATCATTGATTATATTATAATTTATCAACAGTAGTCATTAGGTTTGATGAAAATTTACACCGTTTTGGACCTATTTTTGCTCGCCGGTTGGATTAGTCTCAATAGTGCTCGATGTTGTCATGGACGACAGTAGCGCTCTAATTGCTGTTATTGTTATTGAAGTGAGGCAATACAGAATTCTCTAGATGATTGAAACATGTGATGGTTACTATACCAAATGGATTTAAAGAAGTTCAACAGATCCTTTTGCTGCACTACTCTTAAAATGATATCCTCTGACAAAGTGACCTCAGTGTTTTGAGCGCAAAGAATTGTCGTAAGAATGTCTTACATTTTACTTTTAATGAATGTTATGATTTTCTAACAAAGTTATGCTGATGACGTCATGATGACGTCAGTCTTCCTCCTCTTCGTAGAACCCACCCTCTGCCGCCCTCCTCCCACGAGTCGTCACAAATAACTTCTGCTTGAATTGTACGAATTTGTGTTTTAAGAATGTAAGCCTCCGATGTGTTTCTTCTAACGTTGTGGTTAGAAGAAACACATTTGGTTTTAGCATTTGGTTTTTTCATACAATTGTTACTTTCTGTCAGGCGTGCTATAATACTTTTGAACGACTCATTGAAAATTAAGGAAGAAGACATTTGCGTAGCGTTTCCATTTACAATTGAATAAGTTTTAAACTTAATAAACGAACTATAAACCTCATATGTCCCGTGATCGCATAGTCATCTGAGAATGATCAAACTACTAGCATGGCAGCGATATTCATTGAAAAAACTTGGAACCGTTGTACTGTCTTGACTTCATTTACCAAATGTGTACCATCGTCATTGCCAAGTGGTTTAGTGGTATTCAATGAAGCATTAAAATAGTGTATTCTTTTGTATTTCCAGTAAGGTTCCTTGTAAGTACGTAGTGCCCAAGGTCAACCCTGATAGTGCAGTTATATGCTTACTTGCAATACAATTATGATTTTGATATGCATATCAAACTTAGTCATCACCATCTTCCCTTGAATCCCAATTTAAATAGGGCCGCAATACGGATAGGCCTTCTCCACTCTACTCTGTACCATACCGTATCATCCGTCATCTCCAATTTTATAAGTCCTTCTTAATCATCGCATCGCTTTTCTGTTGTGGTGATTAAGCCTTGTGCCTTGTGGCCTTCTACAACACGTGCAGTACACGATTGATCTGTTCTTCAGTAACCAGACACAACACGGGTAGCATATCAAATTTAGTGATAAATAATTTTGTAAAAGCAATCATCCTGAACATTTTATAGACGTTGAATAGTTTTTATTGTAGTTTTTGTTTATATATGCGACATCATGGGTACTTGTTAATTCTGTCTTCTCTGAATTCCTCTAAAACTAAGTTTTTGTTGTTCCAGACTTCTAATAAATCATATAATAACGTTGAGATCTGACTGATACTTTTAATACTTCGATTATCATCGATTTTATGGTTTATTGATTGTTATCCACAGTATATATCTTATATATATATATATATATATATCTCCACAATATATATCTTAAAATGCTACAGTCCTTACTGTTTAGTGATCCTGGGTTTTATTTTGGAATATAGGCTTACTAGAAAACCCGTTTCGAATGACATAATATGTTCAGGCTATATTTAGAGTTGCGTAAAGGCATAACCTCTGTGCTAAGATTTATTTATTGGTTGAAAGAGAGCGCGCTCTTTAATGAGCGTGGAAGTGGACGAAGCTGGACTTTGTGCACTGTATCTCTAGTAATTTATAGAGTACTAGAGGGAGAGAGAGAGAGAGAGTGAGAGAGAGAGAAAGCTGCAATTAATAATAGGTATACTGTACAAGTGTATAATATTATGTAAATAAGCGATTGAGAGATAATTTAAGTCATCGTTTTCTCTTGAATCTTAGTTAATCTATGGTCGAGATTAGAATTTTTAGCATGTAGCATTTTCTGTACTTAAGCAATTGAGAGATAATAATATTTAAAATAATATTAATGTTGTGTATGGCATATTCCATTCAAATGTCCATGCATGCATTGCATTGCAATAAAAGATAACTATAATAGTTATTGACTCTATTGAATTCTCTCCTGTACATGTCTGAATTATAATTCATAGTTTAAAAATAATGAGGTGCTGTAAAGATGATAGATACGAGCTTCTGATGTGTTCGTAGCAATTTATTTTATTACAGGAGCTCATTGTGATAAACTAGTCACAAGAAGCTGTTGGGTTCCTGGCTTGAGGTGATTTGATTTGACACTGGCTCACTGTTTTGCTTTAGGCTAAAATAGGATGCTTGATGCAGGTACTGCAAGACTTCATGTATGAAATTCACGTATTTCTACTCGCTTACGTGTAGCAGTCTGTGGTTTTCATGCAGATTCTACGCAAACATTTGTATACATTCTATCTGTGAACATCGCTGTCGCACGTGTTGTCGTTAGAAAAAATAAAAATAAAATAAATATAATAAATATTTGTGAATACCAATTACACCTACATGTTTCGTGAGGCGACACTCTTTACAAGGCGGATATTTGGGCTAAGTCGGTAGCATATCGGTTAATATTTCAACTGTGGTTCAGCAGGTGCAGGATTAAAATAGTGTTCCCATCGTCGCTAACATTCTATCGAGACAAGAAACTTACGTTAAACTAGGTCTTATCCCTTACATATCTGAGGTAAAAAATTAAAATACAAACAGCTAAAATATAAAATTATAAATATACGTGTATAAAATATGAAAAGACAAGATATAGGTGCTTAACCACGTACATGTTTCTATTTCGCATGTAAATGCGCGTAACATCGCTCATATTTGTATCGACAAGGTTTGAGATTTTATCGTATTTTCAATCAATAGTAATTCATTCAAATTACTCATCTGATAATGCGACTTCTAGAGCTCGTATCTATGAAACTGTCTTCAAATGATCAAATTTACATGAACTTCGATTAATACTGTGCACGTTCCCTGAACATTGTCAACTCAAATGTGATTTAAATGAAAAAATGACAGCTTTAGATTTTCGTATCGATTATGACTCCGCGCATTTATGTTCGAACAGCTGACTCGTAAATCAATGCTTTATCTGTGCCGGCAGATCTTGTTTCAAAGTATGTAAAACAAATTATTCTTCTCGTATTTCCTGGTTTGCTCTCCTATAATTATAAAGATGTGGGGTGTCGTAAAATCTATAGAAAATTTTACGACGTGGCTACACATTAGCTTAGACATGAACTTCTTTACTTTAGCATGTTTAAGCGACGTGGATTCAATACAAGAATTTAACTACCTAATACCTACATGTATGACGATCGACAAGGCTTCCCGTTAACGAAATATTTCTCTAGTAGTGTAGTCTACTACTAAAGCTTTAGATAAGTTAAAAATATTATCTTTAAATGCTTCTACATGTATACTACAGTCTTACCATTTCTTTCTATCTCCCGCTCTCCCTCTCTCTCTCTCGCTCTCTCTCTCTCTTAGTGCACTGCCTACTGGTAGATCCACGGTATATAACGCCTCTATTCATCTCTCTCTACCGTCTTTCTCTTCATGCCCACATATTAGTGGATCTTTAAATTATTTATAACAGTTCTTGTGATATGCCAGTATTCTTGGGGAATTCTGCTTATGACAAGGTGGGATCGCTATGCCTTCCTCAACTAGTCGACTAACATTTACTGGGCAGGGGCGTCATTCCCTGAGAAAACAATCCTGATAACCCATTGTTAGTGTTACCATATCAGAGACAATTCGGTTACCATATCAGAGACAATTCGATTACCGGATCAGAGACAATTCGATTACCATATCAGAGACAATTCGATTACCATATCAGAGACAATTTGATTACCATATCAGAGACAATTTGATTACCATATCAGAGACAATTCGATTACCATATCGGAGACAATTCGATTACCATATCAGAGACAATTCGGTTACCATATCAGAGCCAATTCGGTTAACAAATCAGAGGCAGTTCGGTTGCTTCTTGGCACTGGACCACCACACAGCTGCTTATCAGGCGTGATTTAAGCTTATACACGAACTCAAACAAATGAAATATTATTTAATATAAAAGCTAAAAACAGTGATGTTATCTCCATAAGTTCACTCTGAATTGTTTCTGAGCAGTGATCATCAAGTCAGGGATGTTTCATTGGTAATTCATTTTCCGACCCTCAGAAATTCTTGTGCAATAATTAAACCGCTGCTAAGATCGTACATCAGTTTATAAAGTCGTTATGTTTAGCTACTTGTGCCTGTGCAAAGTTTCTTTATCTGCATGATTGTTCCATCGCGAATCTCAATTTTGTCTAAAATTTTGACTGTTATTTAATTAAGGATTTGTAATTTCTTCTCGAAGGCTGGTTCCTGTTTAGCATAGACTAACAATGAAATAGGCATAATATAGCGTACAAATTTAACATCGTTAAACAGTAATTAAGCAGGTTAATAGATAATACTAATAACCTTTTATAATTAACAGTAATTGCGATACATTGCAGTGCAATTTACAATGTCGCTGGTACAAAATTCGATATTGTTGACTGCAGGCCTGAAATGTCGCCAGTACAATGTCGATTTCTTAATTGTCTTCTGAGTATATTGGTTTATATGCCATCACGTTCTCTCTGATTTCAAAGGCAAGTGTAATAAAAATTATAACTATAATGCATACTACAAAATATATAATATAGGTCTACTCGAGCTATATTAGTAACTTATATTGGCCACAGGAGCGAATCCAGAGTGGGGAACCAGCCCCCTCCCCAGGTCCGTTGATAAGAATTGCATTCTGTCTCTGTCCCGGAAAAGGCTTATAAGCATAAGTAAAAATTGAATGTGGACACAGTTCAAAATTTTTAGCCCACTTAAAAAACTATTGGAATCGCCATTAATTAGCGCTACTAATAGATCTCTCCATGAATGTACATGTATTATAATGTAGACATACTCTTCCTGATTACTGTATAGTTAATTACAAGTATAGTTATATACCTTCTTGGAACAACTTCAAATGAGCATTAGGCCTATATAACAAGTCTTATTATATTTTTAAGCCAGATAAGCTTATAGTTTACATAACTGACTTTATGTTTATGATTTTTCCAGAATAATTTTTTAATGGTCTCTTAACCAGAATTTCCTAGGTTTGGTCAAAAGAAGTAATATAAACAATAGAAAAATATTCAGTAAATATAGGCTACATAGCCAATATGGGTTATAGTTTCAAAATTAGAATTCTTGCATATTGCATAAATCCTTTTTAAAAAATCCATATTTCTGAGGGGAGGCCGATCAACTATGAACATAATATACTAAGAGGCACTGAAGCAGAAGTATTGATGGTTAGCCATGGGCAGAAGGGGTAACGATATGAAAGAGAAATTTCCCGCATTGTGTTCTTGTAATCTTTTACTTGACTCCCATTCATTGCGTAAAATTAAAGCACCAATCATCACGTGATTGTTACCTTACTTCTGATTGCTTGTCACTTTATTGTTCACAATCCGATTCATTGGTTGAGAGAATAGAAATATTTGTACGAGCGTCTGTGATTGGTCAATATTGATACACAGCGGGTTATTTGGTACATCCTATGAAAAGAACAACACAGTATCAAATCAAACATTTATTACAATGTTCTTAGGTTTTTAGCTCAAACTTCTCATTTTATGTCGGCGTGCGTCTATCTTCAGCTGTGGACTAGAAAAGGACGATAAAATTGCGAAGAAAAGAGACTGCAGTGTTTTATTCTTAGTTTTAATCAAGGTTTTAGGTTATTTGACTACTGATAAGTTTGAAATTGGGCAACTCGTGTTTTCATCGTTTCTGCCTAATTTTTACTGTTTGTCGAAAGGGAAGTTTAGCAGAGATAAAGTAGAATAAAGTAGAAGAGATACGAATCGATGCCAATGAAGGCTGTAAAGTAGGAGGGTAGCAGCTCAGGTTCAGTTTAAATTAAGTTCTTCGTGGTGCAGCTTCTATCTTAATTTTACCGGATTGCTGGATCTGATTTTTACTGGGATGTCTCAGTTTATGATTTACACTGATGATGTTGATGAAAACGTGAATGCTAATGCAGCTGTGATCCGCAAGAATGCTCTACCATCAGTTTTGGGCGTTAGGGGCCAAGTATCCCAGCCTCTGCAGCACATGGGCAAGCAGCAACAAGGGAAAGGTGTGTTGAACAACCTTGTCAATGCTACCCGCATTCAGCCACAGCGTGCAGTCAAGTCTTCTAAGGTGCAGGTAAGATATTAAATTAGTTTAGTTCTGCATGTGAAAATAATCTTACAGTCTAGAGGGGTCAAAAACAAACTTAAACTAAAATTGTAAGTTTGTAACAAATTTTGCTTTATTAGCATTAACTATGTCAGATTTCGTCAATTTAAATTACATAACCATGATGCAAAATGATTGACAAATTAGTAAGATATTTAATTTTAGTAATTTTTTTATGGGAAAAATAGCAGTCTTCTCAGTTTAGGTGGATAATTAATATTTAAAATGCTTTTATCATGGAACTCTCACCCAGTGGAGAAAGTTTGTAGTATCAATTTTCTTACCACTTTAAATTATAAAAAACAAATTATAATCTGAATAGCAATATTAGAAATTAGAATCTAGGGTGCTGCACGACTTTCAATTTTTTTCGCCTGCCTAATAATTGGCTTAGATATTGCAAGTACTACATGTATATTATATGTATAATTTTTTCTTGGTTAAACAATATCCCTGAGATACATAGATAGTATTTAATAAAAAAAGCTCCGAAGATTTAAAGTACTATGTAATTTAAAGTGGTTTAGACCCATTTAGGTGTGCTAGCTAATGGCGGTTTGTGACAACGTTTTCATATTTCTCTACTCTTTTTCTTATTTCTTTATACAAATGTGCTATAGAATCAGCTAGCACAATTGCTCAGCTGATATTGTATGAATTTTCTTGTGTTCTAGTTGTGAGCTTGTCTATTTTGTAGACTACTGACTCTGAGAATGTAGATCCTTACTACAAGTCGCAGGCCTTCTTTGATCTGATTGGTGGGATCAATCCATCCGTCACTCAGGTACCACAGGCTCCGCCCAAGCCTGTAACATTCACTATCTTTGAGGATGATTTTGATACTGCAGAGGCTGCAATGCACAATTCTAAATGTGTGGGTAATCAGATAACCAAAGCAGAGCACAATGTCAAGGTCATTTCTGAGCCAGATGCTCTGCTGGGTTTGTATTTTATTGTTGATCTGTTTATTGCTTTCTAATTGTCATTAGGTACTGTGTGTAATTTTAAATTTTGAATGTCTTCTAATTCACTAGATTCTCCGTGGAGCCATTTTACTTAGTGCAAGAGAAATAATTACTAAAACTATCTTATAACGATATATAGTAATGTTTTAATAGAAATAAAAAAGCTCGAGACATGAACTGAAAGATACCCATGTATTAATGATTATCTTTGATTACAATGAATTGCAGAAGGTGCCACTGAATATTCCTAGTGTATGTACAGGTATAATTTTGTATCACTGAGATGTTATTTAAATTTGTACCTTTTACTATTGATATGGGACATTGTAATTTTGCAAGATTTTAATTGTATTGAACAGGGCTGCAGCAGTCTCCCATGAAGATAGATGATTGCACCGAGTCAACTATGATGGAGGTGGAGACTAGGGTGGGGGTAGACAATAAGGTGGGTGTGGTTGAGAACAAAGTAGGTGTGGTGGGAGAGGGTAGAGCCAATGCTGCGGCCGCTCGTAGGATGAGAGAGCGGCTGATAAAGGAGAGACGCAATAAGATTATCTTTCTACCAGAGTACAGAGATGAAATCTACCGGAACATGAGGGAGACAGAAGTTAGTATTATCATTTATTAGAAACATTATTTTAGTTTTATCTAGTAATGCGCATGCACACACACATATAGATATAAATTATATATATATTATATATATATATATATATATATATATAGATAAAACAAAGTCGTGTTCGTAATGACTCTTATAACTCAAGAACGGCTGGACAGATTTTAATGATCTTTGACATTTTTGATTTGTCTCAAGCAGCCCCTGCGTAATAGCCAGTAAAATATTTACAAAATATTGGGGTATGGCCAAAAAATGGTCTAAATTAAAACACGTCAAAATTATAACATGCTCTCATCTGTCGAGTGACTTACATTTTAGATTAGGATTTTCTAATACGATATGTTGACATTATCAATTGAACATGATTTAGCTGGAAGTGTCGATGGTATAGGTGCTAGACTTTAGAGCAGGTGGTCCAGGGTTCGATTCTGGCTCGAGTCAGTTTAATGTTTTAAAGTTTGATAAATTTTATAAGTTTCGTAGGAATAATTGTTTTTTAACTTCTTTTAATTCGTAATATATAAAATAAAGTTGGGTTGTTTTTTATATTAAGATAGATAGATAGATATTGTTGATAGGCGTAACGAAGTCCGCCGGGTCAGCTAGTGTGTGTGTATATATATATATATATATATATATATATATATATATATATTCATACATGTGGGATGCTGTAATTAAGAAGGACATGAAAAATAGGGGATTGACTGATGATATGATGTTGGACAGGAATGAGTTATGTATCCATGTTCATTGTTAACGAAACTTGTTTGGTATATGTGTACACTCCTTCTCGAGGTATTTCCAATAGTTAATCATGAATTCTGAAATGGCTAAAAATATTCAACTTTTTTAGGAGAGCCATTTTTGAGCCAGTCTGTATTCATATAATATATATCTTTAAAATATTGGTAAATTTTAGTGAAATGTTTTGTTGTCTGTCCTGATTTGCAATACCTTATACAAGATATTATTGTTGATCCTGTGATGTTTATTACTACAGATTGCCACTGGCAGTGAGCCAGTGGCGACATCGGTAAGATATTCGACCACGGATCAGTATGTCTGGGGTTAAAATCATGGGCTTGCCCGTCACTGACATCGCCTTCTAGTGAGGAAACTGACGTTAACATTAGCTTTACTTTTTTGCAGATGAGATACCTGCCACGCCCGGAGTACATGCGTAGACAATCTGACCTTACGCACAACATGAGATCCATCCTGGTTGACTGGCTGGTGGAGGTAGCGGAGGAGTACAAGCTCCACCGCGAGACGCTGTGCCTGGCCGTTAACTACGTGGACAGGTTCTTGTCGTGCATGGCCGTCATACGCACCAAGCTTCAGCTCGTTGGAGCTGCTGCCATGTTCCTCGCAGCGTTAGTTGTGTTGTTTGACTCAATAGGATAAATGAAAGGCAATATTTTGATGTGATACTTGGTCTAACATCTATGTGAAAGATTTATAGACTATTATATTATTATTATTAAAATTTGGAGATAGTATAGATGTCAGCCAGTCTAGAACACTCAGGTATTTACCCATTCACGGAAGTTTTATTGCTAAAAGCAAGCATCATTCGTACATGGCAGTTTTGGCAAATTTGGAAACAATTTCCTTAAATTACATACCCAAGTGGGAAGAAGTGGATTTTGCTCCCCCTGGTGACAATATATGTAAGGGCTCTTTAATGCATTGCACTATAGCCCTTCATGTGGGAGCAACTGTCTGATTGTAGAAGAGAATGCGGGTAGTTAGCCAGCATAGCTAACAGCCACAATCTGTTCTCTTCATTGAAATCAGACTAAAGTACTAATTAAAGACAATTGTAACCTCAGCTTTCTGTCTGAAAACCATGTCAGTGATAGAGCGAGAACTGGATTTTTATATATTTTTTTAAATTTCATATCGTTTATTTGTTCATCTCGGCACAGATTTTACAAGCAATAGGAACTTACATGCAGTCAGATAAACAAACAATCAAATGCGAAAGAAGCTAGCATAAAAAAGCCAGAGCTCTGTCCGGTAATATCATATATAGCAGATAGCAAAGTCTACTCTAACTTTGAACCATACATCTACTGATCTGAGGTCGAACAACTTAACTGACCTGCTACTGACTCAGCCCAATGGGCTTACAGGGTCCAGATACAATCTTAGCCAGTATATGGTGCTAAATATCATATTTTATTATAATTATTTATCTGTTTTATGATATTATGTTATTTTAAAAATATGGCCTTTCATAAATATTGCTAATATTCTCAATGTGTATGTGTATTTAAAAAATGACTTTGATAGAATCACTTGGGGGCGGGATTAGCGCACTCGGTTAAGCTGCGCGTCAGTTGAACGAAGTTAAGCTCCCTCACGCCGGTTAGTACTTTGTGGGCGACCACCTTGGAAGACCGAGTGTTGACAGCCTTGAAAGAAAAAATCCCGAGGGTGTTGGAAGATTATTCTTAAATCCGCGCCGGCTGCAATTGATGCGCCAACAAAAGGCAACGATTACTAGTAACCATGGAGAGGAATGGAGGAAATAGCGAAAACTACAAAAACAGAAACCAAGCAAGGAAACTATAAAGCACATGTGGTATGTCATGTGTGTAACTATGCGAACAAAAAAAACAAACTTGTATATGCATGCATCTCTATTTTAGTTTTTCTTCCACTTTTTACCTCTCTGTCGTATCTGATTGAAGCTTCATAAATTGTTGTTTTAATGTGTGCAGTAAATATGAGGAGATTTACCCCCCAGATGTCGGTGAGTTTGTCTACATAACTGATGACACCTACACGCAGAAGCAGGTATTATCCCAATTTGAAGCTATTTAACTTTATGTTTGAATATTTTATTGTATGTTGATATATTTTCTTATATGTAAGTTTTGCTTAAGTTCATTCGAATTGAAGTAAGCATTTGATGTGATTGATGTTGTAGATACTACAGATGGAGAAGATAATATTGAAGGCCCTGATGTTTGACGTGGCTGCTCCCACTGCTAGCTGGTTCTGTCAGGATATCCTCAACGAGATTGGTGCCTCAGATGAAGTCTGCTCTCTTGCAATGGTAGCTGCTCCTTATCAGTAGTACAGAAAAATTATTCCAGTATTGATGATGATCATTTTCCCCGTGTTGTGTCTGGGTTGTTTGAAGAATTGACCAACCGGTAACTGCACGTGTCGTAGAAGGCGACTAAAGCACTACGGTCCACACCAACGTCTGAAAGGGCTTTCGGTTGGTGAGGGCCTAGGCTCCAGAAATTGCTAGAAAAATTTCAACAAATGGGAAAGTCTCAAATACGGGATTGACTGATGGATGATATGATGTAGGACAGAGAGGATTTGAGACAGTCTATTCGTATCCCGACCCTAGTTAAACAGGAATTCCAGGGAAGATGATGATTATATTGATGTGATCATTATAATATCACTGATGAGAGTGAAGATGTGATAAGAAGGGGAGGTGTCTAGCAGGGGAGGTATCAAGCTGTCACTGTCAACATAGAACAGATGGTACGAAGTTAGAACGAGTAGAGAGTTTCAGATATTTAGGACACTCGATAACAGAATATGGGAAATTTGGAACAGAAATATAATGTAGAATTGCTCATGTAAGAGGTACCTTCTGCTACAGGAAATAGTAAACAAAATTTGAAGAAATTTGCAAAAATAAAGAGTGAAGACTTTAGAGTGGGCCAGTACACTCCTGTATAGTTGTGAAACTTGGATGCTAAGAGAGAGGATATCAAGAAACTGGAAGCATTTGAAATGTGGCTATGGATGAGAATGGATAAGATCAAATGAACTGACAAAATTACGAATGAAGAAGTGCTAAATAAGTTTTAACTTTTACATAAATGGATAATTTATATATATAATATAACGAATTGAAAGAAGAAATGGAAGGGTCATCTCGTGAGGGGGAATGGTTTTTTGCTGAAAGCGGTAATTGAGGGAAAAATAGAAAAAAGGTTTCTCGGACGACCGAGATTTGTGACGCTGGATGATTTGATAACTAGAAGAGAAAATCAGAGGATAGAAATAATATGTGTGCGGAGGAGCTATATGCCATGGACCTGCCAATAGGCTGTGCACTTTGAAAGAGTGAGATAGCTAGATCATAGCTCCAAAATATTAGAGAACTTATATAATCTTATATAAATATGGATATTTGTAAACCTTTTGTTTCACTGATGAGATTGTAATTCTATGGTGTACTATTTAATACTCATGATACTTGATAAGGTTCTATTCTTGAAAATGAAATGGTAACTCTGCAGTTGATATACAGTCCTATATTGAAAATTAAATGGTAACTCTGTGGTTGATATGCAGTATCTGCTGGAGCTGACACTGATGGATGGAGAACACTTTCTCAAGTATCTGCCCAGTATTGTTGCCACTACCTGTGTCTGTATGGCTAACTATACCCTTGGATACTCTGGATCAGTAAGTCTGCATATGTGTGTAAATGTACAGCTATTGTTACTTACTTGTGTTGTGATGTTGATATCTGTGTGTGTATGTGTATGCCTGAAATTTTTTTATTTACTGCTTATTCTATACAAGTTAAGATGTATTTCTATACTCTTTGCTCTTCGAAATTTATCATATACTGTAGTTACTATATAGTTTAGTTACTATCTCTTTCTCTCTCTATTTCTCTCTCTCTCTCTCTCTCTCAGTGCATGGTTTACTGGCAGGTCCATGGTATACAATGCCTCCACTCATATTCATCTTCCACCTTCCTGTCTGCATGCGAGTGGATCTTTTAGGTGGACCCTCTATGCATTCCTCAGCTTAGACTAACATTTACTGGGCAGGGGCGTCAGTTCCTGAGAACACTATCCTGTTTACTATATAGTTTATATACTAATAAATCTTTAACTTACATTCAAGTTACAATGCTTCTTCAGTAGAACTGAATATTATTCCTTCTTATGGCATTGTAGTGCCATTGAGTATTCTGTTACTCCTATCCCAAAGTTACTAGCATCACCGCAGGCTGGAGCCAGTGGCGATTTTGGTAAGATATCCGACCGCGAATCAATATGTGTGAGCTCAAATCCTTGCCTCACTAATCACTGATATCACTTTCGAGAGATGAACCTGACATTAATATCGGCATTACTTTTAGTATAAAAACATGCATTGAACAATTTGTTCAGATGAAGATAGTGATAGACGTCACGGGCTATGACAGCTATGACCTCAAGCACTGCACCCTGGATCTCTTCTACTGCTTTCACGGGGCAGCCAATCACGCGCAGCAGGCTATTTTCCTCAAATACAAGCACTCTAAGTAAGTAACAAATAAATGAATTTATTACTGGAAGAATTTTTATCTCAGTACTTAAATATTTGTCATTCTTCCACCCCACATATTCTATTTCTCTGTCATGTTTTTCCTCTTTTTCTAAAGGTTTCTAATGCTGTGTCTAGAAAATGAGAAATAAGCAGAAATTGTATTTAGTGTAAGCGATGATTAAATTGGACGCTATGAGGTGAAACCTAAAATGGTTTCTCAGCCTATTACTTGATCACCAGATTGTTCTATTCACTGCTGTCTGGTCACATTCTACTACTGACATTGCCTGATACCTTTTCCTTCATTTTATCTATGGCCCTGAGAATTGATGTTTTGATGTCGATTTCTATCTAGTATGATCTTGAAATTACCAAATATTATTCAAAATACGCAGTGTTTACAATTTAATTATAAAAACAAATTTGGAATAAGAAGATCAAGAGGATCGAGAGGATTAGTAGGAGGAGCTTAATTGTTATTGTTGAATAGACTTAAAAACAAAGTTACAATTTTTAATTTTTATACTATCCCTCACATCTACCCTTTACCCTAACCCCTACCATTTACCCTAACCATATTTGTAAGAAACTAAAACAATTACTAAAACTTACAAATAAAAGTGAATTGAGCCGGAATCGAACCCCATGATAAAGCCTAGCTCTATACCCTTAAGCAACCGAGACTTCCGTTTGAACCGAGTTAAATAGATGATGTCAACATATCGTACTGAAAAATCATAATCCTATATAGGCAAAATCTTATTAAAATATCTTACTTTGAGTTACATCCTACTTAATCACTGCGTTCAAAATATGTACATTACTTTAAAAATCCTACGTGATGTTTGTATGACAGGTGTGTTTGTTGCTAGTTAACTTGTATAGTTTTCTGAATATTTTAGCTAAATGCTGTACATAATTGGTTATCTGACGTCTCCATTTGTTGATTGCTGTGCTTATAAAATTTGTCTTTTGGTTTAATTTTTATTTCGTATAGTGCAACTTTATCAGTACGTAGTTAGAGAACTAATTTAAAACTTTTGGTAGGTTCTGTCACACCAAATCTGTTTAAATGGCCATTCTCTTTTCTGCTGAGACTGTTGATTGGACAGTTTATTTTTAAATGATAAATATTTACATGGAATTGGGTATTAGCTGAAGTCTAGTTGACTAGCTATCAGTGTTGAAAGAACTTTTCAGATAATATCGATGTCAGATGAGACCTCTAGTCATGCGCATACATATTAGCAAAAGTTACATTGATGTGGTATGTATGTGTACAGGTATCATTCTGTCTCTCTGATTGTACCGCCCACTCTGCCTCCTAGGATCTATGAGTAGGTGATGGGCATCAACGAACATTTGATGGCAGCAGTGATCATATTGGATTTAAGATCTCGTGGCAGCTATAAATGAGAGTCTGGTCTTGCTGCCATTACTGTACTAGGATAGATTGCTACAGCTGAGAGACACTTTAATACTATGTATTAATGACTCGTGGCAGCTATAAATAAGAGTCTGATCTTGATGCCATTTCTGTACTAGGATAGATTGCTACATCTGAGACACATTGACAGCTGTAGGAGCTTGTGGAACCGCTGCTGCCATAGTAATTCCAGCTTCTGCAATAAGATATATAATAAGATTTCAGCTATATATATATATCTATATATATATATATATATATATATATATATATATATATGTATATATATCTCTTCTCTATAAACTACTACGATAACATCTATAGAAATAGCAAACAGCTTCTAAGCATTATCTGCAGCTACACTAACAAATATTGAAGACAGCTTTTAGCTGTGCCTGCCATTATTACTCGATTTTAATAGCGGCCTTAAAGCAGTTTTTGAAGCTACTGCTGAATAAATGCTTTTGTTAAAGAAGCCTTGTGTCCATTCTGTTATTTTAGCTGTTATTAGGGCAGGTGCCTCTGTTAATGTACTGTTGGGTTCTAGGTAATTGTTATATTGCTGCATGGAGCACAACTTTATAATCATTGTGGAGAGATTTTAACACTATTTCAACTTTAATTGACTAAACGAGTAGTACCAACATTAAGTAGTAATCTAACTTCTAGCTCTGACAAATTCTTGATATAACTTTGAGTTTTTACTAAATTTTGAACCTTCGACAAGCTATTTTCTTGCATTGTCGATATCAATATCATAATTATTAGTATTATCACTATTATGCAGCAAATAAGAATTTGCACAATGGCGTTTACATTTCTTTGTGACAATGCTGGTAATTCTGTCAATCATATTTTTATAGATAGATGAAATATTGGCAAAATGCTTTAGGAATTATATGACAATTGAATTTCTTGTACTGTCTCACATTTCGTATCTACTTGTGTGTTTGTGTTTATTTCATTAATATCTTATGTCCTATGAAGACTAGTTGTTGAGCAATGGAAAACTATGTGCTTATTAGTGACTTCTCGCTAACCAGTATTAACCAACGGCTGGTATTTTATAAAATGATGCTCAGGTAACTTCTATTATAGGAAATTTATAAACTTACCATAAAATAAATACTAGCTACTGGAACTCAGTGTAGTTTGATATCAAGGCTGTACTAATCAGTTATGAATTATTGTGCTATTCTCTATTTGTATTCAATTTTATAACATAGTGTGTATATTGGGGTTTATTGCCAGTTGACGTGTTGATTAGGGACTCGTCTTAGAGACCCCCATTGATGATCTCAAAGCAATAGTTGTTTCCTTCAGTATTAAGTACTGCAATATATTTCTGCACTTCTATAGGATATTAAAGTACACTATATCCACTTTATAATAATCATAGAATCCACACTTATGATAATATTTTAAAGTCTTGCGATTTCCTTTATTTTTTTTTTTTTTTTTTACTTTTAAGCCGTTTTGAAGACTGTCCGCGACACTGCTATGTAAATTGTCTATTCTAATAGTAATTATAATCAATATTGAAGAGTGAAATGGCCTAATCATTCTGAAATTTTGTAGGTCGTATCAGTGGTCTGTTACATTATTCTAGTAGTTTATGACTGTAGAAGTTGTAGTGAAGTCTAGCCTGTAATAGTCATTCAATGAATGACTATTAAAATCTGTATCTACTAAAATAGTTTATCAAACATTAAATTCTGTGGTAGGTAAAGATAAATAATTAATTGTGGAGCTTTTGATGATTCAGTAGTAGCCTAAAGTGCTGTTATGAGGCCTAGAATATAGAATAAAATCTCTGTCCATTTCCTTAGCTATAGGTAATGTCTGTGATAAGAGAAATATTACTTGCATGTTTACTGTAGGGGTGATTATGACTTTTAAATCATCACAGATTTTGAAATGTAGCATAACAGTCATCCATAGCAAGAGAATATATAATGAAAATCTTTAAGAACGTATTTAAACCCCAATGAGATAAAGTTTTATGAGCATCGACACTATGTTTGTAAGAGCATTAATGGTGACTAGCTATATAGTAAGCTATTTAAGGCTTTGCTGTTATAAATTGTGCATGCTATATACTGTTTTGAATATGAACGTTTTGTGCATCCTTTAACGAAATCAGGTCTCCGCATATTTGTGTTTTTCTGCTTGCTTGTTGTACTGGTATGTATGTGCGTTGTAACAGTTATGTTTCAGTCCAACGTTTTGTGTGCATTACACTATTTGTTTAGCGGCAGTGGCAAAATTCTAAATCGAGCATCTGCGTCCATTAAACTCTGATTTTTATCTAACACCTAACAGTTTCTCATGTCCACTGTTTTTGTGTTTATGTGGTTGGGCTTCCTTCACTCACGGTGCTATTAAGCCTTTAAATAGAGCAAAATATATGCTTGTATTTTTGTGTATGTTGGTTTTTTGCTGGTATGTGTGTAAAGGCAAATACATTTATTTGTGTGTGTGTGTAGGCACGTATCTGTGTGCGTTAGTATATGTACTTGCATTAAAAATTTTTGTGGAGATTGTGTTTTCCTTTCTCATATTTATTCAGTTGTGATTTATGTGGCAGCTAATCGAAGTCATTAAAATTCTGATTAAGTTCTAAGAGCAAAGATGCTAAAACATTGGCTTTTGCATGGCCTACATTCTTACTTTGGCTTCTGTAATTTTTGTCTCATTCGTTATATATTCGTCGTACGTTTTCTAGCTGAATTGTAGTGTTAGACATTTTCATGGCATCATCGTTCAATAAGTATATAATCAGCAACTCGTTAGTTAAGTCCGGCATTATATTTAAGATTTATTTATTTTATATAAGTAGGTAGGCTAACGGCAATAAATGAAAATAATCGGTACTTGCATGGAATTAAATTAGCAATTCTGAATCATATAGATATGCAGTGAACATTTGATGGTATTGTATGTGACCATTTTTCTGGTATCCTACGAATTGGAACAGGAAACTGTAGAGTTAAAATATTTTAAAACTCTTCCAGTTTTTGTATTCTTGAACTCACTGTGCCATTTTCTAAATTTTTATCACTGTCACATTTCCAGACAATCCATTGATGCTAGCGCACAACATTATGCATAGGGTATAACTGTAACTTGTGTTATATAGTCCTGTATTTTTTATTGTATTATTATGTAAAAGACGATCGTAAACAACCAACTGTCCCTTATTTAAAAGAATCTGTTGTAAGAAACTGTCTAACTTCAAGTTCTGAGATACTTGATTTGAGTCTAAAGTTGAACTATCTCTGTAATTGGAAACTATGCTAATTTGAAATTAGCGCATTTTTATCGGTAGCTTATTTATATTTTACTGATATTTTGAACAAACTTGATCGCGTATTTTGACTGCACATATGAAATGTATTGATGAATTGTTGAATCAAGAATAGAAGAAAGAGACTTGTTAAAAGTTTATGTGATTTTGTATTGCGGAAGTAATATGTGTGTTTGGGTAGATTATATTACACTTGTATGCATACAGAACATCTGAATTACTTCAGATACTGTTTCTGGTGGTACAAAAACAGCTAAATAATGAATTTTACTTGAAATAAACATTATTTATTATCCAAATATTGATAAATTGTAAGTAACGCTTCAAAATGTATTAATATAACCTCGTCTGATTTTCATGGCACTCGGGCACTCGACGATTTTATGGAGACATACGTAGGTTTGTGGTACCTATTCCTGTGCTTTGTTGTGTCCTCTCTCCCTCTCTCTCTTAGTGCACTGCCTACTGGCAGGTCCATGGTACATAACGCCTCCACTCTTCTCTGTCTTCCGCCTTCCTCTTCATTTCCACATATGAGTGGGTCTTTAAATCATCTAACATACCTAATCTCGGCCTGCCCCTGCCTCTTTTCCTTCAATTCTACCTTCTATGACCTCTTTTAATAGACCTTCCCCCCTTAGAATGTGTCCTATCCATCTCTTCTTCCTATTTCTTAATACATTTATCAACTGTCTATCTGTGCCTACTCTCTCCAGGACTTCCTCATTTGTAACTTTTGAGTCCAGCTAATCCTCTCCATTCTTCTCCAAATCCACATTTCCAATGCCTCCAGTTTCTTTATATCTTCCTTCCTTAAGGTCCATGTTTCAAATCCATACAATAGCGTGGTCCAAACCAAAGTTTTCACTATCTTTATAGTTGTGTCTTTCTTTAGACTTTTTTGTTAAAGAATTGTTAAAGAAAACACTAAAACACTCTTTTTTTGTTTTTTGTTATAGTTCTTTTCTACTACCAAAAGCCGCTTGTGCAATCCTACTGCATATTTCCGTCTCACATTTCCCATCATCGGTTATGGTATGACCCAAATATTTGAAACTCCTTACCTGTTCCAATTTCGTACCATTTACTGTGATATTAACTTCACCTTTACTATTGGACAATCTCATAACCTTGGTCTTTTTTATATTAATGTTCATGCCATATCTTAGGGCCGTATCATTCAGCCTATCCATTATCTTCTGCAATCCAATCTCGCTGCCCGCTACCATTCCTTGGTCATCTGCAAATCGTACATCTTGTAACAAATTTCGTCCTACTTTTATTCCTTCTTCCAAGTCTTCCATGGCTTCCTCCATCATTGCCTCAGTGTAAATGTTAAACAGCAGCGGCGAAATGCTACAACCTTGTCTTACTCCACGTCCTATTTCACCTTCTTCTGAGTATTCTTGTTGGATTTTGATTACTGTTCTTTGATTCTTGTACAAGTTCAAAATTAGTCTTCTATCTCTCCAGTCAATTCTTATTCTTTTTAAGATATTCATCATCGTTATCCAATCAATCCTGTCAAAGGCCTTCTCTACGTCTACAAAGCATACAAAACTATTGTTGTGTCTAGGATTCAGAAATTCTGGTTTATTCTATATCTTCTGTATTTGTCGCAAAACATGCGGGCGAGGTTAAGTAGTGAGCTCATTGGTAGAGCGTGCGCATCATAAATAGAGGTACGCAACTCGGCTAGTAGATGGGTGGGCGACCACCTCGGAAGCACTGCTGCTGCTATACCTACAGATTTTAATTTAAAATCTCAGAGTGCTGGAAGGATAAAGTACTACAACAGGAGAAGCTACTGAAATTATTTTAAGAGAACTGCTTCTTTTTATCTTTTTTTAAAAGTTACCTCATAAGCCGTTGTATCGAAAGGAAAGACCAACGCACAATTCATATTTTTCGCCGTTGGCGGGAGCCATAGGCGAAGTCAGTAAGATATTCGACCGCGGATCAGTTTGTACGGGATTCAAATCCTGGGCTTGCTCGTCACTGACATCTCTTTCGAGTGAGGAAACTTACCTTAACCTTAGCTTTTTACTTTCTTCGGCAACTTTCAATCTCTTTGAAGACTGCTTACTCCCTCGATCAAGTAGTTGAACAGAATAACGTTGATTGTAAGAGAACTGGAGCTTTTATAGTGCCTTACAAATCTTGATAGAACTTTAGTGTTCGTCTGCTTCCATTCTGTATGATTGTTAACTGTGTTTATGAGGAAGATTGAATGATATTTCTGCTTAATCATTAATCTAAAAATTATAATAATTAATCTAATCATTATAGTCTTTAGTCATTATCTTCCCCTGAATCCCAGTCCAACCAGTGTCGGGATACGAATAGAAAATCTCAAATCGTCTCTGTCATACACCACATCATCAATCAACCCCCGATCTGAGACTTTACCATTCGTTGAAATTTTTGTAGCAATTTCTGGAGCCTAGGCGCTCATCAACCGAATGCCCTTTCTGGCGTTGGTATGGATCTTAGTGCTTTTGTCGCCTTTTACGATACGTGCAGTCATCGGTTGGTCAATTCTTCAAACAACCCGGACACAACACGTGGATTTATATATTATCATTAAAAGCTAAGGTTAACGTCAGTTTCCTAACTCGAAAGCGATGCCAGTAACGGGCGAGCCCAGGATTTGAACCCCGCACCTACTGATCCGCGGTCGAGTATCTTACCGACTTCGCCAATGGCGAAGTCTGTATGTGTGCTATTATTATTGTTATAACACACATTATAGTGAAATTTTCAACTACGTTGATATCTATCACTTTTAAAATCACATGATTAAACCGTTAGGCAATTTGTCCATTTTCCGTGTAGCCAATCCAGTGAATGCCCGAGATTTCATTCTCGGATTAGCACGGCCGGAAATCGAACCCACTAGAGTTCAATTAACCTTAGGGTCTGTCCTTTAAAACTTCATGACGTTATCTACACCTCTAACCAATGCGCTATTGAGACATTATAATCTTTAATCTAATCATTAAATTATGATTGCCGCATGACTGTATTACTCTTGTTGTTCTGAGGAATAGACTAACCGTGGACCGCACGTGTCATAAAAGGCGACAAACCATCAAGCCAACGTCAGAAAGAGCACTCGGTTAGTGGGCGCATGGTTCCAAAAATTGCTACGAAATTTATAGATGGGAATTTTGTGAATTTTCAGAGTTCGGTACGCTGAAAATGAAAGTTTGGTTCGGGTTCAGTTAGAATTTTGGAGTTCGGTTCGGCTTACTTCAAATCAGGGTTTGGTTCGGGTTCGGCTCGGTTTCCATCTTACAAGGGTTCGGTTCGCGTACCGTACGGGTTCGAAATAGTAACGATTGGTTAATACATTGGTTATTTTAACATATAGTGTCCTGTTATATTGTGATAAAACAATAAACAGCAGAAATGTACTTGCGGTGCATTGTTTACCGCGTAACTCCGTGGTATTCTACAACAGCTGTTTACATTTGTAGTTAAAAACTTTTGCAAAACTCTACTTTAGATTAATCGACCAAGAAATTGTCAAATAAAAATGCCAGTTACTCTAATATAGTTAACGCTATTGTTGGTATTTGGTGGTTTATAAAGTTGTTGCATTCGCTCATCGAAATAGTATGATCCGAATTTGGGGGATTTAGCTTTCTTCCAGTAGGAGCAATATACACCTACACTAGAGATATGGATCAGTGTTAATAAATGTATATCGCTAGCATATCAAAGTCTCTTCTTAACTTCTTTTACTTAACTTTCTTGGCGATATGAAGTCGAAATTGTTGCATGCGTTTAACGAAATTGATTTTAAATGGTAAAAATTAAATTACAGAGAAAGCTGACGGAGCTTAATATTATAACGTTATTTAATATTTTAATAAAATTACCATCCGAATGAATATTATTAATTAATTTTTCTATTATTAATTATGAATATTATTGCTATCTAAATGAATAATACTCTCAAAACTACATAAATTAAATTAAATATTTCAAAATGATCTCATTTATTAAAATATGAGCTATACTCTTGATTTAGGCTAACTTTAATTTCATTTATTTGAAAACTTGAAATATGCATTTGTGGTAATTTTAAAACCTTATTAATATGGTTAGATGTATGAAAAGATTAAAAGATTAAATTTGATTTTGTTTCGCTGTGCAATGAATGTGTGTTGTTTGCCCAAGTGGCAAAATAAAGATATATAAAAGTAAGAATAGAGTTTCCTATTGAATTTATAATTTAAAGACTAATAAGGTGTCAAGTATGTGCAATTGCCAAATGCGGTTAAGAATCATTGCCCTTGCAGGGTATGTTTATATAGTTTAAAGACCCTCTCTATAAACTATATAAACATACCCCGTGTTGTGCTCGAGTGTGGTTGGACCACTACAGAATAGGGCAACCGCAAACAATCTGCTGTGTGTACGTAAGAGGTGACTAAAGGCAGGAGCTGAGGATGGCTAGGGCCACCTCACCATGAAATATTTTCCCCCAGGATTAAATAATAATTAATCCACCTAACTGAGAAAGGCAACGGGAAACCACCTCAGAAGTCATATTTTTCCCAAGCTATAGGCTACAAAAGGTATGGATAGGGCATAGACTTTGTGAAGGGATTAACTTGTGGATCTAAGGAGTGCTTATATGGAGCGAGAAAGCAGACTTTGCGTATGAATATGTACCCTGAACCTGCCACTTAGCAGTGCACTGAAGAAGATGACCCTCTCTGTCAATATATAATATTCATTGTGGTACAGAAAAGACTTTAAACTTAGCTTTAGAGTTTAATTTGTGGTTCTGTAATGTAGGATTGAATGTGAATTCTTGAGTTCTGGGATAGGAACTGTTTAATGGATAAATTTTAATATTTGTATAATGTGAGTGTATGTATGTATATATATATATATATATATATAATATATATATATATATATATAATATATATATATATATATATAATATATATATAATATGTATATAATATATATATATAATATATATATATAATATATATATAATATATATAAATATATATATATATATATATTATATATAATATATATATATATACATACATACATACATACATACATACATACACTCACATTAACAAAATAAAAATTTATCCATTAAACGTTCTATCCCAGAATAATGAATTATCCAAAGCTATATAGATATATATATAAATATATATATATTATATATATAGTATATATATATATATATATATATATATATATATATATTTATTCTTTGGATAATTCGTATAGATTCAGTATATTGTAGTTTGCTAGATCATTTCGGATTTGTTGTGTATTAATTTATTTGTAGAAAATAAATGATACAATTTGGGTGAAAAATCTCTACAATTATTAAGACGAGAATTTAAGTTAATAACTTAATACCAGTGTTGGAACATTACTATTGCATAGGTGTATATAATCTTGTACTATTCTAAATAAAATGGCTGAAGCTAAGCCTAGTGCCGACTATGACTATCTCATCAAGTTTCTTGCATTAGGTTTGTATTATATTATCATCATCATCGTCATCATCATCTTCCATTGTATTAGGCTAATGTTAAACATTAATTTTGTAACTTTGAACATCTATGTTTGTGTGCCTTGATGTGAAAATGAGCTTAGTGTTGAGCTTAATTCTAGTAATGCCAATTGTATTATTTACATGTACATGCTAAATATTATTCACTGATGCTGTAAGTACGGTGAAAATCTTGTAACCAATTTTTTAGCTGTCCGTATTCTAGTGTGTTCAAATGTGAACATGAGTTCGAGCGACTGTCTTACACTATCTTACCGTATGGCATTTGTTATGATACTGTTAACTGACTAATGATTATTCAAAATGGAGCCAGCTATCTACTGGTCTAGGGCTTTTACTGTATATTACTGTTAGATTGTTATTAAATATATTACGATTGGATTGTTACTATTGTATTGCGATAAGATTGTTGTGTACTCTGCATTCATTTTGTATATCAATATTTTACTGTATATATATACGTCTGATGTATATTGTCAAAATAAATATATTTCTCTCTCTTCCTTCTCTGCTCATAATTCCCTTATGGGGTTTATTTTGTACATTGGCTCTCAACAAAATTGCTTCTTTAATAATTGATCGATGGACTAATTGACTGACTAATTGACAGACTAATTCGATTGACAGACTAATTGATGGAATAATTGACAGACTAATTGATGGAATAATTCTATTAACAGACTAATTGATGGACTAATTGATAGACTAATTGATGGACTAACTGATGGACTAATTGATGGACTAATAGTTATTTATCATTTTATCAGGTGACTCAGGTGTAGGTAAGACGACATTTCTCTATCAGTACACAGAGGGCGTGTTCAACAACAGGTTCATCTCTACTGTCGGCATTGATTTCAAAGAGAAGAGAGTAGTAAGTGTCTTTTGTTTAACTACTAAATATATTTAATTTTATAATTATATAGCTGGAAATAGTTTCTATTTATTAATTGATTTAACTGTCTTACCATTTAGTGGAGGAGTATTGCTATATAACTAGGGTATTGGTATTTCACGTTTATATAAATTTTATAAAGATTGTTCTCTAATTCATTCTCTTCAGAAATCTGTGACTTGATGAATCATATCTTTTCTATCATTCATATATATATATATATATATATATATATATATATATATATATATATATATATATATATATATATATATATATTATATCATGTCCAAAATTCTTATGCACTCGTTGTATAATGCTCAAGGCTTAAGTCTTCTGCATCTGTTGCGCAGCATACATATGCAATTATGCAACAGTTGTAGAACCCTTAATCACTGAGCATTCATTGCAAATCCCAATAATTCATTATATGAGAAGGTTAACTATATAGTTTTCTTTAATATCTTCTACTATCCTATGCATGTGCTTCATTCGTCTTGTGCTAATCTGTTAATCGTGTTAAAATAAATTGTGATTTCTATATACATGCACTTGTCATTATATCCATATCCAAACTCTTTTGCCTCCTTTTCTTCAATCCTATAAATTTTACAATTTTTTTGACAAGCTTAAACAATAGCATTCCCATCGTTGATACAAATTATTTTGTCATGACTTGCTTTTACTTGTAAGAAGGACATCACAGAAAGTTTTATCTTTCACTTCAATACATGAATGTAACAGAATGTTTAATGCTTCGTGCAGGTGCATCGACTGCCGACCCTGGATGGAGCGCCTGGCAGAAGCCAAAGGATTCATTTGCAACTGTGGGACACTGCCGGGCAGGAGAGGTTACATTATCTCACACATTGTTGCCTTCTCTCTCGTCTCTCTGTCTATTATTGGCTCTTCTTTCTTTTCTCATTCCTTTACTTTCTCTCTCCTTGACTATTTCTCTCTCACTCATTCTTACTTCATATTTAAATAACTTTTTATTTCATTGTACCTTCCTGCTGCTTATTATGGTATTAAATTGTGATATTTTCAAATCTGAATTTCATTTCTAAATGCAGACAGCCGGATTTCCAGATAACTTCCCAATATCAAGCTGCTAAAAAATTATTCGTGCATTAATAATTATAACTGATCAAATTGCTTTAACATTTGGCAGCTGAAACTGAACAACTAATGAGTTTGATATAAATTGATTAAAAATGCCTGTTTATAGTATTTAAGTCCAAAGCATACAGTAGATTCCAGTACTGTAGCATAGCTATGTTCTATGTTTATGCAAGATGCTCTGAGCTTCCTTTTGATGTTTGATTATGACTGCACATTAGCCATTAAATTGATACTAGAACGTTAGCTAGAACAGTGAAGCATTGTTAATAGTGACATAAATATTGGCATTAATGAAGAAAGATTTGTAAACATTAAGCATTTAATATGTGACTTGTTTAATTAAATGTGACTATAGAGAAGAATGGAGAAAACTAAGTCAACCCGCAAAATTACAAAAGAAGAAATGCTTGACAGAATTAGTACAGGTAGACAGTCGGCTTAAATAGAAAGAAGAGATTAATTGATAGGATCTGTTTTAGGGGTGTATGGCTTAGTGAAATGACATGATTAATGCAAAAACGGAAGAGAAGAAGGCTGGAAGACTGAATAGTTTGACAATGATTTTCTGAGAAATTTCTCAGTGTACTGCTTAATGGCAATTCCATGGTATATAACTTTTTCGCGTATTTCTATCCTCTTCTTTGCTTTGCATATACATATATGAATGTAAATTACCTAGCATCAGAGTCTCTGCATAATTGTTCTAATATTTGGAGTTATATACCATGGACTCGATAATGGACGCTGATAGGAAAATAATATATGTCATCTTGTCTGTATATGATAACAACTCTGTATTGTATAGGCACAGTGTATGATAACAACTCTGTGTGTATTGTATAGGCACAGTGTATGATAACAACTCTGTATTGTATAGGCACAGTGTATGATAACAACTCTGTATTGTATAGGCACAGTGTATGATAACAACTCTGTGTGTATTATATAGGCACAGTGTATGATAACAACTCTGTATTGTATAGGCACAGTGTATGATAACAACTCTGTGTGTATTGTATAGGCACAGTGTATGATAACAACTCTGTGTGTATTGTATAGGCACAGTGTATGATAACAACTCTGTGTGTATTGTATAGGCACAGTGTATGATAACAACTCTGTATGTATTGTATAGGCACAGTGTATGATAACAACTCTGTATGTATTGTATAGGCACAGTGTATGATAACGACTCTGTATGTATTTTACAGGTATCGCAGCCTAACAACAGCATTTGTTCGTGACGCGATGGGTTTTATACTGATGTTTGATCTAACCTCCGAGCAGTCTTTCATAAACCTGAGGAACTGGTTGACTCAGCTTCAGACCCATGCCTACTGTGAGACGCCTGACATTGTCCTCTGTGGTAACAAGGCAGACCTCGACTCTAGAGCCGTTAAAGAAGCCGACATCAAAGATTTTGCTGAAAAATATGAGTAAGTGTTAGTTAAACTCTGTGGAAGAATTCTAAGAATTTTCGTACTTTTTACTTGTGAAATTTTTGAGACTGTCTCAAATCTTCTCTGTCCTACATCTTATTATCAATCAGTCTCCTATTTGAGACTTTTTCATTCATTTAAATTTGTGTAGCTTTTTTTTTCTGGAGCCTAGGCGCTCACCAACCGAATGCCATTTCTGACGTTGGTATGGATCTTAGTGCTTCATTCGCCTTCTACGATGTGTGCAGTCACCGGTTGGTCAATTCTTCAAACAACCTGGACACAACATGGGGATTATTATTTCAATTATACCATTTATTGACTATACTATTTCAGTTACTTATCAAATGATGATAAACATATATGTCTTAATTTACATTTAGTATTATGTCTAGATAGAATATCTAGAGGTGACATGTTACATTTTGGGATACATTACATTGCAGTTGCCTCTGCAAAACAATCAAGTTTATCATTGCACGGTGGCGCCTTCAATGAACGAAAAAATATATAGGATGATTTTTCAAAGTAAACACCTTATATAAAAGGTTTATAGTTAATTATTTAATATAGAATATACTCTTCTCTTTGCACGGCCTGTTTGTTGCAGCCTGCAGTACTTTGAGACCAGTGCGGCGTCGGGTCAGAACGTGTCGAAGGCTGTGGAGGCACTGCTGAACAAGGTCATGCTGCGCATTGAGGCGGCTGTGGACAAGGGAGACCTGCTGGGCCTGAGGTCAGGGGCCGGTGCCGGTAAGATGATGCTGGTGCCTGCCGGGGACAAAGAGGAAAAATCTGGCGGTTGTGCCTGTTAGACGTCGTCACATTGTGCAAATGTTGTAGAAATCTGTGCTGTTGGTTTGTCTCTGACATTGTCTTTGTTGAAGAGTTTTAACAGTCTCTGGTATGGCTACTGTTAAAATACAGTAATGGGAGGTTTGGATCCTGGTCAGGATTTGAACCAGAATTGGTGTCAATTTTCAATCGTAGGCTCCTATTTAGCATTAAAATGTGAGGATTGTTACGTCAGGAATTCTCTGAGAGCTGCTATTTAGTAAATTATCTATAAATCTGTTTCAAAAAATGTATTTGTGAGTATGGATATTAGAAATTGGTGCTTCTCAAGTCTTTGTAATGATCAGTGTAATTTTTTTATTTGCACACATGACATAACGCATTGCTACATAGTTTCCTTTCTTAGTTGCTGTTTTTGTGGTTTTCATTATTTCCTCCATAGTAGTCGTAACCTTTTTGCTTTTGTTATCACATCAATTGCAGCCGGCGCAGATTTAAGAATAAATTTCCAACATCTTCGGGATTTTTTTCATTCAAAGCTCTGAACACTCAGTCTGCCAAGGTGGTCGCCCCCAAAATACTAACCGGGCACGATTTAGCTTACTTCGTTCAGTTGACGCGCAGCTTAACCAATTTCACTAATTCCCGCTCCATATGTACACATCATCAGCATCATTATCATCTTCCCATGAATCCCAGTTTAGCTAGGTCTGGGATATTAAACTTTTCCTATCCTTTTCCTTTTGGAATATATATATATATATATATATATATATATATATATATATATATATATATATATATTATATATTGTGTATATGATTATAATTATATGATATGTACTGCTATCTATATGTACATACATATTATTTGTACATTATATATAATATGCATATTGTATGCTATTAGTATATATACATATATATGTAATTTATGCATTGTATTGTGATACTTCTTTTCTCTCCTTTCTGCCTGTTAGCTTCCTACTGCTATTATAGAAAGGTGAAGCAAAATGAAGCAAAAGTTCACTGTTTTTAGGATATTACGTGAGAAATGTTAACCGAAATCAGTGTATTAAATCTTCAGTCTTTTCTAAATTAATTATTCCATTTGAAATTAAGACGATATTCAATGAAACAGGATATATATCATGTATACACTTTTTTATACTTTGCCGAGGTTAATTAACATTAATTTTAACATATTAATAATGGTATTTAGTAAGTTCTTTAAGTGTATCCAGCAATTGTTGAAACTGGCTGGTATGCAGTTCACAATGTATTTAGTAATGGAACTTATAGTGAAATATTGAAAGTTAAAACATTCAATAGAGTTTTACATTTCTGCTCTTTGCTATAATGAATAACATTTTTGCAGTTCATAATCCATGATATTCTTTTCTTGTTCTTCATAACTGGTGCTTAACTATTATGATATAGTATAATTTTCTTTGAGTTGACTAGATATACAATTGACCTAGCATACCATTCTGTGTTCATAGAAGTTTCTGAAAGTTAGAAAATATAAGATTATTTTGTAAGATCATGTGATGGATTCGAATATGAGGCTATCAGTCTATCAAAAACTGAATTGCCATGCATTTTCTTTGTATCAGATCTATTAACAATAATATTTAATACTGTTAAAAATAAATAAACAAATAAAACTAGTATCCACCGCATCATCCTATAATGATGCATAGGGTTGTTATATTCTTTGCATAACTCAGATGAGATTCTGTTAATGTTACGATAAAATGATGAACTCCTGTGGTTTTAACGACGAAAATAAAGATTTATTAGTTAATTAGTATGTATACGTACGATATTCACCTGGTATATTGCTCAAACTAAATGTTTCTTCACAACTTGTTTGTTGTTGTTACTCATCCAGTGTATGACAGAGTTGTTGTTATGGTTGTTGTTGCTGTTGTTGTATTCCTGTTGCTTGACATTTAACCGACTTCAGATGAATTATGCTGCATATACTTGTATATTTTTCTTCTTCTGCATTGAGTCGATTCTAATTGCGCTTAAATATTTTCTTTGTTGATATTTTCAAAGCCTTCTTAGTGCTTATAAGTCTTGTGCCATTAATCTATTTTGTGCTACTCGTGTGTATGTTGTTTGTGCGTGCGTGTTTGTGTGTATTTTATGTGATGATGTGCTGCAGTACACAAGTGAATGTACTGCTAGTGTCGCTATGTGAGCACGGCGTATACTAATGTCGTATTGAAACTCTTTTTAGCTAACAATTAGGGAAATTTTCATATGTTTACTAGTTTAGCAGGTAACATTAATTGGGCGTTTGGTCTGAAGTATTTTCTTGCCATGTGTATGACGCTACCAAGAATATATCTCTATTGCTCTTTCTCGCTGAATTGGTTATTGTTATATGGGTATGCTCATTTGTAGAAGATTTTACTTATTTTATGTATCAAATCGTTGTTTTTGTAAAGATTCATCTAGTATCAGCGTTAGTTTCGTGAATAGACTGGTGCTTGATTTCTTTCGGATAATTTGGGGAGGCTAGCTTATCAGAGGACACCTCTTCTCAGAAAAAGTTAAAAAGCAGAAAGTAACGAGTTTTGGACAGTCACAGAACGGGTAACATGGACAGTTGACTATAAACTGCCTATTGGTTTAAACATATGGTATTAAAGAATCGATACCATCGTGGATGATCATTATATTATTAGTATTTAACATTTGATAGGGTGTACCTGTATTGTTGGTTATGTTCTGGTTATTTAACAGATTTGTTGATTGTTGTACTCATGTGTTTTATCTTAACTGTGTGTAGCTTTACTGTATATGGAACAAAGTGGTTTAGATGTGATTGAAAAAAACTACTTTTCATGTAAACCTAATTCTTGAACCTTAGTTGGCATCAGTCTTATTTTAAACCCATTATTTGGTAATCTGCAGTCTGAATGTTTAATACTTGTCTTAGTGGACAAAAACAATCAAGACATACTCTCAGAACCCAAAAGTACTTACTTGGGGTTCTGAGAGTATGTCTTGATTGTTTTTGTCTTTGACAATTTAAATTTGATGATGATTATTGTTGTTATTGTTAGCCCATTTGCTATGAATTCCTGGAACTGATATTATTTTGTTATTGTTTTTATTGTATTGTTAAATGATACTATGCCTAAAGTTTGACAAGGCTGCTGGTAAATGTTTCTGTTGTTAGATCACAATGCTGATAACTGTTGCTAAGCAACGTTGTTGCTAAGCAATGCAACTTTTCAATTTCTAGGCTTAGTGACAACCCTATCGCATAGTCTCTTTAACTTAAACGGCCTGCATTGCTAGTAGTTTTACTTGTGTAGTTTTTATATTATATTCTGTTATTTATTTTGTACAATTTATTTCAAAGATGATGCGGTCTTGCTTAGTCATAGTTTTAATGACTGTATAATCTATAATTTTACGTTAGAATTGTAATGAGCTCCAGGATTTCAATCCAGTATTACTGAGTTTGATAATTATGAATTCCAAATTATAAACTGATCCTTTGAATCACAGATAGGCAAAACTAAGTTAGGCTAAGTTTAATAGCTGTCCTCATGGACATGTCTGAATCTATTTTTTAAATTGGATATTTGCTTATTTGCCATTCTAGTATGTTTGTATTTTCATGTACTACTACTGGGACGAGATAAACAAATAAATAAGTTTGAATAGAAAAATAGGCAAAACTATGTTCAGGTAAGTTTAATATCTGTTTACGTGAGACATATAAATTATCTAAATAGGCGACACCAATTTAAGCCAAGTTTAATGTCTGTTTATGTGAGACATATAAATTATCTAAATAGGCGACACCAAGTTAAGCTAAATTTAATATCTGTTTATGTGTGAGACATATAAATTATCTAAATAGGCGACACTAAGTTAAGCTAAATTTAATATCTGTTTATGTGTGAGACATATAAATTATCTAAATAGGCGACACTAAGTTAAGCTAAGTTTAATGTCTGCCTTCATGAGTCAGATATTAAATAGTAAATCAAGAATATTCAGATTAGCTTAGTTTATAATGTTGTGTCATTATGCAATTTTTAATGATAGATTATGCATTGCTTTGATCTCTCGTATGTTGGATTCCCAGACGAACTTTAGAACTGGTAAATGGATAATGGATTAAATTACCGAATAATTTAAGTATTCGTTAATAGGAGGGATAGATATAATCACTGGTGATCATTTATTTTTTATATGCGGATAACTATTTCAAAGTTTCTTAATGAAATATGCAGGCATTTTAAGTTAAGAAAATTTATCTAATCTGTCTGAATTGTTTACAAACTTGCGTCATTCGTGAATGGTATATGTAAACCTAAAAATTGGAGTTTAAATAAATTATTTTGGTATATTTAAATAACTTACTGTGGATGCTCTATGACCAAATATCTTGCATTATTTCGCTTGGACGTATGTAGTGGCTTCTTTACTATCGAAATATTGTATATATTTTTCTATTTTCTTTTCCATTTCTATTTTGTTTTCTATTGTTTGTAGCATTGTATTGGTTGTGCAGACTCATCAGTAAACATTTTCCACGATTTAGCTTGAAATGCTTAGCCAGACTTTTGCCATGTACATTCGAATATATTTCTATTTTCTTTTGCGCTCGCTATTTGTAGAGTCAGAATTAGAATCTACTATATGGATTGCTTCCCCCAAGTTCAGTTTACTACGAAATTAGGATTGGAGAATATCTTCTGTCTTCATGATCAGTTCGTGCAATTATTAACTGTTAAGTATTAATATTGATATATTAAAATGGGTAATATTTTTCTGATAATGTAAGCTTTATGTATAGAAGTTATTCAGAATCATGTGAAAATTAATGCTTCACTTTTTTGTATTGAAATGCAGATAATTCAATCTTTCCATGAATCACATTCTATTTTATGTTTGTTAAAAATATATTTGATTTTAATTGATAGACTAGATATAGAATAGAATCGATAGACAGTTCTTACGGGAAGGGCTATTTTAAGTAGACTAGTTAATTTCAATTGATTACTTTTTTCATCCAATAAACAAATTGTTTCAGTTACAGTGATGCTTTTTTCGTCAATATACAGATTATTAAAATATACAATGAGGCCTTGTCCTTCAATAAGTAGATTATTTCTGATAGAGTGACGCTTTGTTCTCACGAATTATACATGTATTAATCGTATATCAAACGAATTGACTAATTCTGAAAAAGAAACTGACTAAAGCTTAGAACATTGTTGTTAAGAAAAATACATATGCATGTATAGTACTGCTATATAAATTGAATTTACTGGTTTTTAAAGAAAGCCGAAACTTCAATCAATTACAAAATTATAAATATAATTTTGATATTTACTACTATCAACTTTAGTGACTGGCTAGTATTCGGATTTCTACAGATGCAGTCCTTATATAGAATTATGACGCTGTAGGGTCTGCATTAGGGCCTAAGTATGACATAGCATGTGAGAGAGTGAGAGATACCACACATTTTCCTGTCTTAGGTAGTTGATTCGATGCACTGATAGTTTTCAAAATGCCAATAGATTGGATTTTTCAAAAAGGACACTGTAATTTATATTTAAAATTAGGTACACTACGTATATATGCAACTATAATTAATCTAATTCATTGCTAATCTAATTCATTCGACCTAATCTTCTAATGATACAGTAATGCACCAGTGAGCCTTCAGAAATACGGAGTTACAATTTACTGTCACTGAGGTGGTTTTTATCCTTGAATCCAAATGCCGTGGTTCTTGATCTAATCCGTAGCTGTCTACGTGCAGTATACTATTGATTATCATTACACTGTATGACTGATACATCTGTGTGCATCAAAGATATAGAATTATATATGTAATTCTTTATTCTATGGTGTGCATCTAAGCGGGTTTATACTCAAAATTTGCAGAGTAACTCGGCTTCTATAGGGATCGTATGATTTTAATGTGCCGTTGACAAACATGTCCGCAGTGGCGGATCCAGGGGGGGCCAGGGGGCCCAGGCCCCCTCTTTAGGCTTGACGATTAAAAAAATTTAAACTATATTTTCATGGTTTCTATGACAGTTTCGATGTGTCAGTATGTTTGTAAGGATAGTGGTTAGGGTGGGGGTGGGGTACACGTTGGAACGCAGTTCCACTAGATCACATTTTTTGAAATATGGGACTAGTGGCCCATATTTTGTATACTAGGAGCCAGGGGCGGATCCAGGAATTTTTTAAGGGGGGCCCCCAAAAATTTTTTTTATTGTACATTTTTTGCTTACGCCCCGCCTTCTTCGGGACATGTGACGCAACCAGATAAATTTCTGTGGGGGTGGGCTCAAAATTTATTCACTACTGAATTCGGCTCATAGAGTGAGTGTATCCCCCCTAACTTACCCCCCCCCCATCCAGCTTATACCCGTACTAAAGCCAGGGGAATACCTAAAATCCTACATTTGTTTTTGAAAAAGTAGGTTAATTTTGCCACCTCTGAAGAAACTCTGAAGATCTCGACGAATTGCAAAAGTGACCTAATTTTGGTGGTGGTGGGGGGTGGGCTTAACCCCTCCCATCCAAGGCTGTTTGAACCACTGCTACGGGACAGAGTTCACATTTTTTACTTACACCCTTTTTTCTCTAATGCATAGGTTCAAGTGAAAATTGAGAGCTAGTGAAACGGTCAACATTTTTTGGACCTCCTTCCATTATACAGAGCTCCTAGTATATCCTAGAAAAAAATCTAGCTATTGGAAGTGAGTCCCTGTCGTCGTACCACCTCCCACCCCCCCCCTGCCCCCCTAACCACTGCCTTTACTAACATGTTTACACATCGAAATTGCTTTAGAAACAATGAAACTATACCCTATCATATACTCCACGCCGGGCCCCCCTAACCACTTCCATTACTAACATATTTGCACATCGAAATTGCCTTAGAAACAATGCAACTATACCCTGTCATATCCTTCACTCCGGGCCCCCCCCCCTAACCACTGTCATTACTAACATATTTACAAGTCGAAATTGCCTTAGAAACAATGAAACTATACCCTGTCATACCCTCCACCCCGGGCCCCCCCCCCCTAACCACTGTCATTACTAACATATTTACACATCGAAATTGCCTTAGAAACAATGAAAATATAGTTTACAATTTTTTATCGGCGGACCTAAGGGGGGCCCGGGCCCCCTGAGCCCCCCTGGATCCGCCACTGCTAGGAGCCCTGTAAATGGAAGGGGCCCGACAAATGTTGACTGTTTCACTAGCTCTCAATTTTCGCTCTAACCACTGCTTAAGAGGAAAAAATGGTGCTAGTAAAAATGTCAATTCTGTTCCGTACAGGGGCTGTTCTGGCTTATGCAAACTGGGGTGGCCAGAGGGGTGGCAAGGGAAAATTTAGGGAGGCCACATATGAAACAATTTTGAGAGTTCTCGCACACGTTAGACTAGACGATATCATTCATCGCCATAATCGCTTGGCACAAAGCATTAAGGAATTAAGGAAAACCCTTTCTATACGCTTAATGTGTACATTAATTTAATCAGGATAACGATGTCGCTCCATAAGCCCATAAAGCTGTACATATATTGTAACAACAATTTTTCCTTCAGACCAAGCAGTGACATATCATGAAATAGAAATTGAAAAATTAATGATTACTGAAGATTAATAGAAATTTAAATGGTAATTGAAACAAATTTCACAAATTAAATTTAAATGATTGCTTATAATTTTCATCTAAATTGAAAAAAAGACAGCACAATCTCTCTTTTGCTAAGTTTACTGCCGTATGGCAGATTCATGGCATATCACTCCTCCATTCTTTACTATCCTCCACCTTTTCTTTCATATCCACATCTCTCTCTTCTCTCATAGTGCACTGTCTACTGGCAGGTCCATAGTATATAACGCCTCCACTATTCGTAAATGACATTCGTATCCCTCACCCCCCCCCCACAGCAATATTATGATTGCGTCATATGTCCCGAAGTAAGCAAAAAATGTGTACATTCTCAAAAAAAATTCGGGCCCCCTCCTTAATAATTTCCCGGATCCGTCCCTGCATGTCCGACTGCATGCCTAGCCATAATTAAGCCGGTTATGTGCACAGGTATATTTAAAATGGCTGTTAGTATATAATTTGTCTACAACAAAGAAACAATTTGCAAGCAGTTTGTATATAATTTTTTGGCTAATTTGATGACTGGTACCGATTATTAGAGACGATTGATTTAAAGCATGCTTAAATCGTCTAAACAATTGAAGGAGCTATCGTAACACAAAGATGTCGATCTTTCGCATGAATCATATTATGTGCATTGTTTGAAAATTAAGCTTACAGAATACCAAATTCTAACTATCAATAGTTTACGCGTGTGTTGAGCTTTAAACAACTGATAATCGCTCTAGTGAATACGGCCATAAGTGTAAATAAGATTAAAACTTTTCATGCTTCATGAACTACAACAATTTTATGTCATAATTATAAGTTTTTTAAAAAGTAATTATAATAATAATTATAAAGGTTTAACGTCCGTTTCCTCATACAGGGATGATGTCAGGGACGTCTAAATCATATTTATATTTATATATAAGTCATATTCTTATTTATTTCATTTTATATTCACTGGACTGATTATACGGAAAATGGCCTAAATTGACTAACGGCTTAAACATGTGGTATAAAAATTCATTTCACTGTTATGCGTGTTTCATTTTTACTTTTATATCATATAATTACGTTAATAAACCAGCATTTTTATTTTGACTGATGCTGATGGTAGCAGAGTAAATGTAAACAACTTTTAAAAAGAATTTTGTTTGGAAGGGAGGTGCTTTCAAAGTGTAAACATTAGAAGCATTTAAAAGTTATTTTTGTCTACAAAACTTTAATTTTCTGTCTAATATATTTCTAAGATGTCAAACTATTACCTTGACCCTGCTCTATGCTCACTAGCAATTATTTGAATGCTATAATTTTTTATTAGATTGGATTAAAGTTAACATTTTAGCTGAATTGATAAGTTAGATTAAGCCAAGTTCGAACATGTTCCGGAGATTTGCCGATTGTCGATTTCGACTGGTGAAAAGTCAATTGCCATGTAAAAGCGGCGACACTTAATTTTTAGTATATAGAAGGAGTGTTTAAAATCTATATTTTTCGTAGGTGTAGCTGCACTAACACATTAATTTAATTGTAAACCTAAAGATTATTGAGCATAATTTACTTAAATATATTAAACAAACCCTATGCATTATTTACTCTATAGTGCTAACTTTCCCCGTGTTGTGCTCGGGTGTCGCTGGACCACTGCAAAATAGGGCAACCGCACACAATCTGCTGCGTGTACGTAAGAGGCGACTAAAGCAGGAGCTGAGTATGGCAAGAAGGGACCCACCTCACCATGAAACATTCCCCCCAGGATTAAATGGTAATTAATCCATCTAACTGATGAAGCCAACAGGAAACCACCTCAGAAGCCATACTTTTCCCAAGCTATAGGCTACATAAGTTATCGATAAGGCATAGACTTTGTGAAGGGACTAACTTGTTGATCTAAGGAGTGCTCTTATGGAGCGAGAAAACAGACTTTCAGTATGAATAATTTGAATATGTACCTTGAATCCTATTTGACTCAAAACTAACACATCACTGACATATCGCATAAATGTTTAGTTAGCATTAATAGTCTAGAGGTTAATGGGTTTGTAAAATCCTAATCCATATATCAGAAGGGCCTTTGAACAGTCTTGACAACATGTATATTCAAGTTTTGAAAATCTGTAATCAATATAGTGTTGCTTTACCGCTGTGAGCATGAACTTTAAAAACGAAGGAATTGATTTTATCTACTCATTGTTTTTTATTATTAAATTTTGTTTCTGACATTTGCAATTAAATTAGTAGCAGATTTACTATGACAGTGAATTATCATTGGCTCATTGAAGTTATGCAATCCTTGGATATATCTGTGAAGAAGCCATATGTCATATACTCTAAATAGTAAGCCATACAAATATTAGACAAAGTGTATTGTCTTGTGATATCTAAGCCTCTTATGTAGTTACCATGACTACGGTAACTATGGCTACTGCACAGCAGAAATTTCAGTCTCTTAGGAGACGCCTGGATCACCTTGGTTACCAGCATCCCCTGGGCGTAGAGTCTGTGCCACTGGTTGAGCAGCTGTTTGCTGACCTCATTCGTACCACTGAGAGTCTGAAGAGGTCAAGGGCCGAGTTGAAGAGTTGGTCAGACACTGACCAGGGGCCGAGAGGTTCAAATACTGACCCAGGTGAGGTGGAAAGTGGCGCTGTCATACGTACACAGGTTGGTGGTGTGGCTCATTTGTAGAGTATTTAATTTTTTAAATATTTAATTAGAATATTTTAGTATTTTTGAATATTTAATCTTTTAGCCTTTTTTACCTTTTCACACGTGCATGCTATATTATAATATACCTTGCGTCTGTGTCTAAATTCTTATTCTGTATGATGTGGTAAATCGATTAAATTTTAAAAAAGTGTTAAATCTATTTAATTGTTTTTAATTTTTACAGTGCATATGCAGGGGTCAAAATATATGAACTATGTCAACTTACTTTTGGTCATTATTTCTAATTAAGTCATCCATGTGAATCAATCAATTGTATTAATTGATTGATTATTTATGTTGATTAAACTGGTTTGGAACTTGTTGTTGCCAGGTTGATGCATATAAGAACGACAATGCCAAGCTTATACGAGAGAACAATGACCTGCATCAGGAATTAATGAAACTAAGAGAGCAACTAGAATCCTCCAATAAAGGTATTATAGGGCTATTGATAGTGTTGTGATAGAAAATATGTGAACAGATAATAAACATTAAGGTCTTTTATAATATATCTCTTATAATGTTTTTATCTTGCTACTGAACTGGCTGTGACATGTAGCTAAATATTCCTATGTTTAGTTTATGTTTATAAATATATGTTTAGTTTGTTAATAAATATTCCTATGTTTAGTTTATGTTTATAAATATTCCTAGGTTTATTCCTAGGTTGGTGATCAGGTAGTTGTGGTAGGGAAGCTTAGAATAATTCTGAACTAGTGCGTATTTGTATCTGTGTCTTCTTTACTATATTTGTAGACTTAAAGGCATCATTGCGTAAGATAGAAAACGAGAATGCGGATCTTAAATTTCTCAACAACCAATACGTACACAGAATGAGAGGATTAGAGGCTGACTCTAAGCTTAAGAGTGAGCGCATTCTACAACTGCAAGAGAAGAACTTCCATGCTGTTGTACAGACAACTGGTAATGATCAATCTGTACAATTTTTGTTTACATTATATCAATCTTTACATAATAATCATAATCAGTATTATGTATTTATATATATCAACCATTTATAATATTCATCTGATTGATTAACAGAGGTTAATCATAATCAGTGTCTGTATCAATCAGTTATCAATACTCTGTGATTTGGCATGCCTTCTTACTTATCTGAAGTTCTTCTTCCCTATCGTCCCACACGTGTACTTCGTTCCACTGATTCCAATCTTCTTTCTGTTCCAAATATTCTCTTATCATTGGGCAGACGTTCAATTTCTTATGCTGTACCCCCAATCTAGAACTCTTTACCTACTTATCTTCATATTTGTTCTTCTCTTTCAACTTTCTCTAGGAAGCTTAAGGCTTACCTTTTCCAAACGTAGATAAAATCGATCTTCACTGACCATTTTTGATCTCTGGAGATCAAAAATGGACCGGCTTTCGTTTAGGACCTTACTTCTCTGCAGTACATTTCTTTTGCAGATTGGTCTGGATGAATTGATCTGTAGTGATGTGTGCAGTGGGGATGTCCCTGACATCATCCTTGGATGTGGAAACGGACGTTAAATCTTTTTTCTTCTTCTACTCATCGAATTTATTAATGTAATCAACTAGACTGTTGATTATAGCATGTTAGATTAATTAGACCATTGGTTAACTCTATATGTGTGAATAAGTAAGGACTGACATTGGTGTAAGTTTCTGTCTTTTTATTTGTCATCTTTGTTTACAATAAAGGATTGAGTCAGATAAGACATAAAGTATTTTATAATGAGTATATCTTTATAATTTTAAATGCTCATATTTATTCGTATCTGTTGAAAATTCTCTCAGGTGGAAAACGTAAGAGCATACCCTTCAGAAGACAGCGTATGGAGATAGACTGTTGCCTGCCCCCTGCAGACAATGCTACTAGTGGAAGAGCAGGGAACCAGGCTGGCACGCCTGCTGATGACATCTATCTGGCGGACTTGTTGCGTGTTGCTGATGACAGCATAGCCAGGCTGAGAGAAGAGGTGGCGGAGGCTGTGGGGGCAAAGGAGGGGCTGGAGTCCCGGGTGGAGGGGCTACGTAAACAGGTGGGCGGGGCTTGTTTCTTGAATATTTATGCGTTATAGGAACGTGATAATGGTTCAGTGCGTAATACTTCAGTGGATGCTTGGTTTACAAATATTTTAAATGTCTAAACTATATATTTAGTTTTGTGACAATTCAGGTATTTCTGTATTAGTCCAAACTATATATTTAAGCTTAAAATGTTTGAGATAAATTTTTTATTTAGTTTTTAAATTGAGTTAATTTCTTACCTGACAGACTGACTGATTATAGTATTAGCTTTAGAAATTTCTTTATATATTGTTGATTGTTTGACTGAACAACTAACTGTTTATTTGAACAATATTGTAAAATATTTTGCAATGAAAGACTAGATTACAATTTATTTTATGGTCATTTAGTTGATTGATTGAAAAAATTAATTGAATGATACGGCTGTTTGATGAAATTTCGCTTGTATTTAGTAATATTTGGTCAGATTTAACGGGCGAATGACAAACTAATTGAAAGAATGATAGCCTAGTAATCAAGCAATTTAGCTCATTGATTGGGATGATCTATAACAGGCAGATAATTTAACTAATTAGCTTGTGACTGTTCACCGGTTCACTAATTGATGGACTGATTTATTAAGTGATACGCAGATTGATTGATCACAGGTTGATTCAAGAGACAGAGAGATTGAGAGATTGACGCGGTTGTTGGATGGAGGCAGACCTCTTGATGTTGTTGCTCTGGAGGCGAGGAATCGTTCTGATGAGCGACTCATATCTCATCTCAATCTTCAGGTCTGTTCTTATTGAGTGGCTCATTTTCCATCTCAATCTTCAGGTTTGTTTTTATTGGTCAGCTCATCTCATTTCTATTATATGCTTTATTCTTATCGAGTGACTCATAAGCAAATGTGACGCACTTATTATTAAATTATTTACTAGTAATATTGAAAGCAATTAGAATTTCGCTGTTTAAATCATATATCGCTCATATATTGTTGAATGTTTACAGGTAATGCTCATTTATTTTTGAATGTTTACGGATAATGCTCATTTAATGTTGAATGTTTACAGATAATGCTCATTTATCATTGAATGTTTACAGATAATGCTCATTTATCATTGAATGTTTACAGATAATGCTCATTTATCATTGAATGTTTACAGATAATGCTCATTTAATGTTGAATGTTTACAGATAATGCTCATTTATCATTGAATGTTTACAGATAATGCTCATTTAATGTTGAATGTTTACAGATAATGCTCATTTATCATTGAATGTTTACAGATAATGCTCATTTATCGTTGAATGTTTACAGGTAGTGCTCATTTATTGTTGAATGTTTACATATAGTGTTCATTTATCGTTTAATGTTTACAGATAGAGTATCTGCAGCAGAAGAACGATGAATTGACTGAGCAGCTGAAGGATGTCAACCCGTCTAGCGACAGATCTCCCTCTGGTGGTCGAGATCTCGTGACGTCTGATCTAAACGTAGCTGCGCATGGCACCGATACAGTCTGTTGTTTATGAATATTAGTTAGTTAGTTAGTTAGTTACTGTGTTTAATGACATTATCATCAAAGCATAAAATACAAAATTACACATACAAATGGGTCATCAAAGAGGACAATTAAATCCTATCTAGTTGACAGTATTATCCTATCCTATCTAGTTTGACAGTACTAAGTATGCTTAATATTTAGCTTTTACTCTGCACATATCAATTACAGTCATTTATTTAAATGAGTAATATGCTAGACATATGTAATATTATCATTTACTGTGCGCATAGCAGAGATATAGTAATTGATCATCTAGATATATTTAGGTATTTAATATTAGGTTTTTATTAGCACATGTAGGTTAGCATTTTTTAGATAGATATTTCATATTAGCATTTAGTCTGCACATAGCACAGATACACTAAGTATGCTTAATATTAGCTGATTTTTCATTTAAGTTAAGTGAGGAGCTTAAGATTTGTAGCTCTGCTTCTGAGAAATCTTCATGTTTGCTAAATTTGTATCTTCAGAAATTTCAGCAATGCATTTTATTAATATCTATATTAAATTTCGTCAGCCCACTAAGTCTTTACATTCTATGTTATAATGATATCTCCTCTTGTCTTCTCTCTGCTGTTATATCTCTGCAATCATTTTCAAATGGCATGTAAAGCTTGCATTCTACACGCTGCATAAAATCACACGCATAAATTAAGCTGTCCTCAATCGTTTTCCTGTTTATTTTTACACTGCTGAAATTGTCTTCTACTACTGCTTAATAATGCTTAGATAGCTTTATGTGACTATAGAACTCTTAAAGTAGTATACGTTTGCCTTGGTCAATATTTTTTAATGTTATCTTATTATTTTCAAACTTGTATTTTTGATTTTGTGTTGAATTTCTGCCTGTATCTATTATATTGCTATGTTATCTGTTATATTGTTACAGTCTGCGGTTTGTCAGATTGATTATGGAAATAAAAGGAATAGATTACTATTATGTTAGTTTTTTGTTATCCTAAATGGGCATTCTTGTTGCTAAATCTAACTTACAACTAACAAAATTCCAACTTGATAGCTAAAGAAAAGATGGTTTACTGGATAAAATGTAGTAGTATTCTTTATTTCTACACTTGTACAGAAGGGTTTGAATGATTGCAATGTATTGTAGAACACAGAACTGAGAGAGACCAATGAAGAATTGAGACGACTGCGGGAGGAGTTAACCATGTATCGACAGGTCAAGTCTTTACAATGTTAACTCCGTAACAACTACTTGTTCCTTTAATTATATTATTATATTATAAAAAAAGCAAAAAACTAATGTTAACGTCAATTTCCTCACTCGAAACCGATGTCAGTGACGGGCGAGCCCAGGATTTGAACCCTGCATGTGCTGATCCGCGGTCGAATATCTTACCAACATCGCCACTGGATTCAGCCAGTAAGTAACAACTACCTAATTTCATTAATTACTACATTGCTAGAAATAGCTATTATATGACGTCACTCGACAACAATCTGGGTTGAGGAAACAAGTGAAATAAACACCAAGTCTGATCCTGAGTATTAAAACATAATTTATTAAATATTTCAATGAAATATCTTAAGAATTTTTAAAAGAAATTTTAGATTCGTCAATTAAAATTCATATTTTCTTCTTTAAGTAACCGAACAGGACATATGGTATCCAGCATTTACAAAGTGTTTGTTATTGAGTAAAAATTGTGTTCTTAAATAGTTTAATGCTTAAAGTTTTTATTGAGTTTCTTGGAGCTTCTGTTGTCTTAAGATTTTTAATTTGTAGTCTCTACAAATTTTTGAATATGATTGAGTCTAATGAGTTAATCATATTAATTTATTAATTTAATTTTCATAATTTTTGTTGTCACTTGTTTTTAATATCAGTTCATTATATTAAAGGATTATGCTTGCAAAGAGTACGAGTGGAGTATAAATTCTGGAATTTCTCAAAAATTTAGAATGTATAATATGTATAATTGTATATGAAACCTTTATAATAATGATTTAGCTATACGTTAGTTTAGAATTAATGTTGTCAATGTATGCTCTATAGGAGCAGCAGAAACAGCTGAAGCAGCAGCCGCCTGACACAGCTACTGCAGCTGCAGCAACGGCTGCGATCAGACAGCAGGAGCTGGATAGATTGCAGCAGGCTCTAGCCAAAGAACAGGAGAGTAACAAACAGCTGAGGCAGCAGATTAGCAAGATGGCCGATGAGAAGAGAGGGCTGAGTCTGCGAATTAACAAACTGCTTGCTACAGGTACACCTTCAGGCTGCTACACAAATAGTCATAAAGACTGTATAGATCTATAGAGTGCTTTACATAAAGATTGGGACATCCATAGGAAGTAGAAATAGAAATATGTTTACATATCACACAGCCCAGCCGTCAATACATTTCGAATAACATAAAGATACTAAAGTAAAACACAAAGGCAGGCTCTGTAGTACATGCAAAACCGGGCCATCAATGAGGGAGCATAACACCCTATCTAGTTGACCATCTGGATACCAATCACCTTTCAGTAGCTAAGACACTTGCAAACGACCCCAGAAAATGGTGAGACTTTGCTGCTCTATGTTTTGTTTTGAATACAGGAAACTGATGCTGTATTATATCAAGAACATCTTATATATATAATTATTTACTTGTAGTTTAAAAGGTATATAGTATACTAGTTCGTAGTCTGTCATTCCGATTCACTAATTTCAAATCAATCACAATAAGCTACGAACTATTCTTTACACTGATTCTATTCTCATGCTGCAATTATTTTAGAGAAAGATCTAGTTCTTGAACTGGACAGAATTTCCAGACCAAAGAACAAGAGCAACCCGGCCAATGTCATTTCTAGAAACAGCCATCTTCCTCCCTGGCAGCCTGCCAACTCGACACATCGTCATGGCAACATAAAGCCAGCCTCTTCAGGAGTCATAGAGTCCTTCATGAGACACCTGGAGGAGGAGAGAGATAGGTGGAAGAGTGAGGTGCAGACACTCCGCAAACAACTCAAATCTAGGTCGGGTCATACACAATTTAGGTCAAGTCAAAGATCTAGGTCAGGTCAGGAATCTAGGTCACAGAGTCCCCATTCTTTGGAAAGATCTCGACCGGGTAAAACATCTAGGTCAGGTCAGAGATCACTGCCTACTAGTCCGGCATCAGAGGGCAGGAGATCATATCCTGGTAGCCCTGCCTCTGGTGGTAGAAGCTCCTGCCCTAGCAGCCCTGCTGGTAGGGGGACAAATCCTGACGGTGCTGGGAGGGGCTCTAGGAGGGTGGGGGCCGGAGGTCATAGGTCAATGTCACCCCGTGGTTCACCCAGGGGTCAGCCTGTGAGACGTAACGAAGCCATTGCATTGAGCCAAATAGACAATGTGGTAGGTTATGATTTTTGATTTCTCCTTTGACTGAGAAATGGTAGGACTCAAAATACTATCCTTAAATGTTCTCAGTGCAGTTCTTGTCAAGTTAATAGGTTAGCTCAAGTGAACTAGGCTGTATCAGTTCAAGTTCTTTTGAACGGAGTCAAAGTAAAAATAACGGGATCTTTAAATGTAAGATTTTAAACTCTCTTTCTTCCTTGTGTTTTGCGAAGTAGATGATCCAAGGCTTACTCAAGTCTTACTCAAAGCATTAAATTGATAGTGTAAATCCAGGCGCTAATCCAAGTTTACGCTATATTTGGATCGGTTTTCTGAATTATGATTTTGCACTATGTTTGGACAATTTTGTTCGTTGGCTTGTATTTGGTTTAAATTTAGCACTCGATGAATCAATATTGTCATGTATAACTGTAGCACTCGACTGTTGTTTGTTGTTGTCGTCGTTAACTCTTACATCTAATTAGTAAATATGCGGGTTTGAGCTATTGTGTCCGAAGTCTTTGGTAGTTTGGAAAGAAGACTCAAGGACGACGACAGAACAATTAGAGTGCTGCAGAAATTGTCGTCAATGATAACATCAAGCACTAAAACAGTCTTCATCAAACCTGACTTATTGAAATTTGTTTAGACTTACGTGTAGCACAGTAAAATTAAACAAACGTCTCATGAGGTAGATTGACTGTAGTAATTTAAGCTAGATATATTGATTTGTAAGATATGTCTAAATATGTAAACTAGAAACTAGTTTGACAATAGTAATACTAGCTAGATAGTAATTTGACATACTAAATTGACATTTGTTTCATCACATGTGAGAGAGAGAGAGAGAGAGAGAGAGAGAGAGAGAGAGAGAGAGAGAGAGAGAGAGAGAGGAAGAGTGAGCGTGAGAGAGCATGATTGCGTGACTGCTGGCAGTGTTGATATCTTAGAATCTTTCTAAATATCGTATTACTGCAGGAGTCTCTCAAAGAGAACAATTGATTTGGATGGTTAGAAAGGAGAAGTGCAGCAACGATTGATGGACCATGATGATATCTAGCACTTGTGTCTTGTTGGTTTTTTTGCAGGCTCTCTCTCGTTACGAGCAGCTGATAGAGGAGCTGAGAGATGAGAGAGACAGGTACCTAAAAGAGAGCGAGACATTGAGGTCAACAGTTGATAGATTGAGGTCAAGTCAAAGGTCAAATCTGTCATCTAGCCCAGTTCTGCGAGAGACTAGTCACAAGGTTAGAGGTTATTTATTCGCATAATAAAGTGATATGGCTGGTCAAACTGTTGCGTAAATTTTTTTGCATAATGGTTTTTCCCAGTGTAGGCCATTAGCATTGCTGGCATTATGTAGCAGTTCTATAGTGTACAGTTAGACTGTGTTAGCAGCATAATTTGAAATAAACTTTCAACAGCAACAGAATTCTGTAAAATATTCACGAAGCTCGGTGCAGAACATCGCTGTAATTAAATGAGAGCCAGCTTAGAAATCAATGGCACTACATCATTGATCCAGTCACTTAGTGACTAAATAGTCCTATAGTTTTAATTTTCACAGATCTTCCTCTCTCACTCTCTCTTAGTGCACTGTCTACTGACAGGTCTATGGTATATAACGACTCCACTCATCTCTATCTTCCGTTCTCCTTCACGTCCACATATGAGTGGATCTTTAAATCATCTGTAAAATTCCTTTTGATATGCCGTTATTCTTGGGGGATCCTGCTTATGACGAGGTCGGCCCCCTGTGCCTTCTTCATATTCTTTGGAAATATTTAAACTTACTCTTGATGAGGTTCGAGATATTGTCACGATGAGTAATTCGATGTTGTCACGGACGATGCCTGAATTGTGGTTGCAGTGTAATCACGAGGCAGACTTGGCTCAGCTGAGGCGGGAGAGAGATGATCTGCAGAATGTTCTAGACAGATTCGAGTCTCATCTTAGAGAGGTGTCTGCGCTCGTCTTCTTCTTCTGTCGTTTTTTAGTTTTTACTGGCAGGTCCATAGCTTATAACTCTTACACATACCGCTATCCTCTGTGGTTGTTTTATACACATACTAATTTATTATTATGTGATTTATTAAATTATCTAGTATTTCAAGTTTTGGTCTTTCTGTAACTCTCTCCTATTTCTATTTTTTAATTTTTTTTCTGGTACCTCTTTTAGCAAACTATGCTCTCTAAGAATAGCTATATCCAGTAATTCTTTCTATTTCTTACCAACTCTATCATCTTCCCTTGAATCCTAGTTTAATTAGGGTCAGGATACGAATAGACTGTCTCAAATCCTCCATGTCCTATATCATATCATCAGTCAATCCCCTATTTGAAACTTTTTCATTCGTTTAAATTTTTTAATATATCTCCATTAAATTACGAAATTAGTAGTTTTATTATATTGTTTAGTGAGTGTTTTATATTGTACGGTTTGATTGGTATTTTCTAAACGTGTGTAATATTACGTTAGTGTTTGTCAAAACTATTCACAGATTCAGCTGAACGTGAAGACCGTGACGAAGGAGCGAGATGAACTGCATCAACTCTTCAGTCAGGTCTGTGAGCCTGCTCTATCTACAACTCTTTTGTTGTTTGTGCCTAATCAATAGTCATAAAGATTTCTTCATTGCGTGGGGTAGTTAAATTGTCTGTTCATTGATAACTGATCCTTCACAACTCTATATTTCTATATAACTAAAAGGTTATTATTTTTGATACTCTAAACCTGTTCAATTCAATTTTATTGGCTTTGTGTTACAATTCTTTAAAAATAAATTCTTTTCTGCTTCACATATCATTATTATCACCCTCCCTTGAATTCCATCACATATAAAAAAATGATTTTCATGTAAAATTTTAAAGGCAAGAGATGAATTAAGACAATTGAAGTTGGACAAGACGGAGGGAGGGGGCCTAGCTACCTCAGGGGTGCCTGGCCTGGCTGCTAAACCCTCCCTAGCGGCCCAGGCCTCGATACGCAGGCTAGAGAACGAGAGAGACGATGCATTGGCTGAACTTCGTAGTGTTACCATTGACAGAAATACTCTTAGAGAAAAACTCAAGGTTTGACTAATAGTATACTGTCGATTATTGCATATGCAAAACTCCTAGAACTCCACTGAAGAAGAACCTCTGCATATTTTAAGCAAAAGTTTTAAGAAATGTTAAAGGGCTCAATCTATTTATGTTTATGTTGTTCTGTTACTATTCTTCCTGTCAAGTGTTGACGAATAAATAAGTTGATATTAATGTTTGAATTTCTAGAACATAAATTTATTTTAGCGCTGTATTTTGAAAATGTGTTTTTTTCTCTTATTATTGGCGACAATTTTAAAACTAAATTTCCAAAAGATATTTTTTGTTTGACTTCTCAAAATGCTTTCATCGTCCTGGAATCGTTCATTCCAAGGAGAAATCAGGTCTCCTATTAACTGAAGGCAGATGCTGTTACTTAATTAACTTCTTAAAAATTTTGAACCGTACTGTGTTCTATTGAAACGGTTTGAATTGAAACTGGTATTCTAATTAATTATAATTATTAATTTAGACTCTGCAAGAATTAAGAAAAAGAACGGGAGTCCACCTATGCACTTCAGCAGCTATATTTTTCTAAGTTATAGTTTACATTAAAGTGTGAATAAGGCACAGCCTTTTGTGACGGGATAAACTTATTGATCGATGGAGTACTCTGTATGGAGCGTGACAGCTAATTGAATATTTACCTTGCATCTGCCACTTAACGGCTGGAGCCTGTGGCGAAGTCGGTAAGATACTCGACCGCGGATCAGATGGTGCGGGGTTCAAATCTTGGGCTCGCCCGTCACTGACGTCGCTTTCGAGTGAGGAATCTGACGTTAACCTTAGCTTTTACCTGCTTTTTAGCTTTTACTTAACCGAACATTAGATAGGGAGAGAAAGAGTGAGAGAAAGAGAGAGAGAGAAAGAGATATTCTATGATATACCTATGTACTTGTGTTAAGGTATCCAGTGAGGTTCAGTCCAGTGACAGAACTAAACTGGAGAGGAACATTAGAGAGCTTGAAGCCAGTCTGCACTCTGTAAGTTAATGATTCTTGTTTTATAAAACTATGGCTCTATGCTGTCATTGGAATATACATGTAAAAAAGCTAGAGCTAAGGTTAACGTCAGTTTCCTCACTCGAAAGTGATGTCAGTGACGGGCGAGCCCAGGATTTGAACCCGCATCAACTGATCCGCGGTCGAGTATCTTACCGACTTGGCCACTGGCTCCAGCCAGTGTACTTTCATGATCCTACCGTAGAGTTCATATAATTCACAACTTGAATTTTTGGTGTTGCTTTTCTGTCAATCTATTGATCAAATGGCTCTATGGTAGTGATACTTGTGGTCAAGCGGTTAAAGTGGCCTAGTTTGGAACAGCAGCTATCTTAACATGGTTGCCTACTGCATAGTGTATCCTTAATAACTGACGGGTGCTTGACGAACCAAGAAACAAAATTATAAAGGAAACTAATATAAACTATAAATTTACACTCAGATTTGTATGTATGTGTGCATGTTGTAGTAATATGAAATAGCATCCTGAGTGTATACATCTGTATATGTGTATGAGTGAGGAAACTGACGTTAACATTAGCATTACCAGCTTTTTTGCCTGTTTCGTTTGTGTCCAACAGTTAGAGACGGAGAAAGCAGGCCTGGAAGAAAGACTTAAACTGTCACAGTCCTATATATCTGATCTAGAGAGACATGTAAAGAGTAAAGAAGAGCAAATAAGAGTGATACAGGATGATCTAAACCAGCATACAGCTTCTGCAACACAGCTACAGTTTGTATTTTATACTTATTACCTGATTGATTAATTGGTTTAATTAATTGATTGATTGACTTCTCAATTGATTGATTAAACCGTAAACTGATTGATTGATTGATCGATGAATATATTGTTTCTGTGTTGCACTTGTTTAGTTTAATAATTGTTGTAATTCGTTTAATTTGATAATTAATTGATGCAGTTTGCTTAATTTGCTTGATTGAGACAATGCATATATTACTGAATGATTAATTGAATAATTTTAATTGATTAATTGAATAATTTTAATTTTTTTTAGTTGACGTAAACTATTCAATTCTTTAGATTTGTGGATTCATACTTGTCGTAGTGTATTGTTATTTGGCCTGGTTTGGCCTTGTTACTTGTAGCAATACTTCCAAAAAAATATCGATTGATTTATTGATAGAATACTGATTGATTGACAGCACACTGACTGAATAATTTACATATTGACAGAACACTGTTTGATTGATAGAACACTGATTGATTGACAGAATACTAATTGATTGATTGGCAAAACACTTATTGATTGACAGAACACTGATTGATTGACAGAACATTGATTGACAGAACACTTATTGATTGATTGACATAACACTGATTGGTTGACAGAACACTGATTGATTGACAGAACATTGATTGATTGAAGAGCACTAATTGATTGACAGAACACTGATTGACAGAACACTGATTGATTGATAGAACACTGATTGATTAGCAGAACACTGATTGATTTATTTAACACTAATTGATTGACAGAACACTGATTGATTGATTCAACACTGATTGATTGACAGAACACCGATTGATTGACAGAACACTGATTGATTGACAGAACACTGATTGATTGACAGAACACTCATTGACCAGACAGAGAGAACGGCTCAAGAACGAGACGCCCTACTGTCGCGCAGGGACGCAGCGTTGAGAGATTTAGAGGGGCAGGTTAGCGCGCTGCAGGAAGAACTAGGGGCAGTGAAGCGTGCTGGAGCAGGAGACAGAGAGGAGGTGGGGAGACTAAGACAGACTGTGGCCTCAATGGACAGAGAGAGAGATCAGCTGCAAGCGATTGTGGATGAGAAAGTGGAAGTGGAGATAGGCAGGAGTGAGATACTCGCAATCAAGGTGAGACAATTAATGTGAGACAATTAATGTGAGACAATTAAAGGTGAGACAATTAATGCAGGAGTGAGATACTCGCTATAAAGTTAAGGCAATTAATGTGAGACAATTAATGTGAGACAGTTAAAGGTGAGACAATTAATGCTGGAGTGAGATACTCACAATAAAGGTAAGACAACTAATGTGAGACAATTAAAGGTGAGACAATTAGTGCAGGAGTGAGATACTCGCAATAAAGGTGAGACAATTAATGTGAGACAATTAATGTGAGACAATTAAAGGTGAGACAATTAATGCAGGAGTGAGATACTCGCTATAAAGATAAGGCAATTAATGTGAGACAATTAATGTGAGACAATTAAAGGTGAGACAATTAATGCAGGAGTGAGATACTCTCAATAATGGTGAGGCAGTTAATACCAGAAGAAAGTGCGATAGAACTGATTTGTGTTTGCAAAAAAGTGACAGCAAAGCTAACGCTGTATTTTAATTACGATTCTCTTTTTTATTGTACTAGCTTGCTCATAAAACTTTACTTCTTGTTAATTTTAATAATTAAATTAAAGTTGGCTTAACTTTGGTAGATTTTAGATTCGGCCTTGATTTAAAAAAAAATATAATTTAAATGGAAATTGACATTTATTATTACATTTATTTACCATTTTCCGACCCTTGGAGTGAGGGTAAAGGGTGTAACAGCAGTTTTATGGACCTTGGAAAATTATAAGAGCACTCACTGTCTGTGGATCATCATCATCATAATCTTCCCTAGAATCCAAGTTTAACTAGGATGGGATACGAATAGACCTCGGAATACGAATAGACATATCAGCAGTCAATCCCCTTTCTTATCCCTCTTAATCACCACATACCACGTCAGTTGTGGTCTACCTCTCCTGGCTCAATAACTCTAACTCACTGTCTATGGATATATTGTGTAAAATATTAAAAATAAAAGCCATTATATTGTTACCAATAATAAAAGTTATTTGGGGAAATACACAATTGTCATTGTATGAAGGTAAATACATATCACTTATGGTACGAACATGCCTTTTGAACTCTTTGTGTAGCAAGAATGTGAACCCTTAATGTTGAATATGTCTTGATTCTCTGCAAACCTCTCGTCTTTCTGTAGTTTGCCTCCAATACTTATTCCTCTCTCAGCACCGCTCATAACTGCGGTGGCGCAGATATTGAATGATGAAATCCTAAATCACTTCCTCAGCTATTGAATGATGAAATCCTAAATCACTTCCTCAGCTAGGACACTTTGCTCACTTTTGATTATTGCTCTCTGATGCATTATACACTGTGTTTTTTATAACTGATACCCCAAATTGTTTTAACAATAAAATCGTAAGAAGTTGACCGATAATCTTGAAATTTACAGTACTTGAACAGCAGCCAATTCTACAAAATATATAGAAATAAATTTTATTTGAATATCTTTAATAACGTGAAAGTTATAGTTTCGCGAATATGAGTGGAGTCAGATAAGAAATTTCCAATACAGGATTACGGGCGTGTTACAGTTAGCGTAGAAAATCTCTATAAAAATGCTAGCCAACAAGCAGTATAAAATTTCTGCTTATACTATTTTGAAAAGCAATCAGTTCTTTTCAAAACGACGTAAAATACGTGCTGATAGGTTCATAATTGACAAAGTAATTGAACTTTTTATGCATGAATTGCATGAAGAGAATAAACCAAGAAGGGGACGCCGCTGCAGTGGCTTCGGTGATAGCAGTTGTACCCAGACATGCAATGCATGCATTAAAAGTTCAATGACTTTGTCAATTAAGAACATATCAGCACGTATTTTACGTCGTTTTGCAAAGAAGTGATTGCTCTTCAAAATAGCATTAGCTGAAATTTTGTGACGTGTTCACTATTATTTTTATATAGATAATTTTAAGCAGCATGTAACACGCCCGTAATCCTGTACTGGAAATTTCTTATCTGACCCCACTCCTATTCACAAAGCTATGACTTTCATGTTATTAAAGATATTCAAACGAAATTTATCTATGTTTTGTAGAATTGGCTGCTGTTCAAGTACTGTAAATTTCAAGAACATCGGTCAACTTCTTACGACTTTATTGTTAAAACAATTTGGGGTATCAGTTATAAAAAACACAGTGTATATCTATTTATTTTTAAATAACCATTCATTCTAAACGTTATTTTACACAAATCTATTAAATAATTATTTATACTGTATCGTTTTGTAGTTTAGTGGTGTTTTGTATCGGGTCGGTTCTGTATTATAGTTGTAATAGTTTAGCGCTGTTGTGTTTTAGGAAGCTACGATACTAGAATTGCGTGCAAAAATCGATGAGATGGAGACGATCGCGAAGTATGTATCAAATATGTCTTATATAACATTTAATCGATTTCCAACCCTATAGATATCTAAGTCACTTAGAGCTTCTACCTAAACATCATCCTTAAAGTTCTTCAGTGTTCCTAAAAATCGCGAAAACTTTATTTTAATCCATATTGCTTAATTTTATAATTATTAATGTTAACTCTGTTTATCAAATTGGTTTGGCGGAATATAATTACATCATCATTAATCTGTTAATCCTGCAATAACAAATCCGGTTAAATATCTATCAAGTCACGTAATAAGATAATTTCCTTGACGCGCAGTGATTTGCGAGGCAGTCTGATTCAGAAGGAAGGTGAGCTGAAGAGCCTGAGGAGACAGTTGGAGGGCGCCTCTGAGGACGTCAAGGAGTTGGCTAGAGGCCGGGAGGCGGGACTGGCAGAGATGAGGAGACTTCAGGGGGACGTGATGACGATGACGAGGGAGAACCAGGCGGTGGGCAGGGAGCTGAACGAGGCCCTGAGGGAGAGGGAGGCGGTGAGGCATCAGGCGGGGGAGTACCTCGAGGAGGTCAGGAGGGCGCAGGAGATCATTGCTGCCAAGGTTTTACAAGTGTTGTTGTAGCTCTGTCAAGGGGATCGGGGATAGGTTGGCTCAGTCGAGATTGAAATGGTATGGGCATATTGTGAGAAAGGCAGATGAGGATGTAGTAAAGAGAGTTTGGATGGAAGAACTGGATGTTAAGCTAGAGAGAGGTAGACCACAATTGACTTGGGATGACGTAATTAAGAAGGACATGAAAAATAGGGGATTTATTGATGATATGGTGTTAGACAGGGAGGACTGGAGGAAGTCTATTCGTATCCCGACCCTGGTTAAACTAGGATTTAAGGGAAGAGATGATGATGTTGTAGCTCTCTCATATCTGATAAAAAGTTGTTAAAGCTAAGGTTAACGTCAGTTTCCTTAGTCGAAAGCGATGTCAGTGACGGGCGAGCCCAGGATTAATGAAAGATGTGTGTGTGAAGTTAGCCGCAGCATCGAGGCTTGAAGTCTGAGAAGTTAGCGTCAGCTTCGTGGCTTGAAGTCTAAGTTTCTGGAAGGCTAGCGCGATTTCAAAATGAATAATTGATTAATCGATTTCTCGTTTGACAGATGCGTTGATTGATAGATAGTGTATTTGACTGGCTGATTGATTTTTGAATTTGTTGTGCTATTTATTGAGCGATTATTCATCAATGAATGCTCTGATTATTGACTGATTGATTGATTGATGCAGGAACGAGTGAGAGTAGATATATAAGAGCAGTATTGATTGATTGATTGATTGATTGATTGATTGATTGATTGATTGATTGATGCAGGAACGAGAGAGAGTAGATATATTTGAGCAGTATTGATTGATTTGTTGATCGATGCAGGAGCGAGAGAGAGTAGATATAGTAGAGCAGTATTGATTGATTGATGCAGGAACGAGAGAGAGTAGATATATTAGAGCAGTATTGATTGATTGGTTGATCGATGCAGGAGCGAGAGAGAGTAGATATATTAGAGCAGTATTGATTGATCGATTGATTGATTGATGCAGGAGCGAGAGAGAGTAGATATATTAGAGCAGTATCGCAGGCTGAGCGAGCAGGCGGAGCAGTGTGAAGCTAGAGCCAATCACTTTGAGGCGGAAAACACGGGGCTTAAGCTTGAGCTACTCAATAGAGATGGAGAGATTCGTAGACAACGTGATAGAATCGACCAATCAGAACGTCTCATACAACAAGTATGTCGCGCTTCACTAACGAATTCATTTAAGATTACTGTAGATCTCTGTTTATTTTAAATATTCCTGTAGCCTTCTTTTCTTCTTTTCGTATAGTCTGTAATAGTTGAACGTCCAATGTTGAGTATCCTGACTGAATGTTGAAACTTAATATTGAAATTTATATTTGATTTACATAAACGCTACGCACCAGAGTACCTTTGAACTGTGTGCAATCTCAAAGAGTAAATTTAATGAATGAAACTTATTTCTAAGTGAAATAAGTTGTTGTTGGACTTGTAACAGAAAGTAGAAATCTTCCTAACATGTTGTGTTTGTGTAGCACATGAACACGGAGCATCATTATGAAGTTCAGCTGTCGAATATGACCAAGTCTCTGAGCAACCTTGAGCAAGCTCTGAGAGCAGCTGCAGGAGATAAGGACTGTGCTCAGCATGATATCCTAGCTCTAAGGGAACTCTGTTCCAAGCACGAGGCTAGCAGAGATCAACTTCAGCGTCAACTAGTGGCCAAGTCTCTGGAACTTGAGAAGGTATTCAAGCAACAGCTTTTATACTCATAGATGTTTACTAGTAATTGGAATTTGTTAGAGAATTTATGGTATAGAATAGAATTGACAGATGAAGCATTAGTTTACTGATTTTAGCTGAAATTATTATATGCTCATAATTTGAAATGAAAGAAACCATATTTAATGTTAATAACTTAACAGGCCCATTGAGAGCTGAAATCCCATTGGTCCTTTAAGAACTGAAAGTCTATTAGTCCTTTTCCTTTGAGAGCTGAAAGCTTTTGCTGAAAACTGATATTTTATTGTTATTCAAGTAATATACATGTACTTTCATCATCATGATCATCATCATGATCATCATCTTCCCTTAAATCCCAGTTTAACGAGGGTCGGGATACGAGTAGACCTTCTCTAATCCTAAATACTTAGTACAGTAGTAGTTAATATTCATGTATTTTACTGTTTGATATTTAATTTATCTAAAATATCATTTGTATATATAATATTTTATATATATAAATGTACTGTATATGAACAAGAATATATACATGTATGTTGCTTATGTGTATTTATGTGTACATTGAAGTTTGAAGTTGTGAGATGAGAATGTGTCGCTATACGTCTCATGTTTTTATGTGTGTGTATGTGTAGATTGTAGATTGAACATACGTTAAAAGATGTGAAATGAGAATGTGATGTTTTACTTGTAATGTTTTTATGTGTGCGTATTGAAAGTATATACACATATATACAGACTGGGGCAAAAAAAAAAAATCCCCTAGCGAAATCTGAATAACTCAAGAAAACTCAACAAATCTGTACTAAATTTTCAGAACTTCTAGAGGAGGAATTTCTGCGCATCTCCTGCAAATTTGGTGAAAATATTTTCAGTAGTTACGAAATTACATCATTTCTACGAGAAAAGTGCAAAAATCAATTTTAACAAGGTTTTTGAAATGTCAGTTGTTGCTTTTTATGAAAATAACGACCCTGAAAAGAGCCGTTTACTTAAGTGGTAGAATATAAGCCAACACTACCTTGTTAGCTGCTCCAATAAATGATGCTTAACATTAGTTCTTCTGTTGAAATTATTTCTAAATTTTAAAGACACTTTCCGGTACTTTTGTTTAAATAAGCCTTCTTGAAATTGATTTTTGCACTTATTCGGAATATGCGCTGTATTTTTGTTACTTCTGAATATATTTTCGCAAAATTTGCAAGTTAGGTGTAGAAAGTCATCATGTAGAAGCTCCGAAAATTTTGTAAAGCTATTTTGAGTTTTGTCGAAGTTACTATGACTTTTGTTAAAATAAGTCTTGTTAAAATTGATTTTTTCACTTTTTTGTAGAAACGCTGTAACTTTGTTACTGCTTAGCAAATTTTCATCAAATTCGCAGAATATATGTAGAAATTCTTCCTCTAGAAATTCTAAAAATTTGGTTTGAATATCTTGAGTTTTGTCGAAGTTATTGAGATTTCGCTAGGGGATTTTTTTTTTGGACCAGTCTGTATATATATATATATATATATATATATTAAAAGATGTGAGAGGAGATTGTGATGTTTTACTTTTCATGTTTTCATGTGTAGATTGAAGGTATGTTTGAAGATGTGAGAAGAGAATGTGATGTTTTACTTTTCATGTTTTCATGTGTAGATGATTGAAGGTATGTTAAAAGATGTGAGAGGAGATTGTGATGTTTTACTTTTCATGTTTTCATGTGTAGATTGAAGGTATGTTAGAAGATGTGAGAGGAGAATGTGATGTTGTAAGAACTCAGTTAGCGGCTGAAAGATCTGCTAGACAGAATCTGGAGGGGCTACTGACAGGTTTGTTCTCGCACTCTACTTCTGATTATCTCAAGAAAGTTCATCCAAACAATGCTTTATCTCACTGCTCAGATTTATTCTACAATTTCAGTGGATGTATAACTTGAAGCCATTTATACCGGTCCTTCGCTGATAGTTCTTTCTAAATTAACTAATCTTTGTTTAATTTCTGTCCTTCTGTGTCACATATTTTTATTATGTGACGGAAAGTATAGGTATCTAGTAGGAATTTAAGAGAAGTTTGACTATTGATGTGCACGTGTGTGTTGGTGATGTGCGAGTAGGTAACAGGGCTAAGGAGTGGCAGGCTCAAGTCAGTCTAGAGGAGAGAGACGCTGAAATTAAACTTCTCAGAGACAGGCTCGCAACTAGTGACGCTAAGATGTAAGTAGACTGTTGTTGTTGCTGTTGTTGTAGCTGTTGTTGTTGCTGTTGTTGTAGCTGTTGCTGTAGCTGTTGTTGCTGCTGTTGTTGTTGCTGTTGTTGTTGCTGTTGTTGTTGCTGTTGTTGTCGAATGATGGATAAAGGTTTTATGTACATTTTGTGATCTCTTTTATTTCTTCCTGCCTGTACTTTGTCAGACTTCTGTGCCTTCTGATGCTTGTGGCCAAACAAACTCTGCACTGTCTGCAGTTGTCTGTGACATGTGATCTCGTATTGAAAGTCTGTGACGTTATTAAAAATATATTTTTTCTAAAGTCTTTGCTATCTATTATGTGACATTAAAAATTAACTTAATTTAAAGGATATTACAGCTTTTGCTGTTCTATATATGAGTTATGCCTTTTCTTATTTACGTTTTAGATATTGTAGAATTGGTAAATATTTAATTTATGCAACAGACTAGTCAGTGTTCTCTGTATGCTGTTGACTTTGAGATTGTCGTGCGTGTTAGATCCAATCATTCCCATGTACGGACTTGATGCATCTGTAGATCTGTCAAGAGTTTACCATATTTAAGCTTGCTAGGCATACTTCCAGTTTGTTACTAAAATGTGACCTTATAATGCCTTTAGTAACCTAACATACAAATTTAATTCTTTTCTCAAACAAACCTTTCAATAACGAATCAAAGGTAGATCACTGGAATACTTAATTCTAAAATATTTTTGGAGAAAGGTTTATATGAGCTAAAATGTGTTGGTTTATATTTGCCAAGCTTTTGTCATTAATTTCTTTTGCCATTTTTATTCAATGTTTTAATATTTAAATTTAATCGAGTTTTATTGAGAAATTAAATTCAAATCAAGTGCAGCCATGCAACTACCTTCCGAACAGGCGATTAGAAAAAATGATTGAAACTACAGGCAGAAAGAGCTTTTAAGAGGGAATGAAATACTATAAATAAATGATTAAATTTGCATTTTGTTTATTGTATCCTTTACTTATTTATTTATATATGTACTTAACGAACTTTCTGTATTAGTATATGCATGAATTATTTATATATGCAGGAATGTAACTCTCTCTCTAGCCTAGCGGCAGAACACTAGAGAGAGAGAGAGAAAGAGATTACGTAATGATTGATTAAATGGATGAATAAATAATTAAGTTAATGATTGATTTATAGATAGATTCAATGACTGAGTGAGCGAGCAAGCAAGCGAACTAGCAAAAAGCGATTGAGTGAGTGAGTTAATAAACTGAGTGAGTAACTTACTGTCTGACTGACTAATCGATTGATTGATTGGTTAGTTGCATGATTTAACTACGTTTCAATTGATTACTGATTGATTTACTGATTGATTGTCTGATTAATTGCTTGAGAGATTAATTGATTGATTTATTGGTTTATAGATAGATACATGTTGATTTATGGATGATTGATTGATTGATAGAGACAGTCAGACAAGAGAGCTGGCGGTATTGAGACAGAGATCTGTAGAACTGGAGTCTGACTTGGAGAGAGCCAGACGTCAGCTGATCAGTGAAAGATTTGAAAGGTTACATTTCCTATCAATCCATAGATAAGCTCTGCTTTATACTTTGCTTTCTTGCTAATTACCAATTGATCCGCGTTTTCTGAACACTCATTGCTCGTCGTGTTGTATTAACGTGATCAGAATACTCATTATACGTCGTGTTGTATTCACATGATTTGCACACTCCTTATACATCGTGTGGTACTCACTTGAATTGCACACTCGCTATATGTCTTGTTGTACTCACGTGATTTATTCACTCACTGCACGTGTTGTACTCACGTGATCTGTGCACTCACTTCACGTGTTGTACTCAGGTGATCTGTACACTCACTACACGTGTTGTACTCACGTGATCTGTACACTCACTGCACGTGTTGTACTCACGTGATCTGTGCACTCACTGCATAAGCGTCACGTTAATGAATCTCAGCATTAATGGAGAGAAACTTTTAATGATCAGTTTATAAATATGATTTTTCTTAATATATAACTTGAGTTTTGTAGACTCTCTGCTTTAAGCTAATGGCTTCCTCTTATTCAATTTATATTCGTTTTGTTATTTTATTGTCTCAATATAGAGTTAGGGGAAGTTAAATTCTTAGCATTTAACCTGAGTTGATAAACTTTTTATATGGCAGAAAAGTTTCGTAAAAATATGGTGTAAACTGTCCACTTTACTGTAAAACTATTTAAAACTTGTTTTAAAATTGAGATGAGTTGTTACATATTTTAATGTAATTTTCTGCGATGCCTATTTATAGGGATTAATCCCAGTAAGAATTATTTGAATTCTTACTGGGATTAATCAATTGTGTGTTTGATTAATTCATATAGAGAGAGGGCAATTCAAGAATTAAAAAGAAATGGACTATCGCTGCCTGGTGAAGGAACCAGGCTTGGTCAGATTAGTCCCAATAGGTTAGTATTTGCTTAAATATAATTATTACTTCCAAAAATATGCCACTGATAGTACCGCGAATAATAAGTAAACTGATAGTACCGCTAATAATAAATAATAGTATTAATGTGAAGCTCCAAATCTGTCAGGCTATCTTGAATGCAAGACAGGAAAGGGATTTATGAATGATTATATAAATCCGAATTGATTGATGTATTTTTGTCTAAATTGTAAATTCTAACGATTGTTGTATATTTTGACTAATTTATAAATTTGAATGAATTATTGTTTATTTTGACTAAATTGCAGTCCAAATACTAATTTTCTCTCGTAAAAGTCATCACGGCTTTTTGTAGTTTTTGCATCTGTACTAATTTTCTATCAAAATCACATGTCTGAATTGTTAATCGAAAGTGTATGACAATAAATATACTAGATGAGCATCGTTTTATGGTTTTATGTTAAAATAGTCAGTTTTGTGAATATAACAGCTGTAGTGTAATTCCTGAAGTTGTGTTGGTTATTTTGCTAATTATATGGTATTATGTTCTGATTATCCCGATTAATGAACTGGTTATGTGATTGAGTTAATGATCAATTGAACGATTCTTTTAATTTTAATCTGATGTAGAAAGTAATTAATGAAACAATTTATAGCCTATTAATTTTCCCTTGACTGTTACCTAAAGATCTTTGAATTGATTTTTCATCTAATTATTATACCTTTAGCCTTTGGAGTATTTGGTCTACGGATAAGCTAACTTTATTCGTTGATAAAATTTCCTGTAGTATGGAATTACATTGTTGTTTGGGCTAAGCCAGTAGTTTTTTGGTAAGCTATTTGACAGCGAAATCAGCAGGTTCAGGGTTAAAATCCAGTGTTTCAGGTACAATCCAGTCACTGACTTGCTATAATAATAATAATAATAATAATAATAAAGGTTTAACGTCCGTTTCCTCATCCAGGGATGATGTCAGGGACGTCCCAACAGCACACATCACTACAGATCAATTCACCCAGACCAATCTGCGAAAGAAATGTGCTGAGGAGAAGTAAGGTCCTAAACGAAAGCCAGTCCGGTGATCAAAAAATGGTCAAGGTAGAATGATTATGTCTATGGTGGGAAAAGGTAAGTTTTAAGCTTGCTAGAGAATGTTGAAAGAGAATAACAAGAGCGAAGATTAGCAGGTAAAGAGTTCCAGATTGTGGGTGCTGCGTAAGAAAATGAACGTCTGCCCAATGACGTGAGAATATTTGGAACTGAGAGAAGATTAGCATCGGTGGAGCGAAGTGCACGTGAGGGACGATAGGGAAGACGAATTTCAGATAAGTAAGAAGGCTTGCCAAATCGCAGAGTTTTGAAAGTTAATAGAGCTATTTTATATTTTATGCGTTGATTAACAGGGAGCCAGTGAAGACTGCGAAGTAGAGAAAGAGAGCGAAATTGAAGTCGAGAGGACTTGCAAACAACACGTGCAAGAGAATTTTAGACGTGCTGCAAACGATTGAGAGAAGAAGTAGGCAACCCATGTAATAATGAATTACAGTAGTCGAGCTTTGAATGAACTATAGAATTAGCAAGGATAGTGGCTGAATTTCTAGTAAGGGATGGACGTATTTGCCTAATCTGACGAATCTGAAAGAAAGAAGGGCGACAAACAGAAGAGATACGGGATTTAAAGTCAAGGTTTTCATCAAATATGACTCCAAGGTTTTTGGCTGATCGCGAAGGTGAAAGAGCAAGATTCTGAAAATTAACAGAATTCTTAGTAATTTTATTTCTTTGCAAAGGAGTGCCAATTAAAAGGTATTTAGTTTTGGAGGGATTAACAGCAAGACGGTTAGCACAAAACCAGGAATAAACCTTGTCTAGAATGGATGAGAGATGGGCCAGTTTCTGATCGGAATCATGATTAGAAAAGAAATATACAGTTGAGTGTCGTCTGCATAGAAATGAAAATTTATGGAAGACTGAGCAAGCAAGTAGCTAAGAGGAGTGATATATAAAGAGAAGAGTAATGGACCTAACACTGAACCTTGAGGAACACCGCGTAGGAGGGGTAGATCAGAAAGGGATTTTGACCAATAACAACCGATTGTGTGAGACATGAGACATGAGACATGTGAGAAGGGAAAAAGCAGAATCAGAAATGCCAAAACACGATTTAAGCCTATTTATTAGAATGCCATGGTCAATTGTATCGAAGGCAGCAGAGAGATCTAGAAGAACCAAGGCAGAAACCTGTTTGCTACTCATGGCCAAGCTAAGATCATTATGTATACGACGAAGAGCGGTTTCAGTAGAATGGAGTTTTCTATAGGCAGATTGATAATGAGAGAGAGAAGGGAAAGAATCAAGATGAGTGCATAAACGGGTATAAATTATCTTTTCAAGAAGTTTAGAGATGAAGTTAAGATTGGAAATAGGACGGTAACTGGAAAGATCATCTTTTGGTAGAGAAGGTTTTTTTTAGCAAAGGAGATATAAATGCTTGTTTGAAGGAGGAATGGAAGATACCTTCTGAGAATGAGAGGTTGATGGAGTATGTAATAGGAGCAACTAAAACATCAATACAGGATTTCAGTCATCGTGTAGGAATAACATCAAGGCAGCAAGATGAGTCGGTTGAGCGAAGAATAGAATTGCGTATTTCTTCCGGTTTAGCTGGTTCAAAACTAGAAAGTAGTGGTGGCTATCGAGCAGGAAACTGACGCTAAATTTGGTTTTGACGTTTTTGGCGTCTTACGTATTATCGAATGTGTCGCTGCAGCGTATGGCGCTGGTAGCTCTGAAATGCATTAGATCATCGCTGAAATAAACAGCCTCCTCGCTTTGATCATCATTGTCATTCTTGGCTCTCTTGCCACAATTTCTTCTATGAAATATAGTTGGACTGTTGACGAAACCCTGGTTTTCAAACGAAAGATTGTAGTTCAGTATTTTAGCAGGCTTAACTACTTTTGTACATGCTGCATCTGAAAGATCAGTCTTGTAGCAATGTTGACAACTCTGCAGCAGTGGTGACAGCTCTGCAGTGGAGGAGACAGCTCTGCAGCAGAGGAGACAGCTCTGCAGCAGAGGTTACAGCTCTGTAGCAGAGGTGACAGCTCTGTAGCAGAGGTTACAGCTCTGTAGCAGAGGTGACAGCTCTGCAGCAGAGGTGACAGCACTGATGCAGAGTTGATTGGGAGGCCATTTTATCTTGGACCTATCACTTGGCAGAACACAGAGAGAGAGAGAGAGAGAGAGAGTGAGAGAGAGAGAGAGAAAGAAAGAGAGGAATAGAGAGGGAGAGGAATAGAGAGAGGCAATGCAATACAATAAACATTGAATGTTCTGTTACGAAAAACGCAGATATTTAATTTTAATATTTTACAACTGTGTACGTGAGTAAACAGACTACAGCATTTTACGCAATGAAGCTATTATCTTTGAAACTTTTCTTTCATCCGCTATTGCTAACTCAGTCAGGTTAGATCTATACATGATGACGTCATACCATCTTCGGCTGCTAGAACCTTCCGTCTCCTAGAGCGAGAAAACCAGTTCAAGAATTTTCCTGGTGGGGAATACCCTGCAAGAGATTTGCCACGGGCTTCGCATTGCATAGCTGGAGAAAAACGGTTGGATGGTTACTGCTATTGCATGGTTTACTAGTTTAATGGGTTATTGTTAGAACTACTTCATGGTTTACTAATCTATGTGTTATGGTTATAACTACTTCATGGTTTAATAGTTTGATGGGTTATGGTTATAACTACTGCATGGTTTACTAGTTTGATGGGTTATGGTTATAACTACTACATAGTTTACTAGTTTGATCGGTTATGGATGCAACTACTGCATGTTTTACAAGTTTTCTGGTCTATGGTTATAGCTGACGCTTATTTATTATTTTGGTTATAATTATTAGCTACCTTGATCGGATTATGGTTGTTGGGAAATTGTTGACTCATTCATTGATAACTTGTTTTGAAATATTTGTGGTTTCATATTGTTCTTAGCAATCTTTCGTATAGCGTTTGCTTTTCGCCTGTCAGGATATAGTTTCTTTGTTAAGATGTTATTAAATCATTAAGATATTTATTAATAAAAATTAACTACTATGATACATTTAATTTCCATTTTTGATATACACTTAATGAAGTTAGTGTTTAGCCACTGCAGAACAATGCTTGTCCGTGAGGCGACATTACTGGAACTGAATGAAACTAAGAAATGTTCTTTGATGCCTACTTGTTTCTTTTCGAAAGGGTTTATGTACACGCAAACTCTAAAGAGCTGTGGAGGCCTTTGTGGAATGATCTACTTGCTAATGAGTGCTTTCTATTAATGGCACCTGAAAGGAAACAGAAACTAGGATTATGAACATAAAGTCGCCATTACATGGAATATCACAGAAAGAACAGTATATATTTTACTAACTGTTTACTAGTGTTTAGATATGTTTACGATCTGGTTTGAATTGTTAGAGTTAATGAACGAAAACAATTATTGACTGATTCATGAAAATCAAAAAAATTATTAATTGCAATAGACAATCTCATTGGGCTGAGCATGTGACTTGTAAGTTAGTTTTCCGACTAACCTGCAACTGTGGATCAGTTTGTGAAGGGTTCAAATTTAGTGCTCGTCCCGTATCACTAGCAACGGCTTAAGCTTTTCAGCCTTAATTTTACCCTTATCCGAGTAAAATTATTTAAAATATACATGAACATTTGGTGTAGACTTAATAATTGTATATTATTGTAATGTTATTAGAATGATAAGGCGTATTACGCTTAAAATGAAAAAAAGGATCGCTTTTATAAGATGAATTAATTTAAAATATCATACAGTTAATTGGTTAAGTGTTACGATAACTATTTCGGTCTACATGTACATGTATATAGGGGTCCACTGCATATGCGAATTGTGTTTATTGTACAGAATTTGAGTCTTTATTTTGCATGTTTAAATGTGATAATGAAATTTCAGCATGCTCGTTGTAGTCTGTAACGAATGATAATTTAATTCTGTAGACCTACTGTTATTGTAAACATTGCCGTTGTAGCGTAATCCACGAGATATAGTTTATTTGGGCAGGTAGCTCTTTAGTTGTCGTTAGGTCATTTTACCTAACTTGATATCTAGCTTTATAGCGACGCCGAATGGGTTAGGATACAAAATTCGATATTTGGAATTGTTGTATACTTTGGTCTGCTGTTTGCTTTATTCAAACCTATAATGCTGGCCACATTAGTGTTTCTACTTAAATACTAATAATGAATTAAATAATTATCTAGCATGTTGAACTTCTGTTGGTTGTTTTTTTTCTTTAACCCTAATAGTAATTAATATATTATTATCGTTTAATTTTTGTATATATATATTACTATCTTGTAAGTTATGTCAGTCAGAGCTCTTTAGGGGAACATCTATGCCCTAAGCAAATTAATTAGGCTCTAATTCTTGAATTTATTGATTGGTGTGTAAATGTTTTACTTTATAGTTCTAGTTGTCGATATAATTTACTTGCGAGATTTTGTTGTTAATAACTATTAAGAATAAAATGTATAAATAATCATTTATCTGGGATCACTTCGTAATAACTTATTTCTTTCGTTCTATTGCATGTATTTAATATAACGTAGGCCTACTACTAACGTAGTTATGTATGTAGTATCGTTTTCTCTGTCTGGATTTATAATCTTTGTGATGCTTTAGGTGCAATGAATGTTTTCTTCTTCTTTGAATGTTACTGAGCTGACTAATATTAAATAATTTTCGGCTCTCTTTTTTAGTATTTCGTAGAGAATAGAGATTACTCCTTTAGGCTTTTGTTGCCTTCTTCAACATGACTTTAGGAATCTGGCAAATGAATGCTGGCTATTTCTTTATATGTCTTTTAGTCAATCAGTTAGTTGTATAAAACTTAAATATATTTCTGCAGTTTAAATTCAGTAGATCTGCTGAACGTAATTATAAAAGAATCATTCGAAAAAAGAAGCATGAAAATATACATCGGTCTGTTAATTTCTTGTTACAGCACTGTCATTGGTGAATCAGTTTCCTCAAATCATCCCAACCAACCAGGTTCTGCAATTCAGAAGTCAAGTTCACCGCTGGACCAATCAGCATCTACGGTATATTCTTCAAGCACTAAGCCTAGCCAATCAGTTGCTTTGATTCATTCTTCAAGTGGTCAACATGGTCATTCAAAATTGTCTTCATTCAATCAACCCTCCCGTGATTTACAATCAAAATCTTCTGCACGGACAGTTAACAATCCTGTTGTGTCAACTACTGCATCACTATCTGCTTCAATATCCTTAACCACTCCAGTATCATCATCATCATCTGCTGCATCATCTCTACCAGTATCTCTATCGACAATATACTCTACCACTACTACCATCAATAGTACCAGTAGTTTTAGAGCAGCTGGAGATGGTACCACTGTTGTGAGTTCCAGTAAACTTTCAAAAAGTGATAACGCTGTCATCAGTACAAAAATGCAGAGTAATTTTGATGCCAGTGGTGATTGTCGTCCTACTACCAGTGGTGGGGGAATTCTGTATGGAAGTGGTAACACTGCAGGTGTAACTTCTACAGCTGCAGCAACTTTAAATTATTATGGAGGAAATTATGCAGTAACAGTGGTAACAGCTTCGACTGGTATTGCACAAAATAGCTGGCAGAACGCCAGCAGTAATTCTAGTAAAGCGGTATTATCGAGCTTTACTTCAGTTAGTCCTGTTACAGATTCTAGCCTAATATCCCCTCTAGGAGGTGACCCTCAGCTGCTGCCAAAATCAACAGTAAGAAACAATTTTGATGTAGTAGGGATCAATAAAACTGGAGATCAATCCTTACCCACTACATCTACGATGATATCGACTCGATTAGGCCCCGAACTTGACCGATCCGATGAACAAGGCTCTGTTATCAGTAGCGTACGCCCATTTGTTAACCAAGCAGCCTCAAATAGATCTGACAGCTCGACAGAGGGCGGAGATTTATCAGATAGAAGAGACTTTGGTATTCATTCTGCGAGGTACTCCTCTGATGATGATCAAGACTGTCAATCAGTCTCACCTAGAGGTGGGGTACAATCACCGAGATATGTGAACTGATGCTAGAAGTTCCTTAGCAGAAATGCACCGAACAATCATGCTGAATGGTTGGAAAAATTAGCTAATAATTAGAATTTAATTATACACATTCGGTAGAAATTATAAATAGTATTGTTGACAAAATTGCTTGTAGTTAATTAGATATTATGCAAATGTAGAGAACATAGAGAGATTCTACTTGCAGAAATATGTTTAAAATAATAGCAATGTTACTGGCTATGTCAATAATGCATAGTATTTTTAAATAAGATGTTTGAGTATCCATCAAATGTCTGAATAGGTCTTTTTTAATCAATTTCAAAATCTTGTGTCTATATAATTAACATGTGGTGTAGTTAATTGCACCAGTTTCTCCTCAGTGCTATGGTGAACGTAGTTTGGCTAATTTCATCAGTTTCGTTATAGTGCATTCTTTACATTTTGTTCTGCTAATTAGGCCTACACTATAGCTTATCGATGAATGTTTGTTTTATGTACTTTTATGCACATACTTTTGCTTTGATTTACTTTCCTTTTGTGATTTTGTGCGAAAATAATGGCCAGAAATGTTGATAGAGGTTAATTATATTTATTCTCATTACCCGTTCAATAGACTTATTTATCTATGGAAAATTTAATAAGATTTGCTGATTGAAAAAGGCTGGTTGTACAGAATAATGAAATTTTGCAAACTCTATAATCTCATTATTATGTGAAATTATAAAAATCAGCGAATGCTAACAAATTCGCAATGTTAATATGTCTTATTTCGCAGTATTTATTATTTTGTCCTTATTAAAGTACAACGAGTTTATTAAAGAAAAACGAGTTTATCATTTATTTTTCTAAGCAGCGTATCAGTGTATTTTATTGATCAGTATTATGATTAATTTCGTATTTTAAGATATCACACCTAGCGAATGCTTACTATTAAATAATGTTTGACAGTACGATTAATTTTTCTTGAACGTTACATATTTGTCGACTACATCCTAGTCCTGTTGGAACGGTTTTACTTAGAGATTACTTATCCCACTGTTAATACGTAAATCAATCCCAAAACGTAAACTTTTGAATAGAGCCATCTTGACTGGTCTCTTTAGGATAAGAACAAATCAACTAATGGTCAGTGAAATAATCAAGAAAAGAAGAATGAAGTGGGCTGGTCATATTATACGCATGGAAGATAACAGAAACCATCGAAAGATATTGAACTATAAAGCAGACAGCAAGAGAACAGCAGGAAGACTTAAAAGAAGATGAAAGGACTGCCTCGAAGAAGACCTGAAGGCTGCTGGAGTTAGCATGTATGGAAGAACAGAAGGAAGAAAAAGAATGAACATCGAGGAAATGGCAAAGAATAGAGTTTTGTAGAGGAACATCATAGAGAAATCTTTGACTGGAACCAGCCCCAGGATGATCACGACATGACATGTCTCTGGGGCCCTTCAACTGAAGGGTGAATTAACCCAGCCTGACGTGGGTCATGACATATGGTATGACATATGGTACACGTGATATGGCTCATTTATCTCTGTAAATATACAATTTGAGCCATTGACCATTGATTGTGCCGCTCATTGGTATAATATCTGTTTTAATAGCTACTCTATGTAATTTAATGAAATCATCTTTAGGGCCTACTGTGTTCAGAATTTCAGATAAAAGAAGCAAGATTATAGTCAGTATGATCTGGATTATTTCTTTCTGATGTTCTTGGTCTTTATTTAGCCGTGTTACTATCGTATAGTTATCTATATTCTGCAGGCCTTTGATTAGCGTCTTTATTTTATGTAGGGCTCTAGGTATATATTCATACTCAGAGTCTGCTTCATAGATCAATACGTTAGTAATCCCTTCATATAAGACTATGCCTCATCCACATCATATGTAGCCTATCGTTTAGAAAAATATGGCTTCAGAGGTGGTTCCCATTGCCTTCCTCATTTATTGCATTGTTACCTCTTACGACACATGCAGTTAACGGTCGGACGATTCTTCAGTATCCAGGATATAGCATGGCTGCACTATTTGAAGTATATGCTCTTATATTTAATATATGTTAATATATATATGAATGTCTTAATAGCGTAGGGGTAACGTCATGAAGTTTTAAACGACAGATCCTGTGGTGAATTGAACCCTCGTGGGTTCGAATCCCAGCCGCGCTGATTTTAGAGTAAATTCTCGGACATTCACTGGACTGGTTATACGGAAAATGGTCTAAATTGCCCAACGGTTTAAACATGCGGTATTAAAGGGATGCATATAAACGTAGTTGATCATTTCACTATAATGCGTGTTTACTTTTATGTATCTGTGTTGTATCTGGCTTCATTTAATACTTAGGCCTATCTTACATACCGACGACGTGAACTTTCTTGTTATCAGGCGATCAAGACTGTGGTAATGAGATAATGAATGAACCACTGAAGTGTTGTTATAATGCTGCTCTACACCACAGATTGCTGAATCTGTTCATTAATACAAATCATAAGATGATCGACAGCTATAGGTCCTACACGATGTTTATTGTTAGATTTCAAGCAAGGAATTAATCGGATAACAAAATAATCTCAAATAATTCTGATAATAACACTAAAAGCAATTAATACATAGTCAAAGTAGAAATGAGACAATAGTTAATGTGCATAATAGTTCAACCTAGGTATAAGTGTTGTCAGTTTAGTGAGGGTACTAGGTAGTGCAGCTAACCATTCCTCACTCCCTCTTCTCACTATACCACCTCTCTCAACACCACTCCCTCCTCTCATCACCATCTAACTGTCCAATCACCCCACTCATTCCCTCCACTTATCACTACTTAGCTGTCCTCATTACCTAACCGTTCCCTCACTCCTACCTATCGCCCTTCACTCACTGCCTCCTCTCGTCACCACCTAACTGACGACTCACTCCACACCTAACCTCCCCTTACTCCTACAAAGCCAACACCTAACCCTCTCCTTACTTCCAACTACAACCGTCCCTTACTCCTTTCAATCTAACCTTCCCCTTACTGTCTCCTCATCTCTCTCTCTTTCTCCCTTCACTCTGACATCACCACGACGTAACCCTCCCTTCACTCTGACATCACCACGACGTAACCCTCCCCTTACTCTGACATCACCACCACCTAACCCACCCTTCACTCTGACATCACCACCACCTAACCCACCCTTCACTCTGACATCACCACCACCTAACCTTTCCTTCACTCTGACATCACCACCACCTAACCCTTCCTTCACTTCGCCACCATCACCTAACTCTTCCTTCACTTCGCCATCACCACCACCACCACCACCTACTGAGCTATGATTCGTCGTTCCAAAAGCTGCTAATGTTGTAGAGCAGCAGGCATGAATTATTTGACGAAATTAATTTTCACTTTGTCCTACCGCTACAATGGACACTACCATACAAGTATTCACGAAAGGCAATACAACTGTGATCTGTACCAGTCATGTTAAACTGACAGAATCAGTCTATAACGCGCAACACTGCAGGCCCTACAGATTCAATCAGTCTGTGACCAGTCACAGATAGACATGTATGATATATGACAGGTAGAACACGATACTGATTCAATCAGTCAATATTAAGTCACGTCATACTGAAGAGTCCATAATAGACACGGCCTTTATACATAAGTAGTCTCTGGAATGAAAAAATGTCAATAAATCATGTAAAATAATAATAAAGCTTTCAATTTCTAACCGGATGATAATATCATCCTTGTTATTGATTGATAGATGTCATGTAATCAGAAAAACATAATGTCAAATTTAACAACACTGACAGGACAACCTTCACCTGTTAAAAACATTTAAAAGACTAGCAATCTAATAACAATTATTCAACCGCTAAAGCTTTAGTACTAGTAAGCAAGCGTTCACAGAGTAATATTGTAGATAAAAGAAAGCAAATATATCCAAACAATCCAGGGAATTGTATTACAGACAAAAATATATTGGAGAAAAAACAAAAACGGTAAAGACAACAAATTATTTTTAAAGAGATATTACAAAATTAATCAAATTGCAAGCATTAATCCTGAATGGCAAAAATTAAAATACAAATGAAAATAACAAATAAAGCATTGATATTAGCAGATTATAGTTATCCCTTGTAAAATAATTATAAGCACTGTAATAGAAGTCTTCTTCTAGTGCACTGCCTAACAGCAGGTCCATGGCATATAACTCTTCCAACCAATTCTATCCTCAGCCTTCCTTTTCATCTCTATATATGAATTGTTATCAGATCATCCAACATCCCATATCTTGGTCTTCCTCTAACTCTTTTCCCTTGCATTCTTCCTTCTATTACATCCTTTAGCAAACCCCCCCCCTCCCTTATAATATTTCCTATTCAGCTTTTCTTTCTATTTATTTTCACATTTATTAACTGTCTATCTGTGCACTGTAGTAGTATGAAGTGAAATAACGGTTCAAATCAGCCGCATTATATACCGCACAGTATTCAAGTCGTCGAGGCAGAATAATGAATATTTACATCTCAGAGGACGATGAATAATAGATAGCTGAGACGTATGATTTCGTCCTCTTCGCGAAACATGAATGCACTATAAAGAAATGATTAATCGTAACAGTATATCTCATATGTTTATCTAGATTTGGATTAATATAGGCCTACTCCTACTTTACTTTACATCACTGAAATAGAAACCATATTTGCTACGGCCCAACCATGTATGCAATGCGCTCAAACTTCAGTAGATATCTTCACAAATTGTTAGGATGTGCAATTTAGAAATATCAATTAGCCTAACTTTAGACTGAAACTAATATCAACAAATACCCAAAAATTCAATGCTCTCATAAGTTAAAGAACCATAATAAGAATTTTATGATCAGCATCAAAGCAAAGTACATTTTAATATCAATCAGTTAATCATATCATACGCAGAACTTCTTTTAAAGGACGACCAATAGAAGTTGTACATTTGTTGTGAAAACATTGCAGAAAATTGCATTGCTACATTGTGAATGAGCCAATCTTCTTATCTTAGAAAAACAGCCAGGAATAACGACTAACAAATCGCTTTAATAACAAATTAACAGAGCAGATGCAACAATATCCATTTCACAGGCTCACGCTTTCCAGTGTTGTGTCCAGATCGCTGAGGAATAGACTAACCGTAAATTGCACGTGTCGTGGGAGGCTGAACTGAAAACTGAGTAAGAATTTAAGAAGTCAACTGAAAACCACCTCAGAGGTCATATTCCCAGCTATAGGCCACATTAAGGTGTGGATAAGCCTAGCCATTTGTGAAGAGATTAACTCGTTAATCGATGGAATGCTCTTTATGAAGCAAAAATCATATTTTAATAGGAATATACACGAGAGAGAGAGAGAGAGTCAGGAAAGACAAAGTTTAGCATATGAAGTGGTTAACTTGGAATTGGTATGAACATATAGCATCTAATTAATGAAACAGAAAGTAGGATTTTTTCCAAACATTCAAATAGAGTAATTTTTAATGTCAAAGAATATCATTGAATTTTAAGTTTAATTTTCACATTTATTTAACAGAATAAACTTTGTAGAAAGAATTATCACCAAAGTAAAATCTATTTAAAAATCATTAAGTAACTTAATAACATCGAATAAGTGATACATATTAGCCATCAGTAACGTCAAATGAGAGTCGCTTAGGCTGAAAACAGTTAGCCCTAGAATTTCAAGACAAGCATGACAAAATAATACGTTCATAACAGGCTTAATTGCCTCGGAAAAAAATCATGAAGGGGTAGCTAAATCATGTTTTGTTTGTATCCTGTTGTTACACCTTTGTATTCTTTAATACTTTCATTTGTCTTGTTTGAACATTATTAAATTTACACTATAGGCAAATTTACACTATAGGCAACAATTACAGTACAAGAGCCTTGATAACTCCAGCACAAATCTCAATCGGGTACTTCATAATTGCATATAAAATGTATTTACATTGGTTATATAAGTAGAACCAATACGAAGTTACAATGATGTTGTTAAACACACAGCTAAACACTCAATCTACTAACAGATATGGAACAATGGAATCAATCGATCAATTGAATTTGACTGATCGCAATCAATCAATCGTTTATGTCATGTCGCTTTGTGGAAAGAACTGAAATGGACCAGTACCAGGATTAACAGGTCGTAATGATTAAAACCTTCCCATAAAGAATTCTGCCATTTCTATCAATTACAATTTAATATAACTCTAGCCACTCACTTAACAATAAGTAAAAATTCAATCTGATTTATCAAACATGTTTTCAAAACACCACAACATTCTGCATAATAAGGTATTACGACCTGTATGCCATGATCAATCAATAGATATATCCGGTACAAATCTGAATCAAATCTGAGTGATGATCCATTGGTGGGTCAGTCGGTTGGTCAAACACGGTTGGTCAATGTGTTTGACCCACCCACAGGTTGGTTCAGGTTTTAGGGGTACAACGGTTCACCGCTACACCTGAAATCTTGAAGATAAGCTATTCGTGTTTCTAACATTTAAATTTAACTCACAAAAAACATTAATGTGATCTACACAATTAAAATATCATAAGTTTTATTCATGGATATAATTAAAATCAATTAGGCTGATATTTTTATGAATCAATCAATCAACATCTAGTAGATTGTCGAGATGATGGAACATGTTCATATCTCTGGGTACTTTGAGATCAATCAATCAATCAACATCTAGTAGATTGTCGAGATGATGGAACATGTTCATATCTCTGGGTACTTTGAGATCAATCAATCAATCAACATCTAGTAGATTGTCGAGATGATGGAACATGTTCATATCTCTGGGCAGGTTGAGATCAATCAGTCTGCTGTTTGTGTGTATCCACATCTTTCTGTTGTTCTCCACGGCTTCTAAAACCTCTCCCGTCTCTGGCAGCAGCTTCTTCAGTAACCTAAGTGAAATAAAACCACATTCTCTCTTCAGTGCAATGCAAAGTGGCAGGTTCAAGGTACATATTCATATTCGAAGTCTGCTTTCACGCTCCATAAGAACACTCCTTGGATCAACAAGTTAATCCCTTCACAAAGTCTATGCTTTATCCAAACCTTATGTAGCCTATAGCTTGGGAAAAGTGTGGCTTCTGAGGTGGTTTTCCGTTGCCTTCCTCAGTTATATGAATTAATTACCATTTAATCCTGGGGGAAAATATTTCATGGTGAAGTGGGTCCCCTCTGGCCATCCTCAGCTCCTGCCCTTAGTCGCCTCTTACATACACGCAGCAGATTGTTTGCGGTTGCCCTATTCTGTAGCGGTTCAACCGCACCCGAGCACAACACGGGGAAAGCCACATTAGCAATAATCATTTAAAGTCCAGTTCCTCGCCCGACGGTACTAGTGGCATGTCAGTTAGGATTCTGATTGCTGTTCAGTGGTTGTAGGATTCAAATCCGACGCTGACCTGTTATTATCATGACTTCAGAGATAAAACTGACTACAAGCTTGACTTCCGCTTTGTCCACAGCCTGACGGCACGAAAGAGTCAATTATGTTTCATAGTAAAAGTGCATGCTAAAATGTACCTTCAAGCACTGCCGTTCATAGAGATTTGCTGTTAAGAACGGCTCTTAGTGGAATACACTGCTGAGATATTCCTAATATCATCCTCTCTCCGGTGTTGAACATTAAGCCACCGTTTTAATAATACGTTTATTTTCAGGGTTAATCTGACATTAACTCATCACAAACAGATTATCTTAAAACATATGGTGATATCCATATCAAATCTCAGAGACAAATTTCAGATTTTTTTTAAAAAGCGCGAAATACAGATGTTGGCACATACAGCATAACTTTACATAGTACATATCATGCACAATATAGAAAATATATCCATTTCTAGAAGTACTACATCTAAGAGAGAGAGAAAGAGAGATTGAGAGAGAGAAAGAGAGAGATATACCTATAGACGGGTAGAGCGATGGTATCTAGAAAGACGACTTGGAGATCTGGTATAACAGCTTTTTCTCTGTCCATCATCTCCATGGGATCTCTTCCTATTCTCCTCTCTAAATCTCCTTGAGAGAAAAACTCTGTGTAGATTCTCTCCTACAGCACAACAATCACATCAACAAATTGTAATTTAAAAATAATTAAAAATTAAATTACAATGTAATTACAATTGTAAATTCTATTTTCTCTACAATAATTAAAAACTACACCTTTAACGTCTGAATATGATTTCGACATAAAAACACCTCAATGTTTTGCTGATGGTAGGATGCTGATGAATATCTTAGCATAACAAACACTGGATCAGAAAACACAATTGCTTGTTTAAGCTGCTTTAACAGTACCCTAAAGATAACTTAGACTCTTCTCAGTTAGAGTATACTCAAACTTTTCAGAATTACGTAAAATATCCACAATTCTATTGTTAATCCAAGGCAAACAATTACAGGAAGAAACGAGCTCATTCTCTTTTCATTGAATTATAGAAGCTATGAGCTTTTTAACTCGCAACTGAGGGGTAACCGAAAAGATGAATAAAAGCGCTTTGGCAGCGTTTGTTTAAGCAAAAACGCTCATTATGGCGAAATGATCATCCATGAGTATATCTAATACATTTATCACATCGGAGTTTATAGTCATGTCTTAATGGTTTACATAGGAGAAAAGAAATGAGAAAAAACATAACAATATAAACGAGAAACTCGAGGAAGAATTTTGTTTTATACTAATAATCTCTACCACACAATAGCCTCGAGCTTAATCAGTTTAGTGGCACATTGTCAACTCAATTTCATTTTCCATAGTTGATAAGCAACTTCATAGTGAATTCCATTTAATATCTTTTAATTTCACTTTCTCATTTCTTCCTAAATGTTAATTTTTTTGAAAATTTCACAATGTTATAGGCATTCCAAATAGATTACTGAAAAAACCTTGACGGTTAACAACTAGATCAAATCACCAGCATCCTCCCTTGAATTCCAGTTTAACCAGGTTCGGGATTAGAAAATTTTGTACAAATTTCTGGAATCTAGGTGCTCACCAACCAAATGCACTGACGTCGATTTGAACGTTAGAGCTTTGTCACCTTTTACGATACGTGCAGTCCACGGTTGGTCTATTTTTCAGCAACCTGGACACAACACGGGTTTATTTTGATTTATTTATCACGTAAATAAATAAAATAAATCAATAAATCAAATACTGATTACTCACTGCTATGGTTGTTGAGTTGCGAAAATTCTTTGTCTGATCAGAGAGGTCACAGGCTGTCATTAATAAACCAAGCAGTAGACATCTGTGATCTTTCCTCTGCTTATTGTAACCGCCTAAAGCAACCAATTCGCATATTAATCGGTAAAGCAACCTAGTCAATCAATCAATAAAGCACAGTGTCTCTTCAAAAATAAATAAATCCCAGACTATAACAATAATAAAAAAGCAATAATCACCCGTTACATCTTTTAAATCTACTCAATCCCAAGAAGAATCAATTACTAAATCTATCAATCTGTTAGTCAATCAATTAATCAAATTATTTACAAGCATTCAATAGATTCTAGACAATGAAGAATATTAACCGTCTCATAGTATCAATATCACTGTAGCAGCTTAAACTTCAATATTTCATCAGATGCTTGACAGCCCTATGACAGTCCAACAGCACTATACCATTTTGAAATCGGAAAATATTATGACATTACTATTTATGATAAAATCTTTCTATTCTGCTCTGAAGTCCAGTCAAACAGTTGATCAGATAAACAGCAAAAGTCTCTATCACGCTCAATAAAGAGCACTCCATCGGAGAACATGTGGATTTTAGGACTCCACCAAACCTAAATACAACCTTTGAGAAATGAATGACTTCTAATGTGATTTATCATTGTCGTTGCCTCAAGCTTAGTCGTCTCCTTTAGACGGACACAGAATATAGGTCTAATCTATTCTCCAATAAACAGTGGCAGCTTAAAACAGTAATATTTTGAAAGCACAGTAAATTGCTATGAGTTTATAAAGTATATGCGAATGAATATAGAACAGAATATTATTGAAGAAATTATTTTACTACAATGCTCGAGTTTCATACCGTCCGCCATTCTTTCGATATCCTTTATTTTACGCAGATGCTGAGCCAGGTCTGTAGCTAATATTATATCCCGCATGAGATCCAGTACCCGTATATAGTTCTGCAGATACCAACAAGCGTATAACATCAACAAACACGAGTATTACAAACAAGAGTACTACTAATATTCCCTTTCGTATTAACCGACATGTCGGTAAGATACTCGACCTCGGATCAGCATGTGCGTGGTTCAAGTTCTGGACTCGTCCGTCACTGACATCGCTTTCGAATGAGAAAACTGACGTTAACATTAGCTTTACCAGCTTTTTTAACTTTTTACGCGCATTAAATGCATCGACCTGCAAAAAACCAAAGACTAAATATTAGCTAAATCACTCATGTGTCGTGTCAGGTCATGTGATCATCGTAGGGCTGGTTCAAAGCAAAGATTTCTCTAAGATGTTCCTCTACAAGACTCCACCATCTTCACCATTTCATCCACGTACAAAGAGTCCTTGATGTATATTAATACATATTTATTTATTAAAAGATCAATGTAAAGCAATGTTCTAGAGAAAGAATTTCTGTAGACGTTATTCCTAATAAGACGTTATTCCTAAGAATACACCATTATCAGTTTGAATGATGCTAAATATATAATATATAAATATATATATATGTATATATACATGTATATATACAGAAAATTTTCTATAACTCTTGTATCTGATGTCTCTTTATCATGTAAATTTAAGCAATTATTCATGGTCCAATTGTACATATATGCTGAAAAAGTGATAGATATATATATATGCACCAAAATTCGAGTTAGAGATCATTTTGCGCCCCAACCTTTTATAGGTTTCCTACATAATTTTCTATAACTTTGATATATGATGTCTCCTTATTAATGATATATTTATTATATGATGTCTCCTTATTGATGTCCAATTCTACATGTATGCTGAAAAATTTATGGAAATATATGCACCACATTTCGAGTTACAGATCAATTTGCGCCATGCCCCTACCTCTTAAAGATTCTTTAAGCAGTTTATCACTATAAGTCACTATAAGTTGCGGATACAAATACTTCATGAGCAAGGTTACGGGGTGAAAAGAACAAAGCAAGCCTATCCGCTGATGGGATGGTCCTTGTCAACTATTAAGAGTATTTTTCAGAAGTTAGAGGAGAGAGAGCAACTGATAGAAAGGCGGGCTGTGGCTGGTCCAAAATGCCAGAATACCTGCTAATATTGCTGCTGTTAAGGAACTAATTGGTTCTCAGGAAGGAGAGCCTGGAACAAGTCGTAATACACGTCAAATATCTGAAGTACTAGGGGTTTCTGCCGCATCAGTTCGCATGATTGCTACTACCAAAACAAAGAATCAATGAAGGGCTCTAATCAGGAGTATTCGGTGCCAAACTGCTTGGAGTACCTATAAGAGGTAGGGGCATGGCGCATAAAGATCTGTAACTCGAATTGTGGTAGATATATTTCCATGAATTTTTCTGCATATGTGTAGAATTGGATCATGTATTATCGCTAAAATTGTAATGATAAAGAGACATCAGATACCAAAGTTATAGAAAATTTTCTGTAGGGGGTCACGTTTTTTGACGCAGTCTGTATATTATATATATATATATATATATATATATATATATATATATATATATATACTGTATATGTCGCTTATTTCGTTATAATTAGAAGAATAGTCCTAAGTTTGCATAAAGCAATATACGCGAGTACATGAAAGTATTGGCGTTATACTTTAGAATGCGAAATCAACTCATGAAAAAGAATATGATAATTCAAAGAGATCAATTAATGTTATTACAGTTCACATTGTCTAGTGTTCAGTAGCTCTAAGCTATCTTACCTCTCTAGAGAGACTCTCGAATATATTGCAGCCCTCTGTGTTTAGAATACACATAGTCTGAGCGAAGTGGTGTCTCTACAGAAACAGTAAAACAATCAATTCAACTTGTTTTAAATTATTCTAGACAAACACAATAACATGAATTGATCATCAATAGATACTCGATCGATTAAATATTATTCAATACATTATTAATTTAAGAGACGGAGACATCATTTCTTTAATGCCATAAATGTACCGTTAGAGGCTGAGGACCGACGAGATGTCGAATCCGTGTCCTCGTGTTTAACAGGCATTCCTGCTGTCAAAAGTCCTACTACACCTGATAGGCCTACACATGAACCATAGATATCTAGCACCCATGAAATCCACACGAGGGGTTTATGCAAGTCCCAAATGGTTTACATGGTAAAGACCTGAGGGTACGGCATTGCAAAGCAATCTTATATGAAACAAGGAAACTCTATGCAATCGTTTAACACCATTAATTCCCTACAAGAAAGACGTCAGTGATGGCTCCATCAAAATTCAAATACTACACTACTCTCCCAACCATTAATTCAATCAATAGATCCTCTATTTAATATGATAAAATATGCTTCCAATCTTGAGAGATACTCGTATATAATCTGAGCGAGACTGTGGTTTATAGACGCATCTTCATGATGAGATGATAAGCTTCTCCTTGACAAAGATAGGAAATGTCTGTAAATGTTACAATATCTACCACCACAGGAATACATTCGAGTCGAACTATATCGAATCTTACTCTAAATCTTAACTCTTAATATTATATTTCTAACTGAATAAGTAAGGAAATGAACGACGTTATTTTATCTTAACCTCATTGAAATCTATATTAGTTTTCACGGATAACATAATTTTAGAGCCCACTGATTGGACTAAAATACTATTGATGGAACTATTTTAGTTATTTATGTTTCAGGCAGGCTCGCGCAGTGAGGTGTGTGAGTAATTGCACGCAGAAGAATACATACAGATCTTATTTCTAGTACAGAACAATATAACTAGATCATGCCTCTAGCACAGAACATAATAACTAGATCATATCTCTAGTACAAACATTATAACTAGATCATATCTCTAGTACAAACATTATAACTAGATCATATCTCTAGTACAGAACAATATAACTGGATCATATCTCTAGTACAGAACATATAACTAGATCATATCTGTAGTACAGAACATATAACTAGATCATATCTCTAGTACAGAACAATATAATTAGATTGTATCTCTAGTACAGAACCTTATAACTAGATCATACCTCTAGTACAGAACAATATAACTAGATCATACCTCTAGTACAGAACATTATACCTAGATCATACCTCTAGTACAGAACAATATAACTAGATCATACCTCTAGTACAGAACATTATAACTAGATCATACCTCTAGTACAGAACATTATAACTAGATCATACCTCTAGTACAGAACATTATAACTAGATCATACCTCTAGTACAGAACCTTCTGAACTGTATAGAGCAGCAAGAACTGAACCCTGAACAATGGTAACAGGAAATAAAATATCTGTTTATTTTGAACAATAATAATCTATTCCTTTATTTCATCCTAATCTGACAACCGCATAAAGTTTCAATGATGGAGCCTGAAAGCAGCTTGTGGATACGAATATGTACTTTGTACCTTGTAAATAATATAGAAGCTTATAATAAAGTAATAAGGTCAAATAGGTCTAAGGGCCACAACAGTCAATTAACTTATTTTACATGTACATTACAAAAGTTGAGATGTTATAGTATTGAAAGTAACAGATTTATCGTAACTAGCATTTTCGCAAATAAAGTTGGCTAAATGGTTTGTAGAGACCTAAGAGATCTCTAACATATTTCTTGGATAAGGGAACTGACGGTATATTAATATTTTTGTTATAATTATAATTATTATTCATATGGAAGAATTGATAGGTTGGTCGGCAGAAAATATTTCTGTGTTTCTTTACTGCTTTGTCAATGGGATGCAGCAACACTGCAAAAATATTTTATTCAAATTAACTGACACAAAATAAAATTAATCTTATGACACTTCTGTATTAGGCCACAAATAAAGCTTCCTAATACAACCAAAGCCAAGCCAAGCTTTATTATTAGCTGAATATAGTGACACATTTCTTTTGAACTAAACAATTTTTTTGAAAATTATTGAATATGAACTGCAATTTATGTTCAGAAACGCATTTTACGCTTTAATTGGTTCCCTGTAGATTAGAGAAGATAATTACAGAAGAAGAAGATAACTAGACGACTGACTGATCGGCTTAATAATTAAATAATTAATAATTAAATAAATTATCTAGCTTAATTATTAATTATTTAATTATTAAGCCGATCAGTCAGTCGTCTAGTTATCTTCTTCTTCTGTAATTATCTTCTCTAATCTACAGGGAACCAATTAAAGCGTAAATACACTTACAGAGGCAACTTGGAAAGAGTTGGTTGTACCACGATGGTCAATATCATGACACAGGCAGGCCACAAACAGTGCCAGAGCTTCTATATCTCTACATGCACATCACATTATACAAAAACGAATAAGCTTCATGCATACAGTAGATGACTTACAGCTAGATGAAATATGTAGATGACTTACAGCTAGATGAAAGATATTAGGCCATCTCTTAATTCTACAAAGTGTTACCGACATATATAATATACCAAACAACAGCAACAAAACAGCAACAATTAGTCAACTACTACAGTTAATAACAACATCGAGAGGAAAAGAATCCAAAGCCGAGATTGACGATGTCAAATTTCCGGATCATGCTCGAACCGATCATCGAGATAGCTTTACAAGTTGATTTTGCCAGCACTTTGTCCCTCATTCCATAAATAACATATTTATAGTAAAAACGCCAACTAGCTCAAAAAACGATTGCACTTAAAAGAATCCATGATCCGGGACATTATCTTCCTAGGCGAACATACTCGCCATTTTGCTTTATTTACTTTACGTTAATCCAGATATCTCCTTCGAATAAGGAACTGTTAGTAAAATACTACTTCATTTACAGTATTGAATTATTGTGAATACATATCTTTCAAAATCTATATTCATAATACATACTCCAGGCATTGCAAGACGGATGTATTCTTGAACAGTAGATAACAGAAATGAACCACAGCGAAAGCATGTTGCCAGTTATGATAAGGTGGATCCCTGTAACCCTTTTTAACCATTAATAGGAACTGAGCTATAGAAGTTGATCTAATCCGATGTCGAGCCAGAAAACCCAAGTCATCCATCATGCTAAGTACAGCCTACAACAAAACAAGTAAAACTACAATATAAACCATCATGCTAAGTACAGCCTGCAACAAAACAAGTACAACTACAATATAAACCATCATGCTAAGTAGCACCTACAACAAAGACAGTAGTACACCTTAGACAAGTAATCATCCCACGTCATCATGCCTTTAGCCCTAAAGCCTTCCTATAATAATATGGTGGCTCACAGGATGCATCAAATTGCCCTCGTATGCCTTGCCCCGCTCTCCTCCTAATTGATCACTCAAGTAAAACATGTAACAAGAAATTATACAACATAAAAACCAAAATCACCATCATGAGATCAGTGAGTTTTTCATAGCAACAAAACTCTACAAGTCTGAAATATTAATATGAAGAGACGTTACAACATAAGCGAAAAATGGACCTTACTAATCCTTTTGAACGACTGAATTAAATGCTAGCTGCGAGCTGTCCTGAATAAAGAATCAGTCTCTGAGTAGCTGGACAGCAACACGCCATCTACATCCAGCATAAGAACGATGAAAACTCGACAACTGTGTTCAACATCCGCTTCAGCAAAGATCTACGACCTCTGGATTAGTATGCTCGACATTAATTAGTTCAACAAGTAGCGAAGTGGAATCTTACCAGTGAAGTGCTGTCGAAAGGTATAATCCTGGGTATGAAGGTAAAGTTCATGAGGTCAGGGTTAATGGATTCCACATCCGGTATTTGTATGTCTGCCAGAGCATGAACTTCCTCGGCGGTTACCTTCACAACAATATTACTCTCATTATTATTATTATTATCGTCCCCGTGTCGTGTCCGGGTTGCTTGAAGAATTGACCAACCGCGTAAATATGCACGTGTCGTAGAAGGCGACATAAAAGTAAGATCTAAACCAACAGCAGAAAGGGCATTCTGTTGGTGAGTGCCTAGGCTCCAGATATTGCTACAAGATTTAAACGAATGGAAAACTTCAAAAGAAAGTCTATTCATATCCCGACCCTAGTTAAACTGGAATTTAAGGATGATGATGATGATTAAAACCACTTCCAATGAGTTCTGGGCCACAAAGGAATAGACCAACCATAAACTGCACGTGTGTGTCGGGTGAGACGGCAGAGTAGTAGCTAAGAAGATAGTTACAGATACTCATAAAATATCATGATTTTAACACGATATCAAGGTTTTCATACGCCATATTCTGTTTTTGGCGCTACAATATGCTACATCATCATCATCTTCCCTTAAATCTCAGTTAACTATGGTCGGGATAACGAACTACAAGAAAGAACTAAACTGAAGAACTAAAGAACTACGTTACAATATCCTACAATGTAATATAATTCAGCGGCATCAGCAACGATATGGAATAGGCTTAAACAGCCATGAAAATTAATTTACACATGATATTCTTTATGCTACAATTGTACAGCAAGCTTACCTGAGAAGCAGTAGGTCATCGGTTCAAATCCCAGTCCGACCATCTCTGATAATAAATAACTCTTGCGACAGGGATTTTACAAGTTCCACTTGACCATTATTGTACAATCAGTCATTAAGTAAATGTAACTGTAAATATGTCTATGTCAGACATATTTCAAGAGTGAGTGATGCAAAACTTTTGAATTCACTAAAGCTAAAGAAGAAAGGAAACATCGATTGTCAAGAATAATAAAAAGTTCTACAGAGATTGAGTGATAGATCCCTTCATATCATAGATCATGAGCAGGATTGAGTGATAGATACATTCATATCATAGATCATGAGCAGGATTGAGTAATAGATACCTTCATATCATAGATCATGAGCAGGATTGAGTGATAGATACATTCATATCATAGATCATGAGCAGGATTGAGTAATAGATACCTTCATATCATAGATCATGAGCAGGATTGAGTGATAGATACATTCATATCATAGATCATGAGCAGGATTGAGTAATAGATACCTTCATATCATAGATCATGAGCAGGATTGAGTGATAGATACATTCATATCATAGATCATGAGCAGGATTGAGTAATAGATACCTTCATATCATAGATCATGAGCAGGATTGAGTGATAGATACATTCATATCATAGATCATGAGCAGGATTGAGTAATAGATACCTTCATATCATAGATCATGAGCAGGATTGAGTGATAGATACATTCATATCATAGATCATGAGCAGGATTGAGTAATAGATACCTTCATATCATAGATCATGAGCAGGATTGAGTGATAGATACATTCATATCATAGATCATGAGCAGGATTGAGTAATAGATACCTTCATATCATAGATCATGAGCAGGATTGAGTGATAGTGATAGATACCTTCATATCATAGATCATGAGCAAGGATTGAGTGAATGACACCTTCATATCATAGATCATGAGCAAGGATTGAGTGAATGATACCTTCATATCATAGATCATGAGCAGGATTGAGTGATTGATACCTTCATATCATAGATCATGAGCAGGATTGAGTGATTGATACCTTCATATTATAGATCATAAGCAAGGAATGAGTGATTGATACCTTCATATGATAGATCATAAGCTCATTGGAGAGCTTGCTGCGATGCTGAATGTCTCGCACTTTCTTGTACATGAGACTCTGTAACGTAAGAAAAAAATAAAAGACATTTAGTATTTTATGAGCTAACAAGCACGTGGTGGTCCAAGTTAAAGCGATTTTGCATATGTTTGCTAACTTCTGATCGCTCTCGATCAATCAAAGTAGAAGAACAAAATGGTAGCTTATACTACAACCACCAATAAAAAATTACTAATACAGGATCACACAATTAGGTTCACAGAAAAAATAAACTTTACAAAGTACCTATATAATACTCAGACTATCTTAGAGATACTTAATCTAATATTGACCAATGACCATATATGGCAATTGTGCATGTTTCCTTCTAATTGTGAGTAATTTCATTATTTCTCAGATACCACCTAACGATAGCAATACTCCGGAGAACGTACACTGCATTAACCTATGAGAGATCACATACGTGCAATATGCTGACACAGCAGAAAACAGAGAAAGACTTGACAATGTAACCTATGAGAGATCACTTAAGTGCACTATGCTGAGTCGCAGAAGATGGAGAAAGACTTGACAATGTAATCTATGAGAGATCACATACGTGAACTATGCTGACGCAGCAGAAAACAGAGAAAGCCTTGGCAATGTTCTCATCGTACTTGGAGAACCTCACTCCGTTGATCTTATTACATAGCTGAGCCACGCCTATCACTTCTCCTTGCTCGTCCTTTATAGGAAAACATAGGATGTTCCTGTATGGCCAATCAATCAATTAATCAAACTGATATTCAATCTATGAAACTGCAACAATCAATCGATCAATCATAACTCATAACATATGACCTGTGTATCAATCTATGAGAAGTGACATATTATAAATACTGAGATTTTTTTATAAGTAGTGAGAGAATATAAAAAATAAAAAGCTAATGTTAACGTCAATTTCCTCACTCGAAAATGAAACCAGTGACGGGCAAGCCCAGGTTTTGAACCTCGCACATACTGATCCAAGGTAGAATATCTTACCGACATCGCCACTGGCTCCAGCCAGTGGCGATGTAAGATATTCGACAGCGAATATATATATATATATATATATATATATATATATATATATATATATACATGTACATATATATATATTTATATTATAAGTATAATTATATATATATAATTATAATTATATACATATAGTATAATTATATATATATATATATATATATATATATATATATATATATATATATACAAGATATACAAACATAAATATATATATATATATATATATATATATATATATATACATATATATAAAACACTGATAAAGCATTATAAATTTCCAGACCTACGCACTGATTAGACTTGATAAGATAATTAAATCTTATGAATTACAAACCAATACTATTTAATTATGATATAAAATCACTCCAACTACACACCGATATGACTGATATGATTTAATCATGACAATCATTGCTAGATTTATACATTGATGAGACTGATATGATTTAACCATGATAATGATTGCTAGAACTAAACATTGGTAAGTGACCATAAGTCCATCATGATTTACTAGATTTATACACTGTCACGACTGATTATGAATCAAATCATGATATATCGAATGATAATCCAATGATGATCAAATGATAATCTAATGATGATCAAATGATGACCAAACGATGATTAATTGATGTTCAAACGATTCTCAAATGATAATAAATTGATGATCGAATGATGATCGAATGATGCTCAAATGATGATCAAATGATGATCAAATGATGCTCACATGATGATCAAAAGATGATCGACTGATGATCAAATGATGCTCAAATGATAATAAATTTATGATCAAATGATGATCGAATGATGATCAAATGACGATCAAATGATGATCGAAAGATGATCGAATGATGATCCTGGGCTCGCCCATCACTGACATCGCTTTCGAGTGAGGAAACTGACGTTAACCTTAGCTTTACCAGCTTTAATCCAATGATGATCAAACGATGATCAAATGATTCTCAAAAGACCTGGTTCTAAAACCCGTTGCTTCATCAATGCCACGATAGAACAGAGGGTGAGCATAAGTGTCCTCTATGTTCAGCAGCTCTCCTTAACAACACACAATCATGTCATATGCAATTGTAATTTAAAAAAATTTCACATACATGTAACAAATATGCATATACTTGTAAAATAGCGTTTTCTGCGTTGCTTCCTCATAATTTGTTAATTATACTATTTCGACCGTTTCATATGATTTACTCAGTATGCTCAAATCATTGGCCGTTATACTAGGTTCGGTTTTCAAGTACCTTTTTTCCAAATCTAATACAATACGACTTATTTGTATTTAATTCAAGCCCTACGTCATTAAGACTTTTACAACACATATTAATCATAGTTTGTGATTCACTTTTCGGAGGCGAAATTAATATAAGATCGTCAATATACATAAAAGAGCCATAACCATAGCCCTATATCCAATCGATTTGTTAGTTAATTAATAAACTTAGTTCCCAACATTTTCGATTCCAATTTTCGATGCCGGTATTCAGATTCACAACCTCATAAGAAGAAATGGAACCAGACCGTATTTATTTAATATCTATTCTTAATCTTGCAAATATGCGGTAATAATATTCATATATGCACAAAACTCTTAACTGCTGCAACAGCCTTTTCCGCCATGTTAATTAACTATAAAATGTCCATTGAGGACTAGAGCGGCAATTACATTATTAATTAATTCATTATCTACCTGTATATTAGTTTTAACATGCCTTGTACACTTTAAAGTACAACAGCATAAGAGCCAAAGAATTTGAGCACACAAGTCTTGGGCTGTTACAGTACTTATAATTATTTTATCACATATGCAAGTAAAGAAAGGCCTCAAATAGGGGATTGACTGATGAGATGACGTAAGACAGAGAGGATTTGAGACAGTCTATTCGTATCCCGACCCTAATTAAACTGGGATTCAAGGGAAGATGATGATGATGATGATGATGATATGCAAGTAAAGAAAGGAAACCTACCTGTTGTAGCGACATGTCCAGCTATACCCTGATCAGCTGGCAGGCGTAACTCGCCTGTCTGTCAATTAAGAAACAGACAATTACATATTAGTACAGCGTTACCTTCATTAACTACCAATATTAAGTTAAATGATAGGATTTATATAACGTCACGATTACCAATTGTCCCAAAAACGTGTTCAAATTTCACATGTGTTCGGTCTCAGCACATTTTAGACTGGTTTTTAAGAGATTGACTAGTACAGAAAGTGCTGTCAGAAGCGTCCCTGATATCGTTGTCAGATGACGAATATATTAACAAATTTGTTGAAATTGTTTTAGTAATGAATTGAAATCTAATGAGTTGTTCAGCTTCGTAGAAACGATGCCAAGAAACTAGCCAGTAGTATTTAAAATAACTTATTATCTAACAGAATCCAGAGATTGTTTCAAATAAACTAATCCAACAGAGCTTTCAACACGAAATGGAAAATTAGCCGTGTGCATTATTTCATATTATTTATTAGGAAGTCAAATGAAAATTACTATTATACGATAAATTAAAACACGAAAATCACATTTAATTACTATAATACATGCAGAACTTACAGCATCTCTCTCTTGACTAGCATCTCCATCAAATACTTTAGCAATTAGCTCGTTGTGTTCTTTATCCAGAAGGAAAACAGAACATCTGACAATCAATACATCAACAACAATTAATCAATTAGAGACGGCATTGATAAGAGTTTTATTAGCAAAAAACCAAAGCAACTCCGTCAGATTACATCATGCTGGCATTTTGCTTTGTCAAAATAGTTTATATTTTGAGCTCTAACTTCATTTACACTCAAAATTTTGTTATATACTTTTCACAAGTCAATTTTGAAGAAAATGACGTGATGGAAGATTGCATTATGTTCAGACAGATAAATTGACGTAGTATGTTCGATCGTCCATTGCATGCGATGTAATATGTATGTAGGTACGTATATGTAACAAAATCAAAGTAGAAAATTCTCTCAAGATTCTCTATAATCTTTTTTGACTCATTTTCTGAATTTTGCAAGTTTATCGGGCCTTTTCTTCTCTCATAAGCTTGAATTTGTCGTTCAGTAGTGCTCGATAATTTCATTGACGACAGTAATACTCTAATTGTTGTTGTTGTTGTTATAAATAACATCGCTGCCTTGAAATATCAATGATGAAACGTCAAGTTGATCGCTCCGTAAGTCGTGCACAGTGACTCATAGTATACAAATGATTTTATTCAACTAGAGAACTAAAACAATTGATCGTCAAAGAAATGATGAAAAATATTGACAATGAACTCAAACCGTTCAGCTTTTGTAAGATTTCTGGCCTCCTGCATCACTTCTCCCAACAGAGTGGTCAGATCCTCTGAAATATCAATCAATTATTTAGCCAATCATTAAAACTCATCAGTCTATAGTCTCTTATTGAATCACACAATCAATCTACTGTGGGATCTTTATCAATATCCCCAGCTAACTAACAGACTGTTTAATAGCGACAGCGACAACAACAACAAGTAAAATAGACAATACTACGTTCTTCCTTCATATATAATGTCATCTATAGCACCTTAATTTCAATCTGATACAAAATGCAAATGGCAAATAACTATTACCTGGTCTAATTAATGCCAAAGAACAGAGAATCAATTCATGGATTCAGGAAAGAAGCAATCCATTTCTTAATCAACGGATTATACTGATTACTAGTGTTTAACAAATATTTTTCATAAACAATCAACAGGTCTGATTAGAATTATTTCACTTTGAATCCGGCTAATAGTAAGTAACCTTACGTGTGAATCAATATCATTGAACACAGTTTAAAGATAAATCACGCAAGAGAGAGAGGAGAGAGAAAGAGAGAGAGAGATAGATAGAGATTTAAAATCTTTAAGTTCAATCACAATATCAATGAATAAGTAGCAAACATACATAATAATCAGATGATAAATACTAAAGCAGCATAATACATACCTTCAGAATCAAACACTAGACCATCAAAGAGGACAAACTATACACATCGCACTGCAAACAAGAGCGTTCACACAGTTAAGAGAATTGACCTCAAAACTAGATATCAAATAGGTGTTATAAATTTATAATTACCTACATAACTGGTTTTAAACACTATTAAAAATATTCATCTACACTGGCTTGGAAACAACAAACCTAGATGAGAGAATAGATTGGTTGCCACTTGTAGTAGAACCTGAGTTTGTGTTTTTAGCCTCCTCTCATTCTGTACTGCTATAGTGCTGTGTAGCACTGCAGCAGTGTACGTAAAACAATGCTCCACTGATCTCTCGTCTTCTTCTGTAAATCTACATCAATCCGTCAGTAAATCAACAAATCAATCAATCCGGAAAGCACCAATCAGTCAATCAATCAACCAATCAATCAATCAGTTGAGTACTACAGCCGGTGTATAGGTAAAACAATACTTTATTGTCTTTTTCTGCAAATTTACAACAACCAATCAACTAATCAGTCAGTAATATATTCATCAGGAAATAGTCAAGCAATCCGACAATCGATAACAATCATCCATATAATATCACGCCATGTATGGACAATGAATGTTCGACAGCTCTCCCATTTTAATTAAAGGTATTTCTGTATCATTCAACTAATAAATCCAATCAATCAAATGCATATCGGTAATAATCAACAAATCAATACATTCAATTAAATGTATCAATGTATCAATCAAATATCTATATCAGTCACCCATTATATCCAATCAGTTAATCAAATGTATATCAATCAACTAAACAGAACCAATCTGATTAACCAATCAATCAAGCAATCACACCAAAAAATAAAAAACATAAGATCAAGAAGTTATTTGATAGAGTACAGCGTAAACAAATATGACAGCACTCATAATACATTTTAACGTGTCGCACACATTTTAACTGAACGGCTCTCTATTAACTGTACGCATTATAAGAAAAGTAAGCTCAATGTGATTTCCAAAGAAAATATTCGAGCATAGTGAATATATATGGCCTTTAGACGTAATTGAACTAAAATAATAGTAGTGCTATCTTAATCTCCAAATTATTTTATATTTAAAAGTAGAATAAAGAAAATCAAAAGAATAAGAAGACAGAAGAACTTGGACAAGATATCGAAAAAGCCGGCAGTGCAAGAGAAATTAAAAATACAGATACAAACAAAATGATATACCTATCACAGCCGATCCTATTGACAAGGCAAGCAATGGCCATGACATCATTGGTCACTCTACAGATCACTGGTATACATATGAAAGAATTTATGTCACGGGGCATATACTCTCGCAGAGACCCAAAATCTTCCTGTAACAACAAAATATCATATTTACAATTATTATCTTGACATAAATCAAAGCTGGAAATCTTAATAGTAATAAAGAGGAATAGTCCAGCACCAGCAGCTGCTGTATTCTAACAATTAATACTCAGCGTAGATCACCATATCACAAGTAATAATAATTATGATCTTACAAATCTTATCAGGTTGATTGGGATAACAATAGCACCAGTAGTAACAACTATGATCTTACAGATCTTATCAAGTTGATAAAGCCAAAGCTAAAAGCTAACGTTAACGTCAGTAAAGCTAATAATAGCACAAGTAATAACAACTATGATCTTACAGATCTTATCACGTTGTCAAGATGTATAACTATAAATAGCCACCTATATCATATGAAGTTTACCAAGAATTGAATAAAGTCCACAGTATTTAGGATTTAGTAAGTTGACCAAGATTATAATAATAAATAGTCATACACACCTTTTCAATTAGACTAAAATTTATTATAATAACTGATGTCATAAAGATCTCTACAATGTGAGCAAGATTTATATTCGTATCTATAATCTTATATATTTCGTTAAGTTGATCATAATTTTTAAAAAAAATAGAGTCAAGCAGAACTAAACGAGTTGATAAAGACATATTAACAATAGACATACTGAAATTTTCAACTTGATCAAGATTCATAATAAAATTACAAGATTACAGACCTTTTCAAGTTGATCAAGACTTAGAGATTTCTTTGTTGATATAACTGCCGAGAATCCTCTACGATTTATCTACAAATACACACTCGCTGTAGTTATAAAGAACTACATAAGATAATAACTACATAAATAAGCAATTCATTTTGATGATAGGTTCAATCAATGAATGAATTGATTGTTCCTGCATGTCATATTTAATATCTCATACTTTAACAATTTTTGCAAGAGAGAGATGTGTTTATTTCAGCATCAACACCAAATAATTATTTGAGACATAATTTTTGTAGTTATTTATTCTAAGTGTCAACTGTGACATAGATCTGATATTAAGCGTAGCATCCAATAGATTGATAGAAGTCAATAGTAAAAGACCAAAGTGATTCGAACAAAATCTCTCTCTCAATGCGCCGCCTACTGGCAGGTCCATGGCATATAACTCCTCCACTCCTCTCTGTTTTCCGTTTCCCTCTTCACATATGAGCGGATCTTTAAATCATCTAACATTCCTAATCTCGGTCTGCCTCAGCTTCTCTTTTCTTCTATTCAACCTTCTATGAAATCGTTTAGTATACCCTCTCCCCTCCGCCAGAATGTGTCCTATTCAGTTATTCTTCCTGCTTCGTAATGAATTTATCAACTGTCTATCGATACCAATTCTCTCCAGAACTTCTTCATTTGTAACTTTTTTGGTTCAGCTAATCTGCTTCGGTCTTCTCAATATCCATAATTTCAACGTTTTCAGTTTTCCGATGTCTTCCTTTGTTAGTGTCTATGTTTCATACAAAATACAACAGGAAAATACAGTAAATAAAATTATATACTACGTGTAAATACAGTAATAAAGGTAAACAAGTTAAAATATTTGCAACACACCAAAGTACATTATACTCACCGGAATCCGTACTTCTTCTTGTAAAACAGTACTTCCAATTACCTACAGAACAATATGAATATATACTGCGACTGTGAAACAATCTATCTATAAAACCTACCCATTGGCAGGATCAAAGTGCATATGCATGCATGTAATTTATTTGAGAGATCAGATTGAATTCAATAAGGCATGACTCGATTTTAAGGAAAAAATTTTTTCTAAGGTGGTAACTTTGTGAAACAAAAGCTTCCGGATTTAACCATTTCAATCATTGAAGAGAGAAACTATTAGTTAATACTTGTCATATTATGATGTCAAAAAATCAAATGATGCCCAAATGATGAAGAGAGAGAGAGAGAGAGAGAGAGAGAGAGAGAGAGAGAGAGACAGAGACACACAGAGAGTGGATTACTAGAAACACCAGAGTAAGATTAATACCTGACAAAATAACTCCTGCAGCTCTGTGTCTATAAGTAGTAGGAAACACGATTCAGAGTTAGTCCTCCTGATTAGCTATATTAATCAATCATTAAATCAAACTTTCAATAGTTCAATCAACAAATTAGTCAATAAGTTACGCATAATTATTAATTATAAAAGTTCCACAAATTAATGGATTGAACAGTTAATCAATCAATAATTTATTCTGTCAAGCAATAAATTGCATTATTAATCGACTGATCAATGAATTAATAATTGTTTTACCTTTTTCATACATAGTACATGCATTTTTCTCATTCTTTTCAGTTTTATTGCTATGGGAAAGTTTATATGAATACAATTTTAAATCAATTAGTTACTAACTTAATTATTTCTCAAATCAATTAATGTTCTTAGCGTCGATCTTAAATTTTTAATAATTTTGTAAATAGTTTTCAGAGTATATCTGATTAGTTGAGTTTATCAATAGATATACTTGCATATAAACAATTGTTCGCAAAAACAAATGGAGAATCATTAGGATGGAAAACACTATTGGCAGTATCAGTAAAATATGAAACAATAACAAAAATATACGAAGATAGTTCAAACGAATGACAAAAAAGTTAGATATCAATCAGAAATAATAAGCATTTATTTATTTTCATCTAGTAATAGAGACAGTTCACTCACATATTTAAGCACTTTGAGCTGAAGAGATGTGGCATCCTGGTCATATAAATTAGCTGTAAAAAAACAATCAATCTCTTATGTACTAATCTTCGAACGCATCCTTTTCTTTCAACTTTCTCTGGCAGGATTAAGACATATCTCTTCACATCATATATACTATACTTCGTCTATCCTGACCATCTCATTTTCATCAGACCAAAATCGTTTAGGACTGAAGTGTCTGACTCTTGCAGATCGGTTAGGTGCATTGATCTGTAATGGTGTGCGCAATGGGGTCGTCTCTGACACCATCCCTGGATGATAAAACGGACGTTAAACCTTTACTATTATTATTTATTTATTATTATTATTATTATTATCATTATTATTACTATCATTCTTCTTCTTAAAAAGCTGCTAAAGCTAAAGTTAACGTCGGTTTTCTCACCGAAAGCGATGTCAGCGACTGGCGAGCCTAGGATTTGTACTCCGCACAAATTGATTATCAATAAATCCGTCTAAATATACATAGTTTAAAATTTAACTTTCATAGCAGTTCACTATGACTGATTGAGTTTATTAATTGCTATATAATAGCAATTAATAATTCCTCTCTGTCGAATGTCTGGGTCGAAAGAAGAAAAGCTTATACATTATCAGACAAGTGTCGGGGGAGCGGATATGGCACAACAGTTAGTGTGTTCGACTAGGAAGAAAATGGTTTGAATTCAAAACTCAGGTCAGCCAAAACAAATGGATATCACCAAAGAAGGTTAACCATGTATCAGAGCTTGCTGCCAATTAGCGCTATCAACAGTAAAGAAAAGATAATCGCAGAAAGGAAACAATCTCGAAATTATACGCATTGACACTGCCAAGTACTGACAGCACAGTGGATAAACTACTGACAGCACAGTGGATAAAGTACTGACAGCACAGTGGATAAAGTACTGACAACACAGTGGATAAAGTACTGACAGCACAGTGGATAAAGTACTGACAATACAGTGGATAAAGTACTGACAGCACAGTGGATAAAGTAATGACAGCACAGTGGATAAAGTACTGACAGCACAGTGGATAAAGTACTGACAGCACAGTGGATAAAGTACTGACAGCACAGTGGATAAAGTACTGACAACACAGTGGATAAAGTACTGACAGCACAGTGCATAAAGTACTGACAGCACAGTAGATAAAGTACTGACAGCACAGTGGATAAAGTACTGACAGCACAGTGGATAAAGTACTGACAGCACAGTGGATAAAGTACTGACAGCACAGTGGATAAAGTACTGGCAGCACAGTGGATAAAGTACTGACAGCACAGTGGATAAAGTACTGACAACACAGTGGATAAAGTACTGACAGCACAGTGCATAAAGTACTGACAGCACAGTAGATAAAGTACTGACAACACAGTGGATAAAGTACTGACAGCACAGTGGATAAAGTACTGACAGCACAGTGGATAAAGTACTGACAGCACAGTGGATAAAGTACTGACAGCACAGTGGATAAAGTACTGACAATACAGTGGATAAAGTACTGACAGCACACTCGATAAAGTACATGTATAATAGTTTAATGACTTGCACTAGATTGATACAATTAAGTAGTGACAATAAAATGGAAAAAATACTAATAAGTAGTGACAACACAATGGATAAAGTACTGCTAAGTAGTGACAACACAATGAAAAAAGTACTGCTGAGTAGTAATAACACAATGGATAAAGTACTGCAAAGTAATGACAACACAATGGAAAAAGTACTGTTGCGTAGTAACAACACAATGGAAAAAGTACTGTTGAGTAGTAGCAACACAAGGGATAAAGTATTGTTGAGTAGAGACAACATAATGGATAAATTACTGTTGAGTAGTAACAACACAATTGATAAAGTACTGTTGAGTAGAGACAACACAATGGATAAGTACTGTTGAGTAGAGACAACACATTGGATAAAGTACAGTTGATTAGTGACAACACAATGGATAAAGTACTTTTGAGTAATGACAACACAATGGATAAAGTACTTCTGAGTAATGACAACACAATGGATAAAGTACTTCTGAGTAGTGACAACACAATGGATAAAGTACTTCTGAGTAGTGACAACATATTGGACAAAGTGTTACAATCGCAAAGTAAAAAATTACTATAACTGGTCGTTAACACATACCGCATAGAGCAAGTACGGATTCATCTTTAGATGTCATAAAGCTGGTCGTAGATACTCTCCTACTCTCTCCCACGCTCAATCTAAATCCCAACAGATCAGAGTCTGTGTCCCCACCTCCGCCTAACTCTCTGCCCCTTCCTGTACTACCATCATGATACGACTCACTGCCACCCATAATGTCACAAACCCCAATATCGTCCGGTTCGTGAATATTTATTGCCATAGAATTATCACTAATGCTAAACCGAGGGGGGCAGATAGCTGACTGGTTTTTTACGACCACGGAGCTTGCCGTCGATTGACTGCTGACTGCCAACGAACTCACCTCCGATTGATTGACTAGATTTGCATGATTCAGTCTATAGGAATGTAGAGGACAAATAGGGGGCAATGACTGAGACTGACCAATCTGGGTGGGCACTGTACCAGATGATTCTAATTGAGATACATGAGTATTATCAGTCACAGATATATGTATTTGACAGTTATCTAGTATTGTATTTTGTCGAGTATCTGACAGATTATTAGTTGTTTTATTGTTAGTTAAAGGCGGTGCAGGACATGTGCATGATATAACGAAGCCACACGAGGGACACGAGCAGGATATAGTGGCAGCTGCTGATATTGCTGGGCTACGAGAAGAAGCAGCAGCTGACAGCTGAGACCTGACGACTGGCGTAGCTGTACAGCTGGTGTTCAGCTCCTGCTGCTTTAATCTTCTGTAGCTGATGACAAACTGAGAGCAATAAGAAAATACAACTAAATAATTATACTATTAACCAATCTGCAGTCAAATATCAAAAATAATTGCCCTCGTTTAACGTATTGTTCTGTTATTGTAGCCTAATTTGTAGGTGTGTCCTTCTCCATGGTTAATCATGTACTGATGGCTAATCGTCATCAGCTAGAAACACTTGTTCTGCAAGATCAAGCGATAAAGCAGATGGATGAGGTCAAGGTCAAACTCGTGTTGAAGGTTAACGATCACATCGTTCAAGGGTACTTATGGTTGTAACCTCAGAGGTACAGCCAACCAATAAGCCATTCAATCTCTCATGAGATAACTACTAACAGTTTCTATCTAAAGGGTGTTTGTTGTAGATTGTTAATTCACGCGCACGTCTATCGAATCATTTAGTTATTTATATATTTAATAAATCAATCGATCGATAATGAAATCAATAAAAAGATCAATAAATATATAATCATTCTTTCAAATGACTATCAATCAATCAGGGTTTCATATTAATTGGTAATTGTATATTTCTATCACTTAGCTTGGTTGAGGATTAGCTTGGTGTAAGTCTTTATTATGCTGACTAGAAGTTAAGGTAAACACATTATAGTGAAATTATGTATCACTTTTTCTAAAAACACGTTTAAATCGTTAGGCAGCCAAAGTAAATTATCCAGGTTACTAATATAATAATAACACACATTATAGTGAAATAATCAGCTATGTTGATATCTATCACTTTTAATACCACATGTTATATCCGTTGGGCAATTTAGTCCATTTTCCGTGTAGCCAGTCCAGTGAATGTCCGAGATTTTGCTCTCAGATCAGCGCGGCTGGGAATCGAACCCACGAGAGTTCGATTCACCTCTGGGTCTGTCATTTAAAACTTCATGACGTTATCTACACCCTTAACCATTGCGCTATTGAGACATTCAATGTTACCGGTCCAGTGAATGTCTGACATTTTACTCTCTGATCAGCACAACCGGGAATCGATCCCACGACATCAGGAACAGCCATTTAATACTACAGAATGTGATCTGATACTCAGCACACTGAGCTAATTAGACATTCGCTAGATCTAACACGAACCTGTTTAGATAGAGGTAACAGCTAAACACAAATGTGATATACATGTGCGCCACGTGCTGACAAAAATATCTAATTAACTTTAAAAGGTTAAACGTGAGACTTCCAAGTGATCTACAACCTAACAACTTTACTCAATCTCGTCTATTCTTTCTCTCACCCCCTGTCTGTCTCTCTCTCATCTCTCTCTCTCTATAGCTCTATCACTTTCATATCTCTTCTCTCTCTCTTTAATATCTCTTTTCTTCTCTCTCTCTATCTCTATCTCTTTCTCTCTCTCTCTCTCTCTCTCCATGTGTCAATCAATGTTTGATCTATTTCTTGCAATACTTTGATCTAGCTTTATTTTATTTGATTGTTATACGTAAAGACCTGGAATGTGTCTTTTCTTACGTTTCAAAAGACTGCCATGTAGACTGAAGCCTATAACGTTTCGCTAAGATAATTATATCCACATACCTGCTTCTCGAGGAATGATAAGTGCTGATGATCCTCTGAAGTTAGGCGATCACATACAACCTAAAATGTCATTACAATCATGCTATGTTTAGTCTAAAATTTGACCTAGAGCACAGAAAAGATGACACGTTCAGTTTAAAAAATTACTTCCTCAGCAACATTTCCTTTAATTTTATGCGCATACCCCGGTAAATGATTAAATTACAGCGCAACTGTCATCAATCCCTTAAATCAAGTCATATTCCACCGAAACGCTGGATTTCTGACGTGCTTTTCATAGTTTTAAATACTCTTTTATTAAGTACCTTAACAAATAAAATAACAAATGAAATTACCGTACAAATTATTATAAAACTAGCAACCAGTAGCTTCTAAAATTCTAACAATAAAAAAAGAAATTCACAAATGTTTAATTTACTCTTAGAATTTACTTCATACAGCTTTGAAACTTTAGCATTTTAAAGAGTACGGCATGTCTAGCCAAAGAGTTCGAGAACCAGTTGGAATCACAGATCTACGGAGTAAAAAGTGTCACACTTACCGCGTATAGGCAAACGATAAGATTCTGCTGGCAGTCATACACCGGTGAACAGACCACTAATAAACAAATAAAACAAAAACATTTCAACAAAATGATCTACGACTGACGTATTTCAGTACATGTATGCATACATGCATACGTACATACATACAAACATACATACCTACATAAAAACATGCATACATACATATATAAATATGTAAATACATACATACATACATACATACATACATACATACATACATACATACACACACACATACATAAATACATTCATACATACAATAATCATATATACATACATACATACACACATACATACATACATGCACTGCTTTACAGATAATCTCTTAATTAACTTAAGAAACATAGTACTATGCGAGCACATAAAGAAGACCATATAAAATCTTATTTATGCGATAATTTTTTAATATATGCTACATTGTATATTACACAGGCATTTAAGGCACCTACAGCTAGCTATCTATGCGTTCAAAAAATTAAATTGGGCAAAAATTACAAGTAGTCAATAAGTGTCAATTAAAATACAAAATATTAATTAATTATCAATTAAGATATACCGATAGTGGTTAACTAATAGTGTAAAGTTGATGACAGTTCTTTTACGCTACAACTCAGGATAGATCACACAAATAAAAGAAAGACACGGGATTTTTATGGAATGCTAGAAATAGTACGTGTGCAATGAAAACAAATCAACCTTGATTCTTCAGTAAAAATTACTAAACAACCGTACACGTTGCAGGCTTCTAACAGTGAAACATGCACAACATCAGTCACAATCAAAATTTTCTAAACCCAGTTGGATGACAGCTTACGCTTACTACAGGCATTGTGAAACGAAGACAACATAAAATAGAAATAAAATAAGGTTAGTCACAAATGAAAATTTATAACTAAATATCAGAATCCTGAGGTGTACAGTGAAATATCCAAACTTAGATGTGATTCAAACACAAATACGTGACATCCAAACACAGATGTGATTGAAACTACCTATTAGTCTTTTACACATGGAAACTGATTGCTATAAAGAGAATCACATGTACGATGAACACTTGTACATGCATATGAAAACTACATTTAGCACTAAACAAGAACTCATTTATTTAACGATATACACATTTTCTTTATACACAGTCCAGCATTTACCTTCCGTACAAATTGACACATTCACCGCGTACAAATCTACACATACTTAATTTTCTATAGCACAACTAATATATATATAATATATATATATATATATATATATATATATATATATATATATATATATATATATTAACAAACACAAAAGCACAAACAAGTACACTCAATTACACATACAAAGAACAACAAAACTCTAATGTAACTGCTGAGTGTTCATTAACGTTAAACTGGCAGTTGTATCATTACCAGGAGCCGCAGCATAGATAACAGATCCAGCAGCTGCACTGAGCAACAGCTGTTAGCAGTACTCACAACGCAGCATCTACACTAGCTGTTATAGCAGTGCTCACAAAGCAACAGCTACACTAGCTGTTATATCAGTATACAATATATAACACAAGGAAACACAAACAGCAGTAGCAGTAGTCCACTTTAAAGCAAAATATAATCTTATAATAATTTAAAAGTCGATTTCACGTGTTCGTCGTACTCTTGTTCCCCTCTTTTATTATTTCTGTCCCAATTTTTCGCTGAATGGTTTGTTTATTTTTTTTAATTTGCCGCCTAATAGAGATCTGCATAAATGGAGGTTTATAACAATGGCTATTCATGCAGTGCTTTAAACTTACTTCTCTAAACCCTATTGACCCTCTAAACCCCACTATCTCGATCTGTCTTGTCTTATCTACACAATCAGAGCGACAGATTCAAAGAACATAAGCTAAAAATAATTGGAACTCTAAAAGAGAAGCAATAAGAACTCAGACTTTGATTTGTAAGATATTCAGAAAGAGGAAATCAAGTAAGCTTTACGCTAAGAGAAAAAAGATTTGTTTTGATTTGTAAGATATTCAGAAAGAGGAAATCAAGTAAGCTTTACGCTAAGAGAAAAAAGATTTGTTTTGATTTGTAAGATATTCAGAAAGAGGAAATCAAGTAAGCTTTACGCTAAGAGAAAAAAGATACCAGCAAAGTGGAGAGTGGGGGGACAGGAAGAGAGAGAGAGAGAGAGAGCCAGAGAGAGAGAGAGGGACAGAAACAACAAGGAAGTGACGCAAACACGGAGAATGAAGGTAGTATTGACGCAAGGCTTAGAAGAAAATCAAGACGGAAAGATATAGTACAGGTGAGCTTTTAACTTGAAGGCATTCTCAACCTGAAGTCTGTCGCCGTCTAAAAGCATCCTGTATCTTACGAAAAATCAAGTACAAAGTTTCCATCTTTATCAAATTCAGAATAGAGCACGGAAGCATTTTTCCATGTAAGAGACAAAGCACTCATACGATAATTTCCAGTCATGTTCAGAGAAATGGTTTTGCTTAACTGGGCAACCAACCGCAACAGTCACCTATGTATATGGCTGGAGCCAGTGGCGAAGTCGGTAAGATACTCGACTGCGGATCAGTTGATGCGGGTTCAAATCCTGGGCTCGCCCGTCACTGACATCGCCAGTGAGGAAACTGACGTTAACCTTAGCTTTATATATTAATTGTTATTAATACAACTTCCACTAATGGCCTTGCGTTTTACCGGGCTCGCTGCACATCCGACATTTTATTCTCAGACACTATGGGGAGAAAACTGTTTTAGTTCTGTCTCCAACTGCAGAACTGTTTTAGTTCTGTTTTGTTCTGCGTAAAAAAACCAGACAGACAAGCCAACAATTGAACTAAGGACAATTTCAGAAATGAATCTTAAAAAATAAAATTATACCATATAATAATATCAACTTTCTATCTCTCTCTTAGTGTACAGCCTGTTGGTAGGTCAAAGGCATATGTCTCTTCAACACATTTTTTATCTGGTTCCATTATCCGGTTCCATTTTGTCTCGATTATTCTTCTAAGTACTTACACGAATCTTCACTTTTTAATCTTCACTTCTACTGTTCTCCGAAATTGATCCTTATTTTCTTCCAAATCGGCACATTCCATTTCCTTATACTAAAAGAGGCAATTGAAGGAAGAATAGAATGAAAAGGTTAGATGAAGATCGAGACTTAGGATGCTGGACGATTTGATGACTAATTTTGGATGTTGATGAGAAGAGAAAAGCAGAAGATAGAAATAAGTGGACGAATTATATATGCCTACTTCGGACCTGCTAATAGGCAGTGCACTAAGAGAGAGACATCTATTTTCTACATTTACATAATTAGTATACAGGGTTGGGATCAGAATAACGCAACTATTTAGAAGGCTTCACCTTTTCATCTCAATCCAACCGACTAACTCGTACATTTTATTGAAATAATTATAGTCGCCTCTACGTTAGATATAGTGCCAATATAAGACATGATCTTAATGCGATCGTGATTTAGAGTACAGACCTAAGTTCTTGACTTTCTTAGCAAATTAAATATGAAAAAAGCATAATATAAATATGAGCATGATACAAATGGGAGCATAATATACATGTAGGTCACGTGCAAGCAAACGTAGTCACGCTGCTTCAGGATAAGCCTACTACTTAGTGGACACGTCGAACAATGATTCGTCTAAATTCGCCTAAGCCTAATTATGTACTGTTTGCAAGTTCATTACAAATATCTAAACTGTTCTGGCAAACACAAGTTGGCAAATTGCGTATCAGAATGTCAGTTTCATAATTTCATTACAAACTGACATATTGATAACTTATGTCCCATTAACTAAAGATCCCTCATAAAACCCTATAAGCCTTCAAAAAAGTAGGATTTATTCTGTGTTATCTTATAAATTTAATGAGATAAGTGTAGGCCAGGAAATGCTGAATAAATCTAAATTAACTCTATTCATTAGAATAATTAAATCAAGTACAGAGAGTTTTGTTTTCTCCGTCATACATTTATTTGCATGCATAAAAGTTAATGCTCTACCGAGGGCTTAGCCAAGATATAGAATATCAGGGAGCGAATATTTTTGATTCAATTAGTTACCAAAAATTAGTTATACAAAAATGTATAACTTAACAACTAAATTACATTATTATAATTTGGCATATATTCAACTACATATTCCAAAATATGCAAATATCGCGGCCAAATTAACAAATTTATTCTTGCCGTCTTTAGGGAGACTATGCATCATACCTCCTCTAAAAAAGTTTTCTATCCCCTGCCACCTGTATCTACGCGCCAAAAGCATGCAGTGTTTTATTGATTGAATTCAATTATTTAATGATATATATATATATATAATACAAAATGCTTCAGGACTAGAAGATTTGAAATTTCCTCCGTCCAATAACTTCAATTATATAAAGTACATATTGACAACACGGAGGTTCTGAAGCTGATAAAAAAAGCAGCTACAGCTCCACACTCGCAGCAGCTGCAGCAGCTGCAGCAGCTGCAGCAGCTGCAGCTGCTAATTTTCTGTTTCTGATTTATCTCATACTTCACTACACGTAAACCCACACTAACAAAACAATAGGCACGGAAGCACTGGCGATAAAAACAAATACATTTCATGCAAACGAGCCAACATAGTTAAAACATTTGTGTGTAATAAGTGAATAATATATAATATCCCATCTATCCTGACTGTATACGAACTAACATTACAAAACAGACGACTGAAATTATCATGTGAATCGAAATAATAAATAAATCAGAAATGACAAAAACTTCCAGAAGTTTCAACATGGTTGACTGATCAGGAATTGAATCCAGATCGCACAATTCGCATGTGGCGCATACTCTATCAAGTACTGAACAGCTCCTACAATTATTTTGAAGTATGTACTGAAAATATCCACGCACAAAGCAAAATGACATATATACATGTATAGTGATTCAACAGAGAGTGAAAAAACACATAAAGTGCTCATAGCCACAAGGACATCCAGGTATGAAAACAGAAGTATAACAGTGCAACACATACACTACTAACACACATACAAACTAATTCATTCACATATACTGACGCATATTATGTAAAAAGGCTAAAAAACACTAAAACAGAACCATAAATTTATAAAAAAAATTGAAAGTCTACATAAACCAGTGCATATCTACACGATCATGCAGGTGTATCACGACGAATACAGAGGCACACCTAGGCATACACACGCAGATATCTACACAGACAGGAATACCGTTGTGTTTAAGCAGTCGTCGAGAACTGGAACTGATGAGAGAGGACATCCTTAGACCACAACAAAACCTATCTGCTGTCCGCAGTCAAGTGTGACACACAGAGAAAACATTAATCAGTACCAATTGTATTACCTAATCACGGTTACCCGTGTTGCGTCCGGGACACTGAAGAATAACCACACATGTCGTAAGAGGCGACAAAGCAAAACTGAGGAATATACTCAAGAAGTAATATTTTTCCCAAGCTATAGGCTACATAAGGTATGGTAGGGAATAGCCTTCAGTGAGTTGATAACTTGTTGATACATAGAGTTCTCTTCATGGAGCAAGAAAAAAGCCTATGGGCATGAAGATGAACCTAGGACCTGCCATTTACCAGAGCATTAGAGAGAGAGAAAAAAAGAGAGAGAAAGAGAGAGAGAGTGAGAGAGAGAGCGGTATTGAGAGAGAGTGAGAGAGTGTATGTGTTAGAACAGCAGGTTACGTATGCAATCCGATCACAACTTAGCTATATACAGCACATACGAATTGACAGAAAAGATAATCATTAAGACAGCAGCTTAGTAAAATCCATGCAAGCTGTAAAGCGGATGTTAACGTCAGTTTCATCTCTCGAAAGCGATATCAGTGACGAGATAGACCAGGATCTGAACCAGCATATACTGATCCCCTTTCAGATATCTTACCGACATCGCCACTGGCTCCAGTCCACATGTACACGCACATATAAACATGTACAATGGCATGTACATGACCTACACATGTACACGTACATATATACATGTACATGACCTACACACATGTACACGTACATAAATACATGTACAATGGCATACATACATGTACACGTACTAGACCCAGATTAAGCATTTTCTGAATAAAAAAAATATCATTCGCAGCATCCATTTTACAGCAATTTTATCCACAAGGCCTCTAATTAAGCAGTCTTACATTTATTTTAAAAAGAGGCAGGGGCAGGCCGAGATTAGGTATGTTAGATGATTTAAACACCCACTCATATGTGGAATTGAAGAGGAAAGCTGAAGACAGAGAAGAGTGGAGGCGTTATATACCATGGACCTGCCAGTAGGCAGTGCAATAAGAGAGAAATTTATTTTAGTATTAATCGAGTACACTTGCCTATAATTTGAATCTTTATACTCTTTGATATCTACTTACTCCAACAATCGCAATCACAATCGTTAATTACCGTTAATTATATGCCAGTGATTATCAAAAGCAGAACCCGGTAGGGATTTGAACCTATCGCCTGCAGCACTCGGTACACTAATAAGCTGATAACTAGGCATTATAATTGTACTACATCGAATCAATACAGCGGATTGATTGTAAGGTAATATTTTACGAGTGAAGGGCCGTACAAGATCAGAAATAAAGGCTTGCACGAAATAGCACAATGCAAAAAGAACTAAAGTAGCTCAATATTATAAACTTTCAATCGATACATCGTAGTGTATTTTCTAACGACACGACATATTTTTAAGCATGAAATATACGGCAATATGATACGTCAGAGAATCAGTATTCAGTTAATAGAACATTTAATTATATTGAGATAACTTTTCTCCATAACCAAGACACTTGCTTAACTCTTCAGTCTTATATTAATTCAGTTTAGCACAACCTCGTTTCGAAGGAGGGAAACTATCACTTTCAACTGCATATTGAAGACAACAGCTTTATCAATTTAAGTCAACTTTCAAGTACTTTATCGTTAACGTCAGTTTCATCGATATCAGTGACGAGAGAGGCCAGGATCTGAATACATGTATACTAATTGAAAGCAAATTAATTAATAATTGTCAGCAATGAAGATTTGAGGAATAAACAGTTTATTTAACAAGAAATATCTTCTCAGTCTCCTTGCGAATTTCACATGCGCATCGGTGGCATAGCAGAGTTCGTAACACAAGCGCTTACATTTATAAGGTCTCAGATTTCAAATTCACGGCTAGTTTGCCTCAGCCAGAATCCTGTTGATGCAGAATGGTTTTAACTATTAATAATAGTATTAAATAGTTTTTGCAAACTATTTCCACTGCCCATATGCCTTTTAGCAGATCTAAAATACGTTTGTAAAAAAATCAATTGAATTAATAACAAAATAAATTCAAATAAAAAAATAAAAAATAGTCCACTTTTCATTACGTAAAATGAGCAGGTGAGTCTTTTCCGCCTATGCATCGCGAAGCTAATCTGAAATTTTAAGCCTATCGCTTTTTAAGATAAACTTCTTTTCGAATAAAAGAATCGCAGCACAAACGCAGTATGTATATCAAAGTGGATTACTTTAAAAGAAAGATATCGATTACTCTTTTGTAATCCACTCGTTTATTCTGCTCAACACATAGGCCTACGCCGCCTACTCTGCAGTTCTTATACAATCTAATTCCCAATGATTTCTTCTATAGGCGACGATTTCTATTTTAGCAAAGCAACCCAAAAACCTTGTCATCCTTCTTAAAACCATCTTTTCCGACGAGTGAGCTATTAGAATGTTTGTTCATTTCATAAATTTTAGAACATAGAATACAATATAATGGTACAACGATTTCATTTCTGAGCATAGTATTGCCTAAACGTAAACCTTTGGATCTGATTAAGTGTTCAAAGCACAAATTCAAGTAGAGAATAATAATTAAAATATTAATCAACGCTCATACGTTAAGAACACATTAGTGACTATATATAATCAGATCACGCTGCTTGTACATCATCATCATCGTCTTGCTGACGTTGGTTTGGATCTTAGTGCTTTGTCACCTTTTGCGACACGTGCAGTCCACGATTGGTCTATTCTACAGCAACTCTGACACGATACGGATAAATGCTTGTACAATAAACTGAACGTCACATACACATTTCAGTTTTTCACAGACATTTTTACATCTTATGATTTAAAATTGCTCTGATTTGTGTAGGGAACCTTCCAGAACACAAGTCATGTGTTATGATACAATCAAATCGCATCGGAATCGGATCTAACATTCGACACTGCGCCTACTAATTCTGCCGGTAATTAAGCAATCGACATTGTTAGCGAACGTCTATAAAACAATCGGGCAGATCGTAGAGCGAGTGCAGACACCTTGTAGTAATAACAGCCCCATAGTCACGATCGTTAAAGACTTGTGTACACATACTGGAGTATTAATGTCTAGAAATACATTTATGACTTCCATATTCTTCTAATCTGAATGACACACAACTGGTAGTCAAATTAATTGAGAACTTGTTGGGCATTTGAGTCCCTTTTCTTATACTCTTTCATGCGCGTGTACATGCTAATATGTACTGCGAACAACCAAGTTCTAATCAATTAATCAATTCAAATCAACTAATTTTGGTATCATAAGTAGGCATCTATAGTCTCATCATCTTCTTCTTCCTTTGAATCCAAGTTTCGAGACAGTCAGGTACGAATCGACCTCCACTGAGCTCTGTCTCATACTATACAATCCCCTATAAACTCCTCCACTAAATTTATAAAATTTTGTAGCAATTTCTGGACTTAGGCGCTCACCAACCGAATGCTCATAAATATATAAATATCTATGAGCAGTATAAATAGTATACACTTTTTATAATAAATAGATGCTAAAAAGCTTCTGAAAGGCCCCAACATATGTGAACTTATAGATAAAGACTCACGCCACTTAACAGTATAGAGCACTCTTAAAACTAAGAAGCATGGTAGGATTGAGTAACCTAGTCGGAAAATGACCTTAACTAAGTCAATCTCTCTGTAATTATAATCCACTCTTGCTCTTAATGTAAGAACTTCGTGGCTTTTTGAAGTTTTTATTAATATGTTCACTGCGCATTCGAATGCTTATAATAATAATAATAATAACATAATGATAATAATAATAATAATTATAATAATAAAGGTTTAACGTCCATTTCCTCATACATGGATGATGTCAGGAACGTTGTGTCTACACATTATAGTACGCTGTAGTCTAAAAAATCGAGGAATATAACATCCAGGTGAGAGTGTAGTTCAATATTTATCCACGGGGAGTCGATACTACACGGTCTTCACACGTGTTGTCGGTGCCTCTACGTCAAAGCAATCCCCTTACATGGAAACTATATCTGCCAATAAAGTACCGATTGCGTTTATTAATAGAGACAAGAAACTAAAAATAAGCAGCGATTGATACAACTCTGCCGGGATTAGTATTAAAACACTTTTAACATATTGTATTGAAATAAATTTCGATGGTTTACTTTCGAATATACCGCTTATATTGCTAATATACTTGTAAGTAAAATATAAAGCATGAAAAATTCATAATAAGAGTAAAAGCTGTGATTTAAAAGTATAAAATCGTTTAACATGTTTTAAGCTTCTGGTAAAGATATAAGAATTCAAAAAATATAGTTGTGATAATCAGTTACAAAGCTGCAATAATCAATTACAAATCTGTAGTAAACAGTTACAAATAGCTGTAACTGATTATAAATTAAAGCATAATGCAATGCAGAATAAATTGACCTTTTAACATATTGTAAAATGTTCAACGCGAATGCACCAAATTCCATCACACTGCACGTCATCTTATACCTTTACTCTTAGGCCAAAGCCTTATTTCATAAAGTGTTATATAAGTGAAAGAGAAAACATTTGTAATTAAAAAATACTATATATTTATAGTGCCAAACAGAAAATCTGTCATCCATTCTCTACATCTTATATCAATTATTAGTAAATAGTTCGTGCAAAATCAAAGATACTGATACCATCAAAGATACGTAACAATAATTACCAGGGGTACAGACAATATTACTGATTCAATGGCCGAGTGGATAAGTAGATCATCTATTCGAAACTCAGACGGATAGGAAAATCTCTGACAGTATTCCTTTCATGCGGAAACTGACATTAAGCTTCGCTTTATGTTTTATCACAAGAGCTGGTGCTGTTGTAGATGTATTAGCTGAGATACTGGTGCAATTAAATAATCTGACACAGCTGAAATACTAGAAACTTAACTGCGGCTCACACACAAATTTTACTTACAGCCTGAATTACTCATTATAACTACACAGCCCACTGACAGGCTCAACAAAAATAGAATTGTAAAAATTAACTGCATATAAAAGATCATTGCAATAAGTTCAGTAAGAACAAAAATGTGTTCGAGAGTAGTGTTATATAATGTTATATGTTATATAAATTAAATTAAATAGAATAAAACCTAAAGAAATTATATTTCACTCCCCAAATAATAAGAGGCAGGCTTTAGCAGCCCCTCATCTTGAAAGCATAGAACGCGTGTCAGATATGAAATGTTTGGGTGTTACAATTTCCTCTAATTTTTCTTTTTCTACTCACATAAATAATCTTTTATCCTCAAGTTACAGCAATATTTTTGCTTTGTATAGTCTACGCACTAAAGGACTATCCAACGAACTCATTCAGAGAGTATTTCAAGCATCTACATTAAATAGGCTTCTCTACGCATCCCAATTCTGGTGGGGTTTTACCACTGCGGAAGATAGAAAGAGGCTTGAAGCCTTTTTGAGACGAGCAAAAAAAGGCAAATTTCTGCAACTTGGAATCCAGTTTTGAAGATTTGTGTGCTTCAGCTGATTATAAACTTTTTAATAATGTACATAGTGATAGCGCCCATCTACTTACCCCGCTTTTGCCTTCACTTCCCTATCACCCATATCTAACTAGAAGAAACGTTGCTGGTAGATATTTCACACTTCCTACTAAACGAAATAGTTTAAGTGACAAGAACTTTATTACCCGTATTATACTTGAAGATGCTAGAAATTTTTAACTTTTAACTTACAATGCCTACCCGTTTATTTTTAAACTGCTGAAATTCTTTTCTGACATGGTCATTATTGTTAGTGACATGGTTAATATTTTTTAATGTTATCGTACTAATCTTGTATTTTTGATTTTGTGTTGAATTTTTGCCTGTATCTGATGCATTGCTATGTTATCTGTCATATTTTTACAGTCTGCGGTGTGTCAGATTGATTATGAAAATAAAAGGAATAGATTATATGTGAGTAGTGTTATATCGGTATGTAGCCCATTCATGCAATAAATCGCAAGGATTTCTTTCCCAGTCGAGCTGTCTCGGATCCAGACAATTTGCTTACATTAAGAAATCATGGCTAAAAGCACATTTACATTTAAAGCACGTATATTTGAAATAAATTTTAAAAACTTATATTTTATAAAGCACTTTTTATAGTTTAAAGAGGAAACAACAAAAGTAATTGGACCAGCAGCTACAACAGCAATCAGACTCGTCATAGGAATGCTAATGGTAACGCATGAAACCTTAATGTTGCGGAAATGACGAAAGTCAGGGGCAGGGCTTCCAGAGACAGAGAGATAGCGAGAGATAGAGTGAGAGAGAGAGAGAGAGACAGAGACAGAGAGAGAGAAGAAAGTGTGAATGTAGAATGAAATAAAGAACTAAAAAAAAGAAACGAGATGGGAGAGACAGAGAGAGAGAAGAGAGAAGAGAGAGAGAGAGAGAGAGAGAATGCTGAGTCAGTTGTAGGTCGCTAAGTTATTCGACTGTGGATCAAGTGGTAAGGATCAAATCCAGTGCCTGCAAAGTCACTAACAAGCTTTCGAGACCAGAAAACGACGCTACATATGGTTTTTAAAAGGGATGATATCTGAACTGACAAGTTCATCTCAAGTCATACTATATAATAGCAGCAGTAGCAGCAGTAGCAGCAGCAGCAAGTGTTAGCAACCATAGTACAGAATCAGTACGCGAACATAGGTCTATACGTATAAATGAATACACATGTACATTGTGCACTGGCATTCGTTTCCGTTTATCTAATCAATAAATTACTTCTTTGTGAACGGCTGCAAGCAAATTCTACCTAATCTCAACCTCTAAACGGAAATAGCCATTCAGTAGATATCATTATATCTCAGGAACACAATAAGGAGCGCGCGTACATTCAGCACCGCTATAGCGACTATAACCTCACGCTCTCTTAACGTACTTCTGCATGAAAATGAAGATGTATCATAGCATAGTTGCCATAGCACACACTAGTTTGTTCCCATTCTTCCTCTCTCTCTCTCTCTCTCTCTTTCTCTCAACTTACACAGACACACAAACATATACTTACACAGGCACTCATACACATACACCAATGCACACACACACATACTAATTGATTCTTATCGTATTCTCCATATTCGAACAATCAATCATCAATCAATCAATCAAGAAATTACTCCATCACTCAATCACTCAATCTATCAATCAAGAAATTACTCCATCACTCAATTAATCACTCAATCTCTCAATCAAGAAATTACTCCATCACTCAATTAATCACTCAATCTATCAATCTTTTTCTCTCTCACTTTGTTTCTCAATATACGGACTATCGGCAGATCAAATACACATAACTTCTGCACTCCTCTCCTCCATTTCTATATACTAAAGAGCAATTGATTCATCCAACATCCTCAATCTCAGGTTTCCTCTAATTAATATTCCTTCTACATCTCTTCCATTAAACGGTCGTCTCGTTAGAGAATATGACCTAAATCATAATAGCACGTGTATACAATACGCGTAATTTGATGCGCATTTAATCATCATCATTACGTCAGAGCGACTGAAAAGCTGACGGTAGCGTGTCTGGAGAAAGAAGCAACGAGAAATTGTAGGATATTGATCAACGTTAAATCTGCGACAAGTCATCGACTTACTTTAATTAAACACCTTGTCAGTAATTAGCATACACCAGCAGCCGCTGTAGTCCCACCAGCTGTTAGCAAGCTGCTAGCCAGCTGCTTCAAGCAACAAGCACAGCATACGCATGCAACTGCTGCATATTTGTTGGTAGCTTCAGGCAATACCAAGCAGATACTACAGCAGAAGCCAGCAACTGCTGCAGTCTCATCAGCTGCTTGCCCGTTGCTTCAAACAATATCATGCAGATACTACAGCAGAAGCCAGCAACTACGGCAATCTCATCAGTTGGTTGCCGGTTGATTTAAGCCACACCGGGCAGATATTGCAGCAGAAGTCAGCAACTTCTTCATCTCTCAACACTAGCTGACCATTGCTTCAAGCAATACCAAGCAGATACCACAGCAGCAAATATCTAAATTTATAGTGCAGAAGTTGATGTATTATTAGTACTAGCACTATTAGCATCTGCTTTCGAAGGTGCATGAAGTTGATGCATAACCGAGAATACAAAAGACAAATTCGGCATAACAAGACATGAGCTTAGCTTCGCAACTCTCTGTCAGTCACCCACTTAAAATTAGTTGATTCCTTATTCAACTTTCACAACCAACACTTTACTTCCTGTCGTACGTGGTAATTGAACTTGGATCTTCTGAGGAAATTAATGGCATGCTTACCAATTAATTAAGACAAGTAAATAGCATCAGAAAGCTGCAGTAACATTAATATTTCACTATCACTCAGTATATAAATTAACGAATTACTACAATAAGCGTTACCACTAAATAGCAAACAAATCCATAAAAAAACTAAACCAATTGATACTTTAGAACCGAAAATAAAAGTAATGCAATTTTTACTTTAAATTGCAAAGAAACATCTTAGCAATCTAATCGGCCAATATGATTACAAAATCTCAAATTGTTAATTAACTTGCAATTAACACTAGCAATAGTAACTAGCTGATTAAAAATCGCATAATAATCATAAAAAATAGAAAGAAATTAAGATATATCATTAACGATACTGTACGTGTTTAACATCAAGCTCATCGTCAAAGAGCAGCCACAGAAGGACAGAGTAGTTGTTACCTTTTCGCTGAGACTTGAGGGTTTCAGTGGCAGATGGGAGTAATCCAGACAATGGATCAGACAGATCCAGACCCTCCACACATAATCTCTCTTCCTTCTCCACGCATTCCCTAACAACAAAAAATCAAAGAACAATCAGATAATGTCGCTTCCTTCTCCACGCATTCCCTATCAACAACAAATCAAAGATCAATCACATAATCTCTCTTACTTCTCCACGCATTCCCTATCAACAACAAATCAAAGATCAATCACATAATCTCTCTTACTTCTCCACGCATTCCCTATCAACAACAAATCAAAGATCAATCACATAATCTCTCTTACTTCTCCACGCATTCCCTATCAACAACAAATCAAAGATCAATCACATAATCTCTCTTACTTCTCCACGCATTCCCTATCATCAACAAATCAAAGAACAATCAGATAATGTCGCTTCCTTCTCCACGCATTCCCTATCAACAACAAATCAAAGATCAATCACATAATCTCTCTTCCTTCTCCATGCATTACCTATCAACAACAAATCAAAGATCAATCACATAATCTCTCTTACTGCTCCATGCATTCCCTATCATCAACAAATCAAAGGTCAATCATACTCGAACTCTATCACAGATCAAACTTTTAATATGTCTTTCAATAAAAAATCAATAAATCAGTCAAGAGTAAATCGATCAAAGGAAAGATCTCAATCATCAATCCATCAAATATAAACTGTCGATGTTAAAATAACCCATTAAAAACCTGAGCACAGAGGAATGCAATACATAAACAAGTTAAAACAACAGAAGGGGCGTAAATAATAATAATAATAATAATAATAATAATAATAAAGGTTTAACGTCCGTTCCTCATCGAGGAATGATGTCAGGGAGACAGCCTTGCTGTCTCTTTTTGCTGACGATTCTAATGCTTTTACTTCTGAAAATAATTTGGTATCAGCTTATGCTAAAGCAACTGTGTTTGTAAAGAACTAAGCCATTGGTTTAGTTACAACTTATTAAGCATTAATTATGATAAGTGTGCTTATATTTTATTTTACCCTAATACTGATGACTTTGATTTAATTAAGTCTTCTAATTTGCCTATTGTTGTTAATGGTATGGTTATTAATAGAGTCAATCATATTAAATTTCTAGGAATTTATATTGATGAAAGGCTTAACTTTAAACAACATATTCACTATATTATATTAAAAATTAATAGTGTCAGAGGTATGCTCTATCATAGAAGAGATCTATTACCATCTTATGTCGAAAAAATATTTACTACGCCATTGTTTATCCCTATATCCATTACGGGATTGAAGCTTATAGTTTTACTTGTAATTACATAATTGAACCCCTGATCTTAGCTTGCAACCGAGTACTTAGAACCTTGCAGAACGTAGATAGATATTATAATGTTAAACAACTTTATCTTAACTACAACGCACTCCCTGTTAACATCTTACGAATTTACGAATCTCTAAAATTATCTTCAGATGCTTAAATTCTTCCAATTCTGTCTCCTCTTCTACGGCCAATCTATTCTGCTTAAATCAGGCTGGTCATAGTTATCCTACTCGCATTAAATTAACTAATTACCTTTATAAACAATCAAATCGTGCTTTTTTCAACTCCTTTGTAAACTCTTGCTGTACAATTTGGAATGATATCCCCAGTGAAATCAGAACCTGTTCCACTGAATCAGTTTTTAACAAAATGTACAAAGAGCATTTAATTGATACTTGGATATGATTATCTATGTCTATGCAATTGTACAATGTCGTCAAGCCAGTAGAACCTCTGATCGTTCAGGGGTTCTCTACTTATGATTCAGTTACAAATAAATGATCATGGTTCTCTCTCTCAGGGACGTCCCCAACAGCACACATCACTACAGATCAATTCACCCAGACCAATCTGCAAAATTTAGAAATGTGCTGAGGAGAAGCAAGGTCCTAAACGAAAGCCATTCTGGTGATCAAAAATGGTCAGGGTAGATTGATTATGCCTATGGTGGGAAAAGATAAGTCTTAAGCTGTTGTAAGAGGCGCCCCGCCAGCGCTCATAAAGACAAGATTATGATTTGAAAAACTCTGTAATATTAACAAGGATTCAGGATAAAAAACGCAACAGAGTGAGATTATTACCAAAAAAGATATATTAATGTCCCAAAGAGGAGAGCTCAATTTAATAATAATTAATTGAAATGACCAAACTGTGGCAGTGTTAATCAAACAGAGATAAAAACATTAAATTGACGTTAGTTTTGAGCTCAAAGATATCATAAGTATTGGAAATGCTAAAGATTAGCACTCGGTGAGGAAGCCTATCGATTCACTAACCAGCGATCAAGCTGAGCACACTTCAAGTTAGAATGATTCCAACGATTTATTTCATTCTCGCCAGCAGTTCGAGATTTACATTGATCAACTTATTCCACTGCTAAATGTAATTCTTGTAATACTACACGTGACAGGGACGAAGCAGAGCCGAGCTTGTAATACGATTACATACCGTCAGTAATGTGGGTCGGTGTGTGTGTGTGTGTGTGTGTGTGTGAGAGAGAGAGAGAGAGAGAGAGAGAGAGAGAGAGAGAGAAGGAGAGAAAGAAAGAAGAGAAAAATAAATAAATAAATAAATGAACGAAAGAAAGAAACAGATATGATCACTGATATAACGACGAGAGAGAGAGAGAGAGAGCGATTAATAAAGGGGTAAAAATGCTTCAAGAATATAATAATATAAAGATAAAGTTAAATATTTACTTAGAATAAACATAAATATAATGTAGTAAAGCAAAGATATATATATATATATATATATATATATATATATATATATATATATATATATATATATATAGAGAGAGAGAGAGAGAGAGAGAGAGAGAGAGAGAGAGAGAGAGAGAGAGAGAGAGAGAGAGAGAGAAGAAAGGAGAAGAAGGGAGTGGGTTGAGAAACAAGAACGAGACAAAGAACAGAATGAGTTAACGAAATCGTCACAGTAGGTATAGGCCTACAGGAAGTGTACCTTAATTTAGAATAGACTTTGAATATACATGGAAATACCAGAAAAATAGATAAATAATTTTAAAAGAGAACAGAAAAATAATTTAAAGAAAATTTATTTTAAAAGATTTTAAAAATCGAGTTAAATCGAGCGATTTATATCTGAAGAGATGAGAAGAGGGTTGTAAGATTCGAAGTCGGTAGGGGTGGAGGATTAGTCACGTGATTCATCCATCACTTAGCAGGAAATAATAGCAGCTCAGAATTAGATTCCATCTGCCCTAGCTAGAAAAAACAGCTACGATTAATCATTATCACCTTTATTAGATATTTTGACATTTACTAATAATATTCCGTAACTATGCTTAGAGCTAAAATAGCACAGTAAGTATACTTTATAGATTATAACATATCACAACAATTAGATTGCTACTGTCGTCCACGACATCATTGAGCACTACTGAGACAAATACAAGCCAGCAAGCAAAAAATATCCGACAACAGAGTAAATTCCAAAATCCAGAAAATCAGTCCAAAGATACAGGGAATTAAGGATAAGGCTCCGAAATACTTAGTAATTAATGTTAATAGTGGTGAATGTTGAATTTATGAATTGACTCCGCCGCGTCCTCAAAATAGTACAATAGTATAGTAAAAATAGTCCCTTACAATAAATCTAATTTAAATTTTAGAACACAAAAAGATAAACAGAAAAAGGGAGATGGAAAGTAGGGATGATAGTGAGACAGAGAGAGAGAGATGGATAGAGAGTTATGAGGAGAAAATGAAGAGAACCGCTTGTTCAATGTATAGCAGTATAGAAGTCATTCTGCCTCGCTCTATTTTTATCGTCTCGTAATCCTTCCACTAGACGTCACAGTCTAACGTAGCTCATTATAATTATCGTTCACTCCACCCCGCTATATAACGACAACGTCTAATATACGTAGATTAACGAGTCTTTGCCCAATTACATCACGTTTTCTCAGGTTTCGGTTTAAGAAATTTACGAGCCATTAGACCTCAGAGGTTTGCTGCAAAATAGTACTCGAAATCTTTCGTAACGGTGATGATTATGATGCTGAGACATAAGTGTTCTTTAAACACCACATAGTGACTTAATTAGAATACTACAGAATAAGTACAATTGCAACTACATTTATCACACAAATATTTACAATTGAAACACTATCAAAATATTTATGATAAACTAGGTAAGGACTTGACGATCGTTTAGTGTTTATTTCCTCTTCTAATGATACGATTATCTAAAATGAAGATTTACAAAGATTTCTTGGCAGTGTAGGCCTACTAGTGGCTATCTGACTATTACTAAGAATTTACCTCTTCAATTACTAAGAATTTTTTAAATGATTATTTCTGTTTGTATTTGTACACATGTATATGGTGTCAGTGCATTTAGTGTCGAGTGATGCTGAAATAAACATCTCTCTCTCTCTCTCTCTCTCTCCCTGCCCCTCTCCCTCTACCTCTTCCTCTCTCTCTCTCTCATCTGAATATCGACAATAAACAGAGAATTCTATATGAAATGTCCAGAGCACCCCGAGCAAATACCGGTATCATTAAACAGAGAAAGTAAATTGAAGAAATTTAATAATCATAAATTGCAATTTGAAATTCTAGTATATTTAAATAGGAACTATTTTAATATAGATTGCTTACCAAGCTAGCCCATCTTTAGGCAGGGTATGTAACAAAGCTTGACTGCTGACTAGCTCCCATTCTCCTACCACCCCACCTCTCTCTCTGTCTACAGCTGACTGCTGGTGTTGCTGCAGCAGCTGCTGCTGCTCCTCTAACAGCTGTTGCTGCTGCGTATAGGGAGATGTATCAACAGCAGGTGAAGAAGACGAGACAGCTGCTGCAGCAGCTGCAGCTGACACGGGCTGACGTATGTATACAAGGACGTCACTCTGCATTACAGAAAATGTAAATCACAACCACACATAACAAATAGTAGCATGATTCGAACAAGTCAAGGCGGGCTCAATCCTTTATCAGAGACCCTTTAAGACAAATCGTCGTTCAGAAACATTTGCTCTTCGATTAACCCGTTGATCGTACAAGTTTGGTACCCAAGATATAAGATATGCATCATTTTAAGACTTTTGTTTATTTTCTCGTCGGCTTGGATCTGGTTCAATACTACTTGTTGATAGTAATACTCTAACTGTTGTCATTGTCTTTGTCGCTAAGATTTTCATGTCATACCTTGTCTACCTTAATTAATGAGGCACATATAAGACGACAATCATCATCATCATCATCATCTTCTTCATCATCATGATCATCATCATGATCATGATCATGATCATGATGATCATGATCATGATGATGATGATGATCATGATGATGATGATGATGATGATGATGATGATGATCATCATCATCATTAAACTGCACGAAATCAGCACGAAACTGGAATGCCTATACATCACCATCACCATCACCATCATCATCATCATCATCATCATCATCATCATCTGCCCTTAATCCCAGTTTAACCAGGGTCGGGATACGAATAGACCTTAATATGTGACGGCCATATTACAATAAATCAACTGATTCCAATATTTGTCTACAATATTTTCAATACAAAAATCTGGATACAAAATTTTGCGGATTTCTGCAGATACATTAAGCTCAGTATAATAAATCTCCCTGACACCTGGACAAACGTTATTCTGTCAGTTCAACACACGCGCAACAGTTAACAGTTCTGCCACCCTGTCAGCATCAACAGCGTAGAATTCGTCTCGTCAGTCTAATGCTCACCTCTCACATCGATAGGTGTCCACAGGTCACAGTAAAGCGTCCAATACACGCCACTAGAATTTATTATTGACGCCTCGGTTCTTCCACGAGTTCAAGTTCGCTAATACTCCAGTGACTACCGCAATTCATTCCCTATAGAACTTATATCGCCTCGATGCTGAGTAAGCAATAAAGTTAATAAACTTTTACACCCTCACCTCACTCTTAGCGGACTGGTCGGTAATTTGAATCCTGGCCTAGCCAGATATAGTAAAGAACATGCTCCTTATCATATTTATCTTTGAATTGATGTTTTGAATTATGGAATATGCACCGTTTTAGGTCTTCTTTTTGCTCATAGGCTTGGATTTGACTCAACAGGGCTAGATGTTGGCACTGACGACAGTAGCACTCTAATTGGTTTTTATATATTAAATTATTATTCTAATTTATACAATACTTAATTTAATTTTCGACGCTCAAATCCCAGAAATTATCGCAATTTTAATAGTAGATTAAGACATTTTGAATACATTGTAGTAGCTCACAGAAACAGTATTGTATTGTGACAGCATTGTGTACAGACAGCTGAGAATCAGACATACAGTGGACTACATATGTCATCAGATGCGACTAATATAACTATTACTTAACGAAGGCAACGGAAAAACAACTCAGAACCCATACTATGACATACTTTCCCCACGTTTAAGCCTGTAGTATAGTTTAGTAGCCCATATGAATGGTTAAATCTGCTGATCATAGAGTGCCCTCAGTGATGAATAAAGCACACGGTGTGCAGAAATAAGACTGTCCAAAGAATCTACATTTAGCGGTCGCTAAAGAGAGAGAGAGAGAGAGAGAGAGAGAGAGAGAGAGAGAGAGAGAGAGAGAGAGAGAGAGAGAGAGAGAGAGAGAGAGAGAGAGAGAGACAGAGACAGAGAGTGAGAGAGAAAGAAAAGGAGAAAGAGAGAAAGTGAGAATTTAGCCATTCTGTTTAAAAGATGCTTATAGAAAACAACTACTATTTTTAAAATTCCCTAAAAGTTACTATTTATATAAATATACAATGAAAGGCAAGTACTTACAACATTAGGTAGAGCGAGACGCAGAGCTTGTTTAAGTGTATCTTCAAGTGCTGTAATGCTACCTGTCTCCGACACCATTAGAATGGCCTCCTACAATCAAATACATTTATCAAATGCATTGAAACAGCAAACGTGCAGCATATAAGTAAAACCGTTAAGCAGCCAACAAAATGGTCTGCTTAAGACAAGACTTCTGTTTAACGTTTCATCACCATTTCTTGGAGATGTTAATAATTAGTGATATGCGCTGTGTTTAGTTCAAATAATTCTTGGCAACATGTTTCTATGGCTTCACTAATTATTACTATGTCCAACAGAGACGTAAAATGACCCTTCTGATCTCTTAACAGTATCACTGAGAATTCGCTAGCATTGTTTATTGTCACAGTGCGATTAATGTATATTATCCAATGTTAGTAAATGTAAATTTTGTTCTTCGGGCCGGCCAATCAGCTTGGGAGAATAATGAAGAAAATTAATATTTTACTATTAATTTTTATCACTTATATAGTTATCACACGAAATTCATTTTACACCTCTAAGTGACGACGTAGCTGTAACTAGTTTGCCCGTATATTGTGTCCAAATCATCGCAGAGCAGAATAGACCAACCGAATAAAGATCTCCTACCATGAGGAGAATAAAATGACCCAAGGCAATAGGAATCTATCGCAGGAGCCAGACTTTTGCCAAGCTATAAAATTAATTAAGGCTGGCAAAAATTAATTAATTAATTAATTTCGACGTAAAACTTATATTTCTCTAGTAAGCATATTTAGTAGTCACTGCCCTTCAGTAATGTATACAATGGTAGACGGCTAAACCTTTAAGCCGCTCTCACTATAAGAGTGTATAGAGCGGTAGATGGTTCAACCTTTAGACCGTTCTCACTATCAGAGTGTATGGAGTGGTAGATGGTTCAACCTTTAAACCATTCTCACTATGAGAGTGTATAGAGTGGTAGATGTTTCAACCTTTAAACCGTTCTCACTATGAGAGTGTATGCAGCGGTAGATGGTTCAACCTTTAAACCATTCTCATTATAAGAGTGTATAGAGTGGTAGATGGTTCAACCTTGAAACCGTTCTCACTATGAGAGTGTATGGAGTGGTAGATGGTTCAACCTTTAAACCGTTCTCACTATGAGAGTGTATGGAGTGGTAGATGGTTCAACCTTTAAACCATTTTCACTATGACAGTGTATGGAGCGGTAGATGGTTCAACCTTTAAACCGTTCTCACTATGAGAGTGTACACAATGGTAGATGGTTCAACCTTTAAACCGTTCTCGCTATAAGAGTGTATGGAGTGGTAGATGGTTCAACCTTTAAACCGTTCTCACTATCCGCCGGTCGGAATGTGCGAGCACTTGTCATTCTCGTCACGTACAAACGTTACAAATGAATGAAAGAGTTGTCATGAATAGACTGGGAGAAAGAGACAGGCGGATACATAGAGAAAGAGACAGTGATAGAGAGTGAGAGAGAGAGAGAGAGAGAGAGAGAGAGAGAGGGAGAGTGTAAGTGATACACATGCATTCTGCTACTACTCTTTCTCAAAAGGTCAATTATTCTCTCTACACTCTCCCTCTCTCTCTCTCTCTCTCTCTCTCTCTCTATTTCTCTCTCTCTGGCTCTTTCTCTCTCTCTCTCTCTGGCTCTCGCTCTCTCTCTCTCTCTCTCTCTCTTTCTCTCAGTATATCATTTCACTGTAGGTCCATAGCATATAATTCCAGTACTCTAACAAGACTGAAGGCCTATTGTATTTTTATGTACAACATTTAGCCATGATTAGAGTAGATTACGTTGAGATTAGAGTAGATTACGTTGAGGAGAATCCTACGTCTCAACAGAGCTCTCGCTATGGTCATCTTTTGTGTACACGTTCAGATTGCTTTAACTTTCTCCATTCAGCAATGGCCCGAACCAACATGGGTATAACACGGGACAACATTCGTTATCCATTGATCTTCGAATCATGCTCTATAATATATTACTAGGCCTAGTTTTAAAAATTAAAAACAATTTGGAGAGAGGCAGAGAGAGAGACAGAGAGAGACAGAGAGAGAGAAACCAGTACATTTTAGCATAAGGCGGCTATTCCTTAGCTAAATAGCATAAAGAATGCTATTGCTATTTATTGATCAGCCATTTTTGCATATTGTAAAAGTGTAATAACATTACAATTGATTTCTACATGAACATAGAGCGGCCTAATATAGTAATAATTACTTAACGTTAAGTGATTTAAGTCAAGTACCCATCACGATTGAACACAGCACGGCTCAAGTGTAAGATATGACAATACATACTATGTTGTACATTCTTCTGTATGCTGACACATACATACTCAGAAACAACCTATCCCTCACATGTAATATTATATACATGTCATAGAAAAAGGAACCATTTTATGCATTTCATTCACTTCCCTTTCTTAAATTAGCCATTTTCTCTGTAGCAATTAAATTTATTTCCCTCTCAAATTCTCTTCTATAGATCTATAAAGTCATTTTGCTCTAATTTTACTTCTAGCATTCACTTACTTCTTTTTTGATCTTCGAATCTTTGTGACCGTGACCTAATCATTTTGTCTCTCTCTCTCTTCTAGTGCACAGCCTATTGGCAGGTCTGGTTCATGGCGTATGATCTACCCTCCGCTTTTCTCTTCATATCAACCTATGAATTAGTTATCAAATCATCCGACATCCCATGTCTCCGTCTTCCTCTAACCTTTTTCCTTCCACCCTTCCATCAAATTCCTCTTTTAGTACACCATTCCCTCTCAGGACAAGTTAATCCAGTTCTTCTTTCTAATCTTTATGATATTTATCACTTGTCTATTTTTTTCAACTGTATTTAGCCCTTCTAAACCTCGTAATTTTGTCAGTCCATTTGATCTTCTCCATTCTTTCCACAGCCACATTACGAATGATTCAAGTTTCCTGATGGGCTCCTTGCTTAAAGAAAGGAGGATATCAGGAGGATATATTTCTCTCTCTCTCTGTCTCTCTCTAAATAGGCCTACTCTAATAAATTTGCATGGATCCCACGTTTGATTGGCATGTTGTATTTTCTACAGAGAGAACTCTCAGCGGAAATACCATATAGTCACCATACGGGTAGCATAGTTACCATACACTATACAGTACAAATTTATATACACTGTGTTTTTATAACTGATACCCCATATTATTTGTACAATAAAGTCGTAAGGAGACGACTGATGATCTTGAAATTTACAGTACTTGACCAGCAGCCAAATTCTACAAAGCATAGAGAAATTTCGTTGGAATATCTTTAAAAACATGAAAGTTATAGTTTTACGAATAAGAGTGGGGTCAGATAAGAAATTTCCAGTACAGGATTGCGGGCGTGTTACACGCAGCGTAAAATTATCGCTATAATATAATAGCGAACACATCAATGAAAGTTTCTACTACTGCTATTTTGAAAAGCACCTCATACACTCTGATTTTCAAACTCATCGTCAGTTAACTGAGATGATAACAAGTGGCCGCATGGCTCTCTTACAGGAGAGGCGGGACTGGCCTCGGTCAATCCCTCCTCCGCTTGACTGCTGACATCGAGGCGTCTCGTCCCTGGTCGGCGGTGCGAGCTTAGGCTCTCTAATTTTGGTAATAATGGCTGTCCCAACGAAGTAACCCTGCAGACGGCTATGGCCAGGTCTTGTGGCAATAGCCGTCATGATTTCTGGGGGTTGTCCGGTATATCCATCTGCAGACATACCGAAGCAGTAGCGGCTAGATGGTCACTTATTGGGACAGAACTATTTGCATCATCGCGGGCTCTTGTTTTGAGTCACTTTAAATTCTTTGAAGTTTTACAAAATTTTGTTAGTTTCTTAGGAATACGTTTAGCGTTACGGTAAAGGGTAAGAGTTAGGGTTAGGGATAGTTTAAAAAGTTACAAATTCCCGCGATGATGTAAACAAGAGCCCGCGAAGATACAAATAATTCTGTCCAAATATGCGACCATCTAACCGCAAGTTACCGAAGCTTGAGACACGTCTAACGTTTGGAGTGTTGGGCTGGCTGTCCCATGGCGTACAGAGGCTTATGATATAAAGGACGTGGAGGTAACTCGGAGGTAGGGTTGCCCCCACCTCTGGTATACCCCAAGGTGGGGCGGTGTCCCCTTGGGTAGGATGCCCTCGAATGGGGTGGGGGTTCCCCTGAGTGGGGTTCCCCTGAGTGAGGGTTCCCCGTAATGTGGATTCCCCTGAATGCGGGTTCCCCCTGGGTGTGGGTTCCCCTGGGTGGGGTTTACTCATTGGTGGGGTGGGGTTCACCTTGGTTGAGTGGGCAGCACCGTGATGGGATTTCGTGCCCTGAGATGGGTGGGTTCATATGGGTGAGGTAGGGTGGGGTGCCCCTGGTGGCCATGCCCTAGGATTGGGTGGGGTGTCCACGGCGAATGGGGTGCCACGGGGTGGGTGAGGAGACCAGAGGTGCCACATTCCCCCATTAATGCTTTTATCAACAGTCCATCTGTACCAACTTTCTCCAGAACTTCTTCAGTTGTAACTTTTGGATTAGATCCAAATCCACATTCAAAATCTTCAAATTTCCATATATCTTCCTTCCTAAGGTCCATGTTTGACATCCATGCGTGGTCCATACCAATGTCTTCACTATCTTTTGCTTTGGATCTTTCTTTGGACTTTTTGTTAAAAGTTCTTTCCTATTATCAAAGGCCTCTTGCTTGTGCAATCCTACTACATATTTCAGTCTCACATTTTCCATCTCTCGTTATAATATGGACCAATATATTTGAAACTTTTTACATGTCAAAATCTCTTACAATTTATTATATTGACTTTACCACTCTCCTGGAACATTCTAATCACTTTTCTATTTTTAATGTTTATGTAAATACTACATTTCGATGCCCTATCATTCAGCCAACTATCTGACATTATCTTCTGTAGTCCGTTCTCGCTTCCCGCCATCATTTCTTGATCATCTGTCAATCTCATATCTCATATCTTTACCTCCTACTTGTATTCCTTCTTCAATGTCTTCCATGGTTTCCACCACCACTGCCTCAGCGTAAGTGTTAAACAATAGCGGTGAAACGCCGCTGTTGTTTAACCTTGCCTTACTCCATATCCTATTTCACTTTCTTTTGAGTTCAATTGTTGGATCTTGATTACAGCTCTTTGATTCAGGTACAAGTTTAGAATCAACCTTATTCTATCACTCCAGCAATATCAAAACCACATTTCTACAACACTTTAATAGAAATTGACAGTATTTATTAATCAAAATACAGTAATCCATACCTGAACAGAATCTGGAATTCCCATTCTGGTAAAATCACTTGTGTTAGGTTACGTCCTCAAGATTTCATCCCTACTGTTCAAACCAAATCTTTAAAGTGAAAGAATATTAAGATGCTGCATCTATTTACTATATATTGTTTGGAAACCGCACTAAAGTCAGCTATTAGTATTGCATTAAATAAACATTCTAGTATAAGGAATTTAAGTCACATAATTCAATCTAAATGCTTTGAATACTTTTAAAACTATTAGTATTTGTTACTGCATAAAACATTACAGTTAATTGATCGAGAATTTGTTAGAGTTTTCTACCAGTATCATCTTTTTCTATAAAAATATTGTCATAAATGAACACAGAATGATAATATCAACATCACAGTATCTCCAAGATAGTAAAGTCATACAATTTACGAGCTCCAATATTAGTTTATGACTAAAAACTTTGTGCATAAATCATATGTAACAGTACCGTAGAGTTTTTTAAACTTGTTGGTCAATTTTTGGCACATAGTTCTGGTAGGTGTAATCACTATAACGTTACTTCTATTTCAATCATTTATTTAAAAATAGATGCATGCTGGAAATGCTACTAAATATTAAATCACTGACAATCAATTCTTTAATACTAAACAATATTTAGAAAAACAGATAAAGAGAGCTATAGGTTTTTTAACGCCTTAAATCTTAGCTTTAGTGATATTTATATAGAGTCCAAAACCTCCAGAGTACTGCGGTCATCCATGACAATATCAAACGCCAATAAAAAGCCCAAGTTGATAAGTAAAATTAACTGTGAACTAAAAAACATGTAAAAAATCATTCTGTGTTAAAACCTTCGTATCAAGCAAAGGTTACTATTTACTAAAACAATAATTTGACTAATTTTAATTCCAAGTCGATGAGTAGAATCAACTGTGAAATAAAAAACATGTAAAAATCATTCCGTGTTAAAACCTTCGTATAAAGCAATGGTACCAGTTACTAATAAACAATAATTTGACTAATTTTAATATGTAAGACTTATATTGATTTGACAATCATTGTCTGAATTATCTTTCACGAATAAACACTTTCATGAAAATTTTAGGATATATCTATACCCGCTGTCAATTATACAGACCAAATTTAAACTATTATATTAACAAATAAAATGCTACAGATCACCATGACAATATCAAGAATTATGAAGCATGAGCCAAACCGAGAAACAAAAATAATAAAGTTCTTTAAACACGTTACACATCCAAAATTTGAGAAACTCCTCTACGGACTGATTTCCGAATAATACACTAGAGCCTAATTATAACTTAATAAGTGGGGATTTCATAAGAATGCAATGATAACGCTAACGCTTTTTAAAATAATATAAGGCTTATGCATATAAGCTTTATTTCTGGTTTGAAGATGATAGAACATTTAATTCATTTTATATGTACACAGACAGACACAGACAGATCATATGTGAGTAGAATTGAATGTAGGACCTAATATATTTCAATAATATCATACATGGTACACAATTTTATTAATACATTATACATGTACATAATATATAATTTTAATGAAATCTTTACTATTTTTTACAATATCAGATTTCACTTAGATTAACATAATATTGTTGAGATTTAGATTTTATAATTTTAGCACCATAAATTTGAAGAGATTAACCTCAAACTCGGCTTACTCGGCTTTTATTTGTAAGTAATATATCACATGCAAGAGAATATTTATTTACATGGCCTGTGAGCTGCAGCTATTGCACAGCTGATATATCAACAGCTGCTATCAGCTGATGTACAGCTGATATCTCTGTAGCTGGGACAGCTGCTATCAGCTGTTGTAACTCAGCAGATGTACAGCTTATAGCTCTACAGCTGGGACAGCTACTATCAGCTGTTGTAACTCAGTTGATGAACAGCTGATATCTCTACAGCTGGGACACCTGCTATCAGCTGTTGTAACTCAGTTGATGCACATGCAGTTTGATGTCTCTATAGCTGGGACAGCTGCTATCAGCTGTTGTAACTCAGTTGATGCACAGTTGATATCTCTATAGCTGCTATCAGCTGTTGTAACTTAGTTGATGCACAGCTGATATATATATCTGCGACTAGGACAGCTGCTATTACCTGTCTAAGCTGTTGTTTAGCTGTGGGCAGCCCACTATGTCATCAGCGACCACAGGATCTGCTGTTGTGAAAAATTGCTATCCCCACTTAAAAGCTTGCAGCCTAATAGATAATAATTGATAATTATAAATTTGTATTATTGAGTTAATTTTAAAATGGCATTAATAACTTATTTAATTATTATAATTCAAAAAAGATAATTTAAACGTTTTTAAAATTACACCAGTTTGCTCTATACTTAGTTTACAGTGAAGCAGAGATTATGAACAACTTCGTTGAATGCAACTATATAGAAGAGTGCGTACGTAAAATAACTTTTCATCATTACTATCTATATCTAGTTATATTTCAATTGTTATTTAAAGCTAAGAGCAGTTTCAAAAATTACTAGTAACGAAAAGCTTGATAGCATACTATAATATTACAAGCTTTTTGAATAAGTTTAACTCCTCGAGCATGGTTCCATGTTTGTTGAATTTAACTTGTCTTGTTCTGAAACTTTTTGGTTCACAACATTTGTTTATATCTTAACTGGGGGAAAATCCCAATCTACAAGCCTCGAATATCGCCCAGTGTTGGGAAATAGATAGAAGTTTCATCATCTGCAAATGTCTGTTTCAAAATGGAACAACTATTATTTTACAAAAACCATCTCTATATAAATACTAAACTTCAAGTAGATTTGAAGTGAAACATTTAGAATAAATATTATTTACCAGTTTAAATATTGTTTTAATGTTTAGTTAATTAGATCTGTAATATAGTTGTTAGGAAAGGAGTTGACCTAAAAAGTTTCAATAATTATCGAAAGTTAACTTCAGATGATGAAAAAATACCTATAACAAGAATTGAAACTTAATATTTTGCTGTTGAATCCTCTAATAATTTCAGGCAATAATATTTATAACTTCATTTTTGATGTTTATGAAAGTTGTGCATTTAGGCCTATGGGGGAGGTATAGTTTTTATCCAACTATTACGAGTTTGTCCAAGTCCTATCTCAGACTTCAAACCTTTCACTCGTCCGGATTAAGTAAGTACGTTACTAATCCTGGTTGTTCCTAATCTTTGTATTGTCTAATGGAAGCTTTGCACCAGAGTTGGTTCTGAGAAGTTTGAAAATAGACCAGCAATTAAGTCATATTCTTGAGCTGAGTAGTCCAGATGCTGAGGAATAAATGATAAACCGTCTTAAGGGTATTGTGTTTCAGCCTAAATGCTGCATAGAGATTAGAAGATTAGCGATTATATCAAAGGCAAAACTTTTTTGAGCTACTAAGTTTCTATACTTTTTGCATATTTAAATAAAGAAAGCTAAATTATGCTTGCTTGAATTCATATTATTTTAATATGCTAATTAAAGATTTAATGTTTTACAAATATAGGCAAGCAGGTTATAACCAATGAAGTTTTGTGATTATTTACTATATTCAGGCATGCCAGGTTTCTCCCACTAAGTGAAAAACCCGGCTTTTTCCATATAGAATCCGTCCAAGCAGCAAACCCTCCTAGTAAAAATTTGTTCTTGTCTAAACCATTATAGTTGGCTGTAACTGAATTACATTACAGTCTCATTAATTTATAATAAACCGGTCGGTTTATCAAGTTTCTGTGTGCACATGGAGATAACAGTGTGGACCCATATCAAGGGCATGGGGTGTTTGATGGATTGTAGCACAGCTAAGTGAGCAATATTCTGCAGATTGATGCACCATAGACTCGTTAACAACTCTTCCAATTCGTCTGCTTTCAGCCCCTTGCAGCTCAGCATCTTTTGAATGCATCTTCTATAACTTTGGCTGGTTATCCAGCAAAATTTGTAACCTTCTTTGATTAGAAACTCTTTTCAAAACTGTTGTCGTATTAGTTTTCTAGAAACTTGCTACAGGATGCTCCTCCACCCTGTTAATCATAGTGTATTGATGATGCTGCGAGTAATGGACAAGATTTCTTGAATGAATATGAAAACAGTGAAATAGTTGCCAGAGGTGTAGCAAGTGACACAAACACTGAAGCAGAATTGAAAGCGATTAGAACCAATGCAACACCACAATTATGAAACTACGCTCTGTGACTGCAATTAATGGCCATATTTACTAGTGAGATAATCAGCGGTTTAAATCTCAACAGTGGCGTAAACAACGGATTAGTTGCAATTCAAAATGGTATTCTGTAAGCTTTACATCGCGGTTTAAAGTAAGGCTTAGTTAAGCTCTGTTTTTGGAGGTTTACACTGGGGTGTAACTTAAACCATGGATTAAGATGTTTTGTTTACGAAACAAGCTGATTGGTCGATTAGCCTGAAGGAGAGTGCTGTCATAATTAAATTCATTGTAGATACATAATTATTGTTGTGTAGGCATCAAAATGGATCTTGAAACGTTTGTAACGAAAACGAGGGAGCTTATAAAGAAGGAAAGAGAAGCAGAAATTGAAGAAACGAGGTTTAAACTCTTTTTGCTTACTCTTTGATACCCAGAACCTTGAATTGATTTTATTTCCTAATATTAGGAAATAAAATCAATCTAAGGTTCTAGGTACATACAGAGAGACATATGTCTCTCTGTATTTATTTTCTAGTTATTCTGTATCTCGGGTATTGCTCAAGAAAATTATGAGAATTTAGTGTAAAGCGTCATGCCTCCTACATATACGGCTACTATTTCTCTTGTCATTCTTAATTTCTAAAAATATGAAATTAAACTTAGTTGTTGCTATTTTAACTTTAGAATTACAAGTGTAACAAGGGTAAAGTTGAATAATCACAACATTTCTTTAGTTCTGAGTAGTATTGAATGCTCAAGAAAACCATACTACTACAAATGATAAAGAGTAGCTATTTCCAATACTTTAAGGATTCTGCAAGAGGGACTGCCTGCTAAATACTTAGAGAGAAGGGGCGTGGCCGTGCTGAAGCTGAACATCACTGGTCGCCATGCTGGATTATATGGAAGAACTGTCGTTACATTCGAATCTAGCAAGGAGATGCCATCACATAGTATTACACCCGGTGAGTCAATCTATATGCCAATCAGTCTGTCCATGTTTAGAAAGTATTAGTGAATATTTCATTTAGTCAGTCTCTTCTAATCAATCTATTGTCAGTCTGGTTGGGTTCAGTTTAATCAAGTCGTTGAGCCATGGTTACTTTTGAGACTTTGAATGTAGCTTTTAAACCCTGCCTTCAGTGCCTTCAATGTTATACTTGTAGTATAGATTTGGTTTTATATATATATATATATAATATTATATATATATATATATATATATATATATATATATATATATATAATATATAATATATACATACATATATAAAGTGTTGTAAATAGTACTCAGCAAAATACTTTAAGTAAAAGTAAAAGTAAATGGTTAGTATAAGTAAAAGTAAAAAGTACTTTATGAGAATTTTATGTAAGTAAAAAGTAAAAGTACTCTGAATTTTTTAAGAAAACAAATTATACATTGATAGAAAAAATTTACACGTTCTTAAATTAGTTAAGTTAGGTACTTGATTTAATTCTAATTAAGAACGGAAACTTTTAATTCGATATCTGAAGTTTCTTAACTAAAAGAATATTCAACCGACATGCGAATTCTTATATTCGATTCTAAATTTTACATAAGATTTACTTTTGTATTCAAATTTAAGTTAAATTTGAATACAAAATACAAAAGGCAACGATTACTAATAACCATGGAAAGGAATGGAGGAAATAACAAAAACTACAAAAACAGAAACTTAAGAAAGGAAACATTGTAAACACATGCGGTATGTCCTGTGTGTAACTATACGAAATAAAATAAAAAATAAAATAAAAAAAATTAATACTGTTAACATAGACTCTATTTAAAATAATCTCTCTCTCTCTCTCTGTCTCTCGCTCTCCCTCTCTCTCTCTCTCTCTCTCCAGTGTCCTATCAAGTACGTAGAAAATCCAATATATTTATATTCCTATTCACATGCTGCCTTCACTGCCTTCAAGTTCCTAAAAGAGAACTACTTTATCCTATACTAGCAGGGATTAACTCTAACAAGGTAATCCCTGCTCAAATGTCTATGAATTATTCTCACCTTAATATAGCCGACAGCTTAAATAGGAATAATATGGCTTCTGTGATGGTTTCCCGTTGTCTCTTAGATCTTACCCAGTCGCCTCTTATGACACATGCAGTTTATGAACGATTTATTATTATATGTTCCGAACACAACTTAACTCGAACTCATTAATGGAACTGTGGGTTATTAAGATTTAAAAATTAGGAGTCAAATCAGTCAACCTACAAATCAAAATGCAAATTAAGATGTAGGCCTATAAACCTTCATTAAATGACTGATAATAAGCAAAAATATTTGAAGATGACTCTTCCTACACAATTATGCAAATGAGTTTCATGATATATATTTAACTTTCAATTGCCAATTTGTAGAAGAACCAGATTCTCAAGTAGTTTTACTGTCATTCGATTCGCCTCTGTGCCACAGCTAGCATAGCAGTACACCTAACTAAATAATGGTTTAACAGCTGCACTGACAAGCAAGGGGTGTTAAACATGAACATCACAATTTAATAATCAAAAAGGAGTGAGTTCAGTGTTCCTGGCGAAACCCTGTAGGCCTATAATAATAATAATAATAATAATGATAATAGTAATAATAATAATAACCTCAGATAATTAACCTCAGATATTTTTCTGTCTTCCTATGTGTATAGGAAGACAGACACGGTGCGCTTCGATCTATTGAATGATAATATATTGAGTGTGATAGAGAGAGAGAGAGAGAGAGAGGGGAAGAGAGAGAGAGAGTGAGACGCGTCTTAGTATTGTTTCAGCAATACTTAATTGAAGATGTTCTTTTTTAATTTTTTTATAAAATAATATTTATTTTAATTCTTATTCTATATGTATTTAAAAAATTTCAGGTCTTAATTGCAAATTGTTCAAATTTAACTATAAACTTACTTCGCTAAACAATCTCGAAGAAAGATAGTCATCCACAATCTAGGATAGAACTAGGCCTATATAAGACACTATAGACGTTATCCTCTGAAAAATCACCAATTTTAATATTACACTAAACCTTAATGCCCAATTTATCATATCCTTGATTAGACAACAAAGGCCGTTACAGATATATGACGTACAATGTAGATCAAAAGCTCTGATTTTCGTCACACCTGATTTAGGGCAGTTAGCTTACTGGCGGTAAACTACAGATAAATTTGAATTTGTCTTACTTCTTATTCTCCTAGTATTAAAATTTTTATTAGCTAGTAAAAATTTGGTGATAGATATTCATACAATTTTCAAAAAGTAACGCGACTTTTTTACTTCAGCGGCTAAAAGTAAAAGTAAAAAGTACTAGAAAAATTACTTCGGTACAAGTAAAAAGTACCCAGCTAAATTGGGTACTTCTTTACAAGTAAAAGTATCGCCTGAGTACTTTTTACTTGTAATGAAGTATTTTTACTTCGTTACTTCACAACACTGCATATATATATGTATACACGTATATACTTTTAAAACAGGAAACTGACATTAAACTTAACTTTATTTTGCTGGACATATGAAAGAACTTCTATTAAAAGATGCTGCCTATATATCATTCTCAAATCATCTCAATTTTAAGCAGTTTAATTTTTGGACTATTCCTCTTTATGCTTTTAGTATCTAATAGCTAAGCTTTCCATCTTTTAAGCTCATAATTTCAGTAACCTGACTAATTTTAGTTTTAAAGTAAGCCTATTTTAGCAATTGGTCGCAAATAGACGTTTTTGTTTCCTTCTTTCATTCAATCAGAGTAATTACTGCTTATAGTTTAAGAGGTCTACTATTGGAAGATTACTCATGTACTCGTGCTATCATTGTGTTTAGGTGATATTGTTGGACTGAGCCTATCCCAAGAGTCCAGCAACCCGGATGACCTCATTTCTTCTGGGGTTGTGTCAAAGGTCAGCCAATCAGCAATCAGCATTGCATTCGATGAGTCACATGAGCTTATTGACCTGGATGACAATGTCCTATATAAACTGGTCAAATTGGCTAATGATGTCACATATAGGAGATTGCTGAAGTAAGTTTCCGATATCTGTCTCTCTGCATTGATTTATGCTATGCTGTGCTATGCATTGTAAACGGTTATGAGTTCACTTTTCGGACCACTGAAGAATAGGAGAACTGTAAACTGTTTTAGGCAACTTCTACCTTTTGAATAATATTATGCTTTGAGTTAGTTTTTCCATAATTTCTCTAATCCTACACTTATTAGCTTTAGACGTTATATATGTACTGTTAGACATTTGCTGCAGCTATATAGTAACCCGAGTTGGGTCCAGGTCTACAAAGAATAAACCAACCGTAAACTGTATGAAGGGATTAACATGTTGATCTAAGGAGTGCTCTTATGGAGCGAGAAAGCAGACTTTGAGTATGAATAAACCAACCTTGAACCTGCCACTTGGCAGTGCACTGAAGAAAGAGAGAGAGAAACTGTATAAATCGTAAAAGGCGACTGAGAAAGAACTAAAAAATACAGAAAGAAACCACCTTTGAAGTCATACTATCTTTGCACGAGCTATAGGCTACTTTAAGATGTGGGTAAAGTATAGCCGTTTGTGATGGGATTTGCTCATTAATCGATGGTGAGCTCTTTATGGAGCACAAAAATGGAATGTAAGTTGGAATATGTAGTTTGTACCTGCCACCACTTGGCAGAACACTTGATTGAGGCACGAGGTAGAGTATTCTTGTTCCTTAACATAATAGCACGTATGTGAAGAATTAAGTATCGGTGCTTCACTACTTCACTACTTCCTATGAGCAGTTCCATAGGCAGTTGAAGACCAATCTTTTCTGTCTCTCTTTTCCATCCAGTGTCCATGAGTTGCGACCAGCGCCTAAACCTCCTTTTCTTTAATTCCCTTTAACCTGGACTGATTTTCAGGATTTTGGAATTTGCTCCGTTTCTGGACCTTTCATTTTGCTCGCCGGCATGATTTTGACTCAATAGTGCTCAATGTTGTCATTGATGACTGTAGCACTCTAATTATGTTATTATTATTATTATTATTACTGCTATTTGATAATTTAGAACACTGGACGAGTTGAAGAGCAACAGTTCTGCCTCTAGCCCCCTGGTGAACAGAATGTTTGCTGGCGCTGTTTTTACATCACCGCGTGGTAACACTGTCTCGCAGACATCGACAGGTAACATAGGAAACATTGGAGCTTATCAACGTTGACCACTATAGAATTATTGAACTCTGTATAAATAGGATATTACTTTAGATCTAAAAGAATCGGTATAGCTATATAAAGTATAATTTACTGGAATATACAGGGCATATGTATGAGTAACTTGATCCTTAGGTATTCTGTATTGTATGTATATTTTAAGAATTAGCTCTGAAGTTGTGTTTATGTTACATATTGAATATTAATCAAGGCTTCAGCCTGTCTCTGCCGTCAATGCTGAATCCACAATCTATTTATTATTCTTTGATCAGTTATTTGAAAATATTTTTGTTATCTGCAAAGATCTAGATAATTCCAAGAAGGAGGCTAACTGATAGATTGATTAATTTAGAGATTGACTAATTGGTTGTATTTACTAAAAAATTTGTAATGGTGTATAGCTTACAAGTACAGGCTGTAAGAATTGATGGCCAAAGTATAACACCCCTTACTGTTGCTCTCACATATAACAATGAGATTAATGAATTGAAATTGTTTGATTGGTCAGTTACTGCTGCTATGACAGATAACGAGAAATTGACTGAATTTAAGCTGTTTGATTGGTCAGTTGCTGTTGTTAACAGATAACGAGGAGTTTACTGAATAGAAGCTGCGCTTGATTGGTCAGTTGCTGTTGTTAACAGATAACGAGGAGTTTACTGAATAGAAGCTGCGCTTGATTGGTCAGTTGCTGTTGTTAACAGATAACGAGGAGTTTACTGAATAGAAGCTGCGCTTGATTGGTCAGTTGCTGTTGTTGTCACAGATAACAAGAAGTTTACTGAATTGAAGCTGTTTGATTGGTCAGTTGTTGTTGTTATCACCTATAACAAGGAGTTTACTAAATTGATTAATTTCTCGTAGATGTGGAGTTTAGCAACAGATCGCTGGATGACTCACAGAAGGAGGCTGTAAGGTTTGCGCTGACTGACGGTAGAGAGGTGTCAATAGTGCACGGACCTCCCGGCACTGGTAAGACCACCACAGTGGTCGAGATCATACGTCAGGCTGTGCAGCGCGGCATGAAGGTTCCTCCACGACAACATTGTGCACTATAATGTACTGTAATGCATTGCTCGCTACAATGTATTGTAATGCATTACTCGCTACAATGTATTGTAATGCATTGCTCGCTATAATGTACTGTAATGCATTGCTCGCTACAATGTACTGTAATGCATTGCTCGCTACAATGTATTGTAATGCATTGCTCTCTACAATGTATTGTAATGCATTGCTCGCTACAATGTATTGTAATGCATTGCTCGCTACAATGTATTGTAATGCATTGCTCGCTACAATGTATTGTAATGCATTGCTCGCTACATTGTATTGTAATGCATTGCTCGCTACAATGTATTGTAATGCATTGCTAGCGAGATGTATTGTAATGCATTGCTCGCTACAATGTATTGTAATGCATTGCTCGCTACAATGTATTGTAATGCATTGCTCGCTACAATGTATTGTAATGCCTGTCTCCCTTCTCTCTGCATATTTACTAAATTGACAATTCTCAGTGAATAAATTGACGCATTACTAAATTGATGCAATTCTCAGTGACTAAATGGATGCAATCGTTTGTTGCAATTGCAGTTTGGACGATGATGTTGAAAACGTTTTGCAAGAATAATTGCCGTGGCTTTTAATCGAAGGTGAAGAATTTATCTTTAATTATCAAGTTTTCAAGAGCTAATAAATCTCTCATTCTGACAATAGTGGTTCCGATTTTTAATGAAATCTTTATCACTAGCATGCACCTAGTATTACTTCGCTGCTTAACTAACTACTTGTCTCAGCTACTAGCCTGCTCACCCTATAGCCTCTCAGTGTATATTTGATACAGGTATTAGCATGTGCACCCTCTAACATAGCAGTCGATAACCTAGTGGAACGGCTTAGCGATGCAGGAGGTGGCAGTGTGGTTAAGCTAGTCAGACTGGGCCACCCGGCTAGGGTTCTACCCTCTATACAGGCCCACTCTCTCGACGCCATCTTGTCTAACAGCGAGGAGACGAAACTGGTAGAGGATGTGCGGAGAGATATCAACAGAACTCTGGTAAGTTGTATTATAAGTGTGTGAAGAGATATCAACAGATCTCTGGTAAGTTGTATTATAAGTGTATGAAGAGATATCAACAGATCTCTGGTAAGTTGTATTATAAGTGTATGATTGAAGATATCAACAGATCTCTGGTAAGTTGTATTATAAGTGTATGCATAGAGATATCATCAGTCTCTGGTAAATTGTATTATAAGTGTATGCATATAGATATCAACTGATCTGTGATAAGTTGTATTATAAATGTATGCATAGAGATATCATCAGTCTCTGGTAAGTTGTATTATAAATGTATGCATAGAGATATCATCAGTCTCTGGTAAGTTGTATTATAAATGTATGCATAGAGATATCATCAGTCTCTGGTAAGTTGTATTATAAGGGTATGAAGAGATATCAATAGATCTGTGATAAGTTGTATTGTAAGTGTATGAAGAGATATCATCAGATCTCTGGTAAGTTGTATTATAAGTGTATGTGGAGAGATATCGTCAGATCTCTGGTAAGTTGTATTATAAGTGTATGAAGAGATATCAACAGAACTCTGTTTAGTTGTGTTATAAGTGTGTGCATAGAGATATCATCAGTCTCTGGTAAATTGTATTTTAAGTGAGTATATAAGTTAATAAGGTTATATCCCTTAATATTTTTGCTATTGCGTAATTTTTCTCTTTTGCTATATATGCTTGTTGACATTGTTGTGTTCTTTTTCTAGAGAATATAAGTGTAGTATCGTACTATGATGGTCTAGTTTTTATCTACAGAAACGCTGTATCTTAAATGAGATTGTGTTTGTCTTGTGATAACGAAATTTTACATATTTTAGAAATATTACATTTTTCTCAATATTCTTCGTATGTGATCAAATTTAAATATAGGTAGAAATAAAAATATTTTAAAGGATTTAAAGATAGATAAAAATAAAAGCAAATAGTATGATTAACAAATTCGCCAAACTAAGTATTTTTAAACTTAGTTTTATTTAATATAGAACATGTTGGTGCAATGAAAAACAATTATTATGAAATATTATTATTTAATTCTTGCAATTTATTCTTTTCAAACTGATAGCTATTCATTCTATTGTGATGGTATTATATTGAGTTCCTATATTTCTTCAGGCTGAGATGAAGCGTTGCCGTGGTAACGCAGAGAGACAGCGTTGCCGTGACGACATGAAATCTCTGAGGAAAGAGCTGAGGTCACGTGAGGAGGCGGCTGTGCGTGACATCATGAGCAGAGCATCTGTTGTCCTGGCAACCCTCACTATGGCAACCTGTGATGGGCCTATAGGGTCTCTGGATGCCGATGAGAGACCGTTTGATCTAGTCGTCATTGATGAGTGTTCTCAGGTGAGGGGAATAGTGATTTAGATGAGTAAATGACAAGTCTATTTCAAGAGTTACGTTACTAAGTTAATTTTGTTACTTGTTTAGGCTTTGTTGAGTTAGCTGCTGTATTTTAGTTAGTGTTGTAAGTTGTTACAATAGTTCCAAATCATCTTAAGGTACACATACTATAGAATTTTCTGTATACTGAAAATAAACTATATGGGAGCTAAGAGGTGAAATTTTCTGATGAAATATTGGTCTCTGCTTATTTTACTCGTCTTTACACTGCTTATCTAGACTATGTCTTATAAAATTATTTACATTTGCGTTAAACTAAGGACAATGTATGTCATCACCGACTATTCTAACCTCTGGTTGGCTTTGTATTGTGCAGGCACTAGAGATAGCTTGTTGGATAGCACTGTTGAGAGGTAAGAAGTGTGTGCTAGCAGGAGATCATCACCAGCTGCCTCCTACCATCATCTCCATGCAGTAAGTCTTCCTGTACCTCTACATATATCTCTACATATTTCTACCACCATCATCTCCGTGCAGTAAGTCCGCCTATATCTTTACATATATCTACCACCATCATCTCCGTGCAATAAGTCCGCCTATATCTTTACATATATCTACCACCATCATCTCCGTGCAGTAAGTCCGCCTATATCTTTACATATATCTACCACCATCATCTCCGTGCAGTATTTTTAATACTTTATTTTTGAAATTCTTGTATTTTGTAACAATATTTGTTACTGCTATATATAAAGTATTCATAAAACAGTGAGTATGGGTTTAATCATTTTAATAGAGCCGCTAAAGAAGGTCTGAGTGTAACGCTAATGGAGAGGCTTCTTCAGGAAGTAAATAGCAGAGAACTGCTGCAAAGATCTGAAGATAAAGAACAAGAGCAGCTGCAGCCTCAACAGCTGCAATCACAGCAACTGCAGTCAGAGCAGCTGCAGTCACAGCAGCTGCAGCCTCAGCAGCAGCAGTCACAGCAGCTGCAGTCAGAGCAGCTGCAGTCACAGCAGCTGCAGCCTCAGCAGCTGAAGTCACAGCAGCTGCAGCCTCAACCGCTACAGTCGCAGCAGCTGCCGGGAAAGGAGAGCTTAGAGCTAGTTAGAATGTTAACTGTTCAGTACAGAATGCACGAGAACATCATGCGCTGGTCGTCGGTGCAGATGTATGATGGGAGACTGGTCGCGCATCAGTCTGTCGCGCAGCATCGACTCAAGTAATCTACTACTATGTTAACTTCTTTCCTTCTGCTTCACAGTTTAAATTAGGCTATGTAACATTAACTCTACATGTAATCTTTGCTACTCTCTCGACTTGAATGTTAATTGCAGCCACACTCCTGAAGGTCTGAGTGTGAGTTAATTCTCTGCAATTTTGCTTTGTTCTTATTAGATTAGTTGTGTAAGATCAAGCTTAATTATTTATTTATTTATTTCGTTTATCATACGCATATCGCAATTGGCATACTCAATAAGCAGTTAGAGCCCATGAACGGAAATAAAGGCCCAGAAGTGGCACTTATATATTTCGAATTGTTTTTTGGACTATGTAGCTATATGTAGTTGTCATGGATGACCGCATTAAGGCTCATCCTTTCTAAACCCTTGAGATTATTATTAGTTTGATTTTGAATTGATCCTTTGATTGACTAATATACAAATTAATATCATTTGCTGATTAGAAGCTGCTGGAAATAGTACAAGTGTATTGGATGCTAATGATTCACATTTGTTTAGTAAGATGTTGAATCTTGATTGATGGCTTGTTTGCTATTAATCGATTGATTGATCGACTGACGGGTTGATTTATGTAGAGATCTGGAAGGAATTGAGGACAACGAGGACACGTGTCTGCCCATGCTGCTCATAGACACAGCTGGGTGCGACCTCGAGGAACTCGATTTACCTGATGGGTTCTCCAAAGCCAACGAAGGTCTTATTAATCGCTTTGTTTCTACCGTGTGTATACTAATTACATAGATATCGTGATGAAATTAGTCTCAGTTGTCTTCGTTTCTTTTTATTTTTATTCTCTCATTTTAAATGTGGTCTTCTTGGATTTTTTACGCATGTTTAATTGACTCAAATACAGTTATAAATGTTATAAATTGTGGTTTTCTAAATTTGTGGATTTAATTGCTGTTAAAAGATTTCTGATGCTCATATCTTACCACTCTGCAGACTTTCTAATCCATTATGCTTTACGCTAACGAATTATGTTAGATTAAAGGAGCAAATGTAGTGTACTGGATATATATATATATATATATATATATATATATATATATATATATATATATATATATATATATATATATATATAAATAGTGTACACTTATTCAATACAGTGATATAGTAATAAATAATAGGATTCTACAAATTCTTATTGTATACGCCACCAGGTGAAGCCGATATCGCAGCGGAGCATGTGCACCGGTTGATAGCCAGTGGTGTCTCGTCTGAAGACATTGCTGTCATAGCGCCGTATAATCTACAGGTATCGTCTATTGCTATGACCATATTATGAAGCGGATTGCTTAAAGCCTTAACAGTAGTGTAAATCATGGATTACGTCAAAAAATCATAAGTAGATATTTATCAATCCTAATTCGAAGTGTAGTGACCTAGTCTATTGATTTCAAGGGTAGTGCCACTGTTAAGATTTAATCCACAGATGCCGGTTAACGCTATATATGTATACCCGGTTTGTGAATTTAGAAACCGATACGATTTTGTTATGGCCAAATTTTAGAACTTCAATTCGCGAGAAATGTATTTGCTGTACAAGGTCCTAATACTGGCTATCCCTACGATCTAGTGTACGCTCGTCTCCGATCTTTAACTCTTTTAATTCTTTCACTTCGTCAGTACTTGTTATTAACTTTACTTGACTTTTTCGCTCAATGAACTATATTGCTGCTTTATTTTTATATCTGACGTTATCCATAATTCTTACATCTTTTCACTAAAATTCACCATAGCTCACATTTAGTTTGTGTTTTACTTATTACGTGTGCCAGATTGTCTATGTCATTTGTGAACTGTACAGGCTTTTAAAGCTCTTTTTGGTGTTCTCATTAAATCATTGTCATCTTCCCTTAACTCCCAGTTTAACTTGGGTCGGGAGGTGTTCTTATTAAATAAGTAAATAAATAAAATACTAGTTTTGTTTGCAAACTAAGCTGATTGGTCGATGAGTCGAAAACATGATTTGTTATTGGTTGCCTGATATGACATGTATCCAGTGACATGAAGTTATAATTAAAAATGAAATTGATTTTATTGATTGATTGATTGACATGTAGGTGGATATATTGAGGCTGCGCCTATCTAAGCACTATCCACGCCTAGAGATCAGATCTGTGGACGGGTTTCAGGGCAGAGAGAAAGAGGCTGTCGTTATAAGTCTCGTCAGGTCCAATTGCAGAGGTTTGCCTCGTTCACGATGACATAGAGCTTGCTAATCTATCAAACTAATAAGAATTTAACGTCCGGTTCCTCGCCATAAGGCAATGTCAGGGACGTCTCTTGCAGACTCTACACAAACAGGCGCCAAAGCACCAAACGATGACGACTGAGTAAACAGAGACCACAAGAGAAAGCGAGATCAAAACAGTGCAAGTCCAGGATCCAAGGCAAGCGGGTCAAATTTTATACCTATGGCGGAAAGAGATGGGTTTTTAGCTTCTGACTAACAGCCATAGGTTACTCTGAGCATTCGAGCATTTATAATAACCGCTTGTCTCTCTCCTTCTATCAAAGTCCTCAATGTTGGCGCTCGAGATTCGCTGTTGTGCACTTTTTTCCGTATAGTTATACACATGACATACTGTATGTATTACGTAGTTTTCTTTTGTAGTTGCTGTTTTTTAAGTTTTGGTTATTTCCACCGTTCCTCTCCATGTTAATCGTGGTCTTTAAAGCAGCCGCGGCGGATTTCAGATTGACCTCCAGCACCCTGGGGATTAAGTACATTCAAAGCTGTCGACCCTCGGTTTTTCAAAGTGGTCTCCCACAATTTACTAACCGCGCGCGCCGTGGTTTTACTTCTTTCAATTGACGCGCAGCTTAACTGAGTGCGCTAAATCCACTCCTCAAACTATTCCTCAAACTGCTCACTACTGTTTCTACTTAATCAATTAAGGCCATTCCTTCATATTTTTAAATAATTTTTATATATATATATATATATATATATATATATATATATATATATATATAATTTATATATATATATATATATATATATAGATATATAATTTATATATATATATATATATATATATATATATATATAGAGTACTTAATGAAAACACTGTCAATGAATAATAGTTTCCTTGACAACCGTTGACTTGTTTGGGTCAGGATAATGCAATCTATGATTCTCCACAATCTGTAAAAGGAACTGTTTCTGTTCTTCTTGCTTAGTAAGCTCTCCGTTGAACGATTGACAAAGCGCAACGCCGCGCTCAGCAGTGGCATTCACGACTTTTAATTGACCTGCCTTTATCCGAGCTTTAATCTATACGTCATTAGTATTCCATGTACTTAGATCTTCTTCTAGAAGATCCTGATCCACTTCTAGGCTATGAACAGCTTCCTAGTATTCCTTGTTACGAAATCAGATAGTTTTTTCTTGGTAGTTTTATCGTCAACAATAATTGTGGGTGATAGATAGTCACATGAACCTTCGCTTTGAAGCGCTCTTATCATGTCAACTTTTTCATCAACGGCAACATCTGCATCAAAAAAGCCAGTCCAATCAGAGTCTCACTTAGCTACCACAGATGGTTGGAGAAACTCTTCATTGCGGCCGATGCAACAGATTCATCCAAGGTTTTGTATGCCTCTATGTCTCTGAGCAGAGACAGATCCTTGCATGCAACTATCTTAAAAACACTGAAAATCTGCTTAGTTGACCTTTGATTTAGACTACTTAAGTAAACAATATGAGCAAAAATACAAGAAATTAACTCAATAGATAGTTGCTATTTTTGTTAAACTTAACCTCTATGTATCTTAATTTAATTTTAATTTATTCAATAAATAACGAATAAACTTTGAATGCTAAGTAAAACGCCGCATTAGCTTGATAATAGATTAAAACTTCAGCGGTCTTGTGCAACCTCTAAATATCAACCAAATCCATCCTAATTTATTTTACTACTCATTTGTACCAAAATGAAGAAACTAAGAGGGTGTGAGTGATAAAAAAAAATTTTCCCATGTATTTCATTCACACACTAATATATATATATATATATATATATATATATATATATATATATATATATATATATATATATATATGTATATATTAGTGTGTGAATGAAAAAAATATATATATATGTATATATATATATATATATATGTATATATATATATATATATATATGTATATATATATATGTATATATATATATATATATGTATGTATGTATATATATATATATGTATATACAGTATATATATATATATATATATATATATATATATTCATGTATATCTCTGTTCATGTATATATGTAATATGTATGTATATGTATGTATATATATATATATATATATATATATATATATATATATATATATATATTCATGTGTATCTCTCTAAGTATATATAAAGCATTGTCCTCGGCTCAGTGTACATTAGAACTCACTGATGATTTTCTAGTGTAACATTAGAATCACTATCTAAGTTCTAATTGTTTTAGGAGAGTTGGGCTTCCTGACAGAAGATCGACGTATCAACGTGGCAGTAACGCGTGCTAGACGTCACGTGACTGTAATCTGTGACACTGACACCATTACACGCCACGCCTTCCTCAAGTCACTCGTCGAACACGTGACAGCCTGCGGGGAGGTGCGCTCAGCTCAACAGTACATACAGGGTATGAGAAGCCGTCCAGTTACATCAGTATTATAATGTCAGAGCTTCTCTTATTGCGTTATGTGTAATGTCATGTGTCATGTGATCATCCTGGGTCTGGTTCCAGCCAAAGATTTATCTATGATGTTCCTCCACAAAACTCTATTCTTTGTCATTTCCTCGATGTTTATTCTTTTTCTTCCTTCTGTACTTCCATAAATGCTAACTCCAGCAGCCTTCAAGTCTTCTTCAAGGCATTCCTTCCATCTTCTTTTAGGTCTTCCCGCTGTTCTCTTGCCGTCTGCTTTATAGTTCAATATCTTTCGAGGGTTTCTGTTATCTTCCATGCGCATAACATCCAGCCTATTTCATTCTTCTTTTCTTGATTATTTCACCAACTATTAGTGTAGTAGTTACGTTACGTATAATAGTAATTTCAAAATATTAAAAATGTATAAATAGTAAATATATCATTAATTAATCATCATCATCTTCCCCTGAATCTCGGCTTAACAATTGTCGGGATAGTTAATTGAAGATATAAAATAAAATTAAAGATATAATATAAATATATAATATACAGATAGAGGATATAATTATGTAACACTAATTGATTATTTAATATTTGATTGGATTGATGAAAGTCTATTCTTATCCCGACCCTAGTAAAACTGGGATTTAAGCGAAGTTGATGATGATGATGACTTCGCCACTGGCTGGAGCCAGTGGCGAAGTCGGTAAACCTAAGCCTCCAAGTAGCTGGATTACAGGAGCGCGCCACAACTCCCAGCCAGTGGCGAAGTCGGTAAGACACTCGACCGATGATGATGATGAGGATTATGATGATGATGATAGTGATTTTGATTATGATGATGATGAGGATTATAATGATGATGATAGTGATTTTGGTGAATTAATATTTATACTATTAATTATAAATGTGTAAATGATTAAAAATTATATGTTAGTAATATTTCTAATAGCCTTAGATTTAAGAAAGCTACTGATATAAGACCAACTGCTTTTCAGTGGCTGGAGCCAGTGGCGAAGTCGGAAAGATACTCGACCGTGGATCAGTATGTATGGGGTTCAAATCCTGGGCTAGCCCGTCACTGACAACGCATTCGAGTGAGGACACTGACATCAACCTTAACCTTTTAGCTTCATTTTTACCTTAATAAAAGACTTCAAGTGTCTTAAAAAGCATTTATATTTTCTTAGTGAAATAGTTTGAATGTCTTAAAATACCAATTATGTTGTCAAAATAAAAAAGTTAAATGTCTTTCTAGTCTTTAAATGTAAGAGAATTACTGAAATGCGTAAATGAGCACTTTGTACTATAGATATTAAAATATTATGTTAAAAATACTCCACTATTTCATAGAAATAATTTCTTAAAATATGATCTTCCTGTTATTCTTTTCCATTCCTCTGTCTTTTCCTCCTTCAGCAAAGCAGTCCATATTAGAGCATCCTATTTTCAATATTTGTGTGCAATTAAGAAATGAGTATTATTATTTTATATCTACGAAGAGCGAGGACTGAAGCAAATATACTGTGTTTAACAGAAGGAGTAGTTACAGGCAGCACGGAGTGGTCAGATGAGATAAAAGAGAGATTATCTATAGCAATGGAGTCTAGCAGTGCTGCCAAGTCTGCAAACAAAAAACATCAGACTTCTGGAATGAAAATATTTAACAGTGGCAAGGTGAGTTGTGACAGATGTCTTGTACTAGACAAATTAATTATTCAATGTATATACTGCTTTAATAGAATTCATAGTACAATAAGCTTATGTAAAAACTGCTATAATGGAATTCATATTGCTACAATACAATACGCTTATGTAAATACTACTGTAATAATATTCGTGTTATGTCATGTGATCATCCTGGGGCTGGTTCCAGCCAAAGATTTCTCTATGATGTTCCTCCACAAAACTCTATTCTTTGCCATTTCCTCAATGTTGATTCTTTTTCTTCCTTCTGTTCTTCCATAAATGCTAACTCCAGCAGTCTTTCAGGCAGTCCTTCCATCTTCTTTTTGGTCCTCCCGGTGTTTTCTTGCCATATACTTTATAGTTAAATATTTTTAGAGGGTTTCTGTTATCTTCCATGCGCATAACATGTCCAGCCCATTTCATTCTTCTTTTCTTGACTATTTCATTGACCAGTAGTTGACTGGTTCTTATCCTAATGTTCTCATTTGTTACGTGCTCTTTGTAACTGATTCTTAGTATTCTCCTTAACCATTTGTTTTCAGTGGAATTCAATTTCTTTTCCATTGCCTTTGTTAGTTCGCATGATTCACATTCAAACTGACTTCTAACTACTCTATTTTTATTATTAAAATTAGATGCTCCTGATTCATCAGTATATTCTCTTCTGTCATAGGTAAAGTCATCGAGTAATGTTGGAGACCGCTCTCACAAGTCTAAGCCTCTAGTGTCGAATAAGGCGAGACTGTCAGACAATCATGAGGTGAAACAAGAGGCAGACAGTGAGAGAGAACTGGAGCAGTTCCTCGTAGAGTTCACCCAGGATTTGTCTCGCTCTAGACACAGCTTTCCTACAACACTCACTTCACGTGAGAGGTTTCTCGTTCACGAGGTAATGGTAACACTGTTGCTATTTCTTAACAGTAAAGTTGTTAGATAGAAACTGATGATACTCATGGTTACATGAGTATCATCATGGATACCTGAGAATGATATTATTATTTACCTAATCTAAAAACCATGAAGAATTTATGAAATTTCTTGTGCTGTTTTTACTAGTTTTCGATCACATAGATGAGCAACTATACTGGAACAACTGTGTTGTTGTAGCAACCATACTGGAACAACTGTATTGTTTTAACAACCACACTGGAACAACTCTATTGTTGTAGCAACCGCACTGGAACAATTGTATTGTTGTAGCAACCTCACTGGAACAATTGTATTGTTGTAGCAACCTCACTGGAATAACTGTATTGTTATAGCAACCACACTGGAACAATTGTATTGTTGTAGCAACCACACTGGAACAATTGTATTGTTGTAGCAACCATACTGGAACAACTGTATTGTTGTAGCTTTCATTAGTCACTGGATACATGTCAAACTGCTTCATTTAGAAGTTTGCTATTTATTTATTGTTTTATCTTTTTCTCTCACATGTTCAGCATAGTGTCAGGTTCAAGTACTTATTTCTACCCAAAATTTGCTTTTACCCTCAGTAAGGGCGCAACATTGCCCAACAAGTACAAGTTCTGCCTAGTATAAAGACTAATTCTTTACCAAATCGTAATGTAGCCATTAGCTAGGAGCAACTAGGCTTCTGTGGAGTCATCCCGTCGTTTTTCTCATTTCCTGCTTAGAGTGCTTAGTTGCCTCTTTAGCTACGCGCAGTTTAGAGTTATTGATCTGTTCTGTGACGCGGATGCTGGGTTGGGATTGAATTATGCGATTGAATTGCGATGAATTGATTTAATAATTTTAGATATCAGAACGGTTGGGACTTGTTCACATTAGCTCAGGTGAGGGAGATCAAAGATATATAGAAGTACGAAAACCAGTTGCTCCAGCTGCTGCTGCTCCAGCTGCTGCTGCTCCAGCTGCTGCTGCTGCTGCTAGTGCTTCCACTGTGGAGGTTTCCAAAGCCGCAGCTGCTGCTGCAGAAACGCTAAACGCTACCACACAGCCTCCGAAAACTTCAAAGCGACCTGGCTTCAATAAAATATCTAAAACGGAATCATCTAAAACGGAATCATCTAACGGTGACTCTAACTCCAGCAGCCAACCATCATCGAATATTACGTCACTGGTTTCGGAGCCTAATGTTGTTGACCAATCAAGTGTCGAGAAAGCGGGTCCTGCAGCTAAATCGAAATGTGAGCTATGTGGTAAACTGGTCAATACAGAAAATTTAGTGCTGCATAAATCTAGATGCGGCTCTAATAAACAAAACAAGGTGAGTGAGTTATGTCTACCTAAATTGTAATATCATATAGACTTAATTCTAAATGTGACAAATGTATAGATAAACGCCCATGTTAACAAATAGCTTTACTTTCCAAAGATGATATCATAGTTGCAAAATTAAATAGCCACTGCTCAATGGGTGTTATATTACAATTAAATATCTATAATATTTAAATGCTACACTTGCATTATTTTCTGATATTTTTATGCATCTCTTTTCCCCGTGTTGTGTCGGAGTTGTTTGAAAAATTGACAAATCGGTGACTGCATGTGTCGTAGAAGGCGACTAAAGCACTAAGATCCATACCAACGTCAGAAAGGGCATTCGGTTGGTGAGCGCCTAGGCTCCAGAAATTTCTGCAAAAATTTAATCGAATGAAAGTCTCAAATAGGGCATTGGCTAGTGGTGTGGTGTAGGACTGAGAGGATTTGAGACAGTCTATTTGCACCCAGACCCTGGTTAAACTATGATTCAAGGGAGGAGGATGATGATTTTGTAGACATCTCTAAATTTAACACTATATTTATTGCATTTTCTTGTTTTCATTCTCTCACGACCGATAAATTGAGTTACTGAAGACTAATCGCTTAAATAGATCTTTACCACAACTTTACATAAAAATTATACGATCCACACATCTGACGTCCATAGCATCCTGTAGTCTAGAAGCTAAAAGTCACAACCGCTCTGGCAGGCTAGACCAGTGGTAGATTGAAGTTTGAATTTTTAGTTGATTCAATGCGTACAAATCATTTCATCGGCTTATAAATCACATTACTATCGTGGGTGTTTATGTTACTCTGTAAGGATCACCTGCTAGTGTACTTCAAATCCTCTTAAAATGTGACATCAGTTTCCTCATCGAAGGATAATAAAAGTGATGCTATGCGGATTCACCGGACGGACATTTGTTATAAAAATATTGCATCTATCTTGATGCTTTCTTCAGTGATGGTTGCTGTATTTATTTCTTCATTTCGTTTGCAACAGAAAACAGACAGTACATCCAGCAATGGAAGTGTTAAATCCACGAAGAACACAGACAAGCTTTTATCTAATACTGCTTCACTGTCTAATTCATCTAACGCTGGTACAACTCCGTTAGATGAGGATGAAGAGTTCGATGCGGTGATATCAGCAGCTATGAAGGCAAACAGGAGATGTCACGTGGCTAAGTGTCGGGGTAACGTTGTAACCCTGGGTCAGGAGTGTGCTTTCTGCAAGCAGAGGTTCTGCCTGACCCATCACATAGCCGAGGCCCATGGGTGCGGGGACAAAGCCAAGGAAGCGGCCCGGAGATGCTTGGTCAGGGAAGGAGCCTTGTGGGCTGGTAGCGGAGTCCCCTCGAAGAAACCTGACCCCATAAAACGTGCCCATCTGGAGCGGCGGTTGAATAAAAGGCTCGGAGAGATGGAAGAGAATAGAAAGAAAAAACCTGGAGATGGAAATAAATAAATAAACCAAGTGTTTGTAGGATAATTATACTTTACATTGGTGCGTAAACTTGGTGCAATTTTGAAAGTCGCTTTACGAGTGCAGTCACTCATTCGATATACATTTGAAATTTGAGAGGAAGTGGGAGAAAATGCTTGAGACTATAATTAAGCACATAAACAAACGTGAGACTCAGTTCATCAATAGGCAGAGATTTAGCTCATATAAGCCTTGAATTTCAGTATTGAGTAGAAGTGTGTACAGTACACCAGTGTCAACTGATTTGAATTGTTCACTAGTTATTTTTTCTAAGAGGGATAAGGCTAAGCTCGCCTGCGACAATGAAATGACTGCACAATTTAACATCAGCTTCAGAGAAATCAATACGAGTTATTTTTTAACTGCAAGCAATATCATTTGCTAGCATTTTGTTACACTTCAGTTATTTTAAAAATAAAATACAATTATTTAAAATAATTAAGTATCAGTTTTGTATTACATTATGCGACATATATATGCATTATATTTCTAAGCGCAAACACTGTTGAACTCAAACACTGTTGAACTCGTTGTTGCTGTCAACTAATATCAGAAAACGATAATTGGATACCACAGACATAGTTTAACGTCCATTACGTGACACTTCAGGGATTTCTTAAACCTAGTTAATGGCAATCATGCAATAAACTGCTAAAATTCTAGCAATAGGTACAAATATCCACTCTGAGAATCAGCCTGTGTTAGAATATCTATTAAATCTGAAGTGTAACATACATATACTGGTCAAAACATGATACTACAATTGAATGGAGAAACATTATTGAATACATAAAATTACATAAAAGCAATACAAGGCTAAACGCAAATGAATAAGGTTACTATTAATGACACATAAAGAAACAGTCGATTACAACGAAATATAATTACGACATCATTTTCAAATGCAGAGGCACACACTTCAACACAATCAAGTCGAAGAAATTTAATTTTAAAAAGACATGAAGTTTAAGTGTTCTCTTACGAATTAGCTACATTACGGTAGCTGCTAATTTATTGGAAGCTACCAGCGCAAATTTTCTATACATATGATGTCTCCTTCAATAGCATTCGTTACGATAATTATGCTATTGTTTAGTGCTCAATAAATACTTACCGCATCAGCCTGTATATGTTCTATTATCTAAGATAAAGAAAGAAACTTGTATAGAATTCAAAAGAGAGTTCAATGATGACAACAACAACTGTACACTATAGTTAACAATGCACGCGCCTTATATACAAAAGCTTAATAGCACTTACTCATTGCTTCTAAGTTTGCCTAAAGATATCACATGTCTACAGTGATGATGTAGAAGAAAGCTAATGGATGCAGTTTGAATTAAATTACCAGCAACACTTGATTAGAGTGAAACAATATCAATAAAACATTTGACTTTCAATCAAATGATTATAAATTCAAAGATTTTTCAACTCAATTATAATAAACACTAAATATTAAGAAAGAACTAAATACAGGTGTATGGTAATTGCATATTTGAAAACAGAACTATTTCTAAACCTAGTTCAGTACAGCGTTCTCTGCACGACGACACAGACGTTAAATAGCTGTTCAGATTTTAGAGCACCATTAAAACAGATCCATCAACAAATTCACGTCACTTGAGTAGTAGTCGACTTCTCAAGTAAATCCAATTCAGAGATGAATCAAGCCAATACTCTACAATTAAGATATAATGAGATAAGCAAAATAATATGATAAAATAAAAAAATCATCAAATTTACTGATCATAAAAACAATAATTAGTTATGAATCGTTAATTAAAATACTAAATGAATAATGAATTGGAAGAGAGTTAAATTAAAATACAAAATAAACAATAAAGTTGGTTATAATTATATAGGAGCAATATCGTCTTTAGCTAGTATTTCACAGGTCCCTGAATTCATCCATGATATTCCAAGGCTTTCTATAGTTCGTATGTCTGAGTTTTGTGTATCATCCTAAAACATTAAAAAATATCGTCAATTAACTGCTAACTTGTTAGCTTAGAATAGACTAATTCAATATATAGTACACAGTCACATTGGTCTATACAGCCCATTACATAATACAATTATCTCATCCTAATCAACACATTAATCACATTAAAAAAATATTTTACAACAGTGCAAATAAAGTCCACAAGTTTCAAAATTCTCATGAATCTAATAACGGTGGCAATGAAAAAGACCTCTGGAAAAAAATTAAAGTAATCAGATATCAGATTTCTATCCTGCGTTGTGTTGAGATTAACGAAGAATAAACCAACTGTAAACTGCAGGTGAAAACAAGGCAACTGAGGAAGTCAAAGTAAACCACCTCAAATAACCACCTCATATGTCAAGCTAGAAGTTACATTAAAGTGTGGATATGACGTAGTCATTTGCGAAAGGATTAACTTGTTGATCCATGGAGATATTTATACGGAAATTTTAAGATAATCTCTTCTGCAATATTTAAGTATCCTACAGAAGTAATTACTCATCTCAGAGACAGACCTTTCCACTGAGCATTTTACTTTTAGTCTGGTTGAACTGTTGACTGGATTCAGGCGGACTAAACCTGTTCAAATAACAAACAAACACGTCTTTTATCTACGTAATATTACTAACGGTTACTAACGGCTATTTTAACTTCAATATATCCACTGTAGGTAAAAATCAATATATTTTACAGTACGGCTGGAGCCTGCGGCGATGTCGGTAAGATATTCGACCGCGGATCAGTATGTGCGGTTTAAATCCTGGGTTTTCCCATCACTGACATCGCTTTCAAGTGAGGAAAGTGACGTTAACACTAGCTTTTAGCTTTTTTGCTTTTAAAACTTAAAAAGCTAAAAATAAGTGGAAAGAAGTATTATGATCAAAAAATATCTTCAGAACTATTTTATTGACGAATACAGTTTTTGCACCCTATAAGTAATTAACCTACTTCAACTTTAGTTAGGAAATTACTTTAGAATAGGTTATTGTTTAATGATTGCATTATAACAAATCTCAACGCTTACTAATAGTAGTTCTGAAGCTGTATAAACAACAACAAGAATTCTTCATAAAAATAAACAATAAAATTAATCATCATCATCACTGTAACTATTGTGGAACTGATGTACTAATCTTTGATATACTAACACTATACTGCTAAGAACAGCAATGCTACTTGTCACTATTCAATGTAACTCTATCTCTGTCAGTGTACTGTCCACTGGCAGATCCACGGCACATAACGCCTCCGTTTTCTCTGTCTTCCATATCTTTACGTCTACACATGAAAGGATCTTTAAATTGTCATTCCTAATCTCGGTCTGCCTCTGCCTCTTTTTCCTTTCATTATTCATTTTATAACCTCCTTTACTTGATTTATCATTCCTCCTTGCGGGTTATGGTTTTGGCGGAATGGACCCTCTATGCTTTTCTCAGCTCCCAACCCACATTTACAGGACAGGGGCGATATACCCATAGAAAATCATCCTGATTACCCAAAAACTCTATAAGACTGAGCTAGCTGTATTCTATTTTAAACACAAATGGTTAAAGTTACTAGACAGCAACAACATCAGACCTAATAGCGTGGACATCAGCTGGGTCAGGATCCTGATATAATACAGACTTTGACTTCTCTATAGACTCAGCTACAAGCGTTTTGTATACTTCTGGATTCTGCTCATAGCTAAATCAATCAATCAATTTAAAATACACTAATGAACAGTAAGGAATAAAACAATGTAGCCGTGATAAACTTCAACATGGATGAATTCTTGATCCATCAAACAAATGCTCAGTAAAGCAATCAATGTAATACTGAATTGATCAATCAATACATTTATTTCTACAATAATCAATCAATGTCACTCTTTACAGTCCCACTCTCTACAATATTCCACAAGAAAACGACACTGAAGTCCTTTCAAGGCATGTACATATCGGTCTCACGACAGCGAACGAAATATCAATTGGACATACTACAGAAATACAGTACAGAGAAATTCTATATGGGCAATTACAAAGCTAAATATTTAAATATAACTTCCATTTCTACTTTCAAGGCAGAGACAGTTCAGTTGGTTTTAGAACCACTTAATTTCTGCTTTTTAGGCAAATATGCTACAAAAGTAGCCGTCGAATTGGCTATCTAGTCATCCATCAAAAAAATAAATGCAGCAATAAATAACCTAGCCAGACATTCCATCATCACCAAATCTTGATCAATAATTACAATAAATCAACTAATAAATCAAATATACAAATAATTATAGTTCACTGACGAAACCCTAATTAAGACTATTCTAATATCTAATTATTTTTGGCAATTAATAAAATAAAGACAAACATATTAATATATAAACTAGAGCACTGCATCCATTTTATCACACTTCATACGCAGCTAGACCGTTACTAGACTATAGAGCTTCACTCGTAGATAAACGAATGCTACAGACGAATTTACAGACCTCCTTAGACATCATACAGACAGAACCATGACAAATGTTAACGCATTAATAAATACATGTATTGAAGAGTAAATATAGCCTTTGGGCTAGAAGTTAATATTTATAATGAGCTGGTAGCATGCTAATAAGATTTCCAACTGCTGATTAGTTGGTGCAAGGATCAACTACAGTGCCCACCTCATTGCTGAGATGCTTTCGAGATAATAGACTGATATTAAACTTGGCTTTGATGTTGTTTGATCAATGTCACATCCAAGCATAGACATGCAATACACTAGCAGCATCAATACTCACAGTACAGCCGCCTCAGGGTTTGATGGTGACGACGTCTCAATTTTGTAGAAAATTTTCCTAATGTAGTGAATAACCTGCCATAATCTGTTGTAATTCCTCCTGCATATGACATTAAACTACATGTAAATAACAGCGCATATTTACAAGGTTTAATGATCAAATCAACTAAAGCTTTAAAATCTGATTCATTGCCAGGTGAATGTCCAATGAATGCAACCAATCTACAGCAGGTTTGAGATCAATATTTCTTTGAGTCTGCCACTAATACAAATAGTCATAGTAATAGATATAAAAATGAATTGCAATGAAAATTTGACATTTTCAAAATTAAATTCAAAATATTAAATAACTGTCTAAAAACTATCAATAAATAATATTTTGTCAATAATAGATAAATCATAATCAACAAATTACAATCAATACAAGGATCACTAAATCGTATGATTGATTTATAGATTGGGTTAACCTCCACTTTTCAAAAGCACGTTGAACATCCAGTTCTCCTGTGACACAGTGAACGAGGGGGTGGAATATTGGAGGACAGAATATAACTGACTACAATAAACAATCAATCAATACAATAATCCACTAAAACTCAGTAATCCATCAAAAATCAGAAGAATCGTTTATTTTTAAAAGTAGCAATAACTACATAATTAATTTACACAAAATTTATTTACTCGTAGCATTCTGACTTAATAGATTAACGTAACTGCTTATTTCAAGCGCAGTGGACACTACACAGGTTTTAAATGACTGAAACAATTTAACTGAAATAAAATAATTTCAAAGTCACTTTATACAAGCAATTCATGGAATCAGTTAATGTCTGGTGCTTTAAAGTTCTACATAGCAGGACAGATCACTCTTAGATTAATTAAATTTTCACTGCCCCTGAGATAAATAAGATATTGGTTTTAAATTACTCCATATTCAAACAACAAGAGCAAATACCTTTTATATAAATACAAATGCAATATGCATTCATTTTATACAATACAAATGGATTAAATTCTAAACATATGTGATGAACATAGTTCTCACAAAAGATACAGGTTGAAGCTCCTTTTACATAAAAATATTTACATCACTACAAACAGCTTGAGAGGCACAGCTTTGATATACTGATTTCGAAGATATCTGATTAGTCTCCTGCAGCAATTATTTAAACAGTAGAACCTAGTAAAATGATTCAGAGAGATATTAGTGTTAGACTAACAGGACAGTCGCCATCTGGAAAGCTGTCAGGTATATGCAGTGTGAACCTGTAAATGGCTCCTTGATAGAGGCCTTGTCTCACAAATATCACACCATTCCATACTGCGAGAGGCATAATAATACAAAAGCAAAACATTTGTGTTTATCCTCATGTGATCTAAAAGTTTGTCAACAAAGTACAAATCATGAAGGATAAAAAGCTTGAAAGTCTATTCTAAGATAGATTTCTCATTTCACAGATTATTCTATAACCATTAAGATACTTATAGAACCCATGCAAACATCTTAGCCATACATCAATTATGCTCAATTCATCAAACTGCACATGTCACAAGAGGTAACTAAGAAAGAAGTGAGGACTGCAATGAAAACCACCTCAAAAACCATATCAATTCCAAGCTATAGGCTACATTAATGAACAGATAAGGCATAGCCTGTTGTGAAGGGATTAACTCGTTGATCAACGGAGTGCTCTTTATGAAGCATTAAAAGCAGTCTGCGAGTAGAAATATGTACCTTGGATCTGCTTCATGGCAGGGCACTAGGGAGAAAGATAGCAAGCTGTTTAAAAAAAGCTGTAAAGCTGATATTAACGTCAGTTTCATCTCTCGAAAGTGATGTCGTGACGGGCGAGCCCAGGACTTGAACCTCGCACTAATTGATCTGCAGTTGGATATCTTACTGACATCGCCATCGTCAGATATCCCGTCGTAAGGACATGAAATGAAGAAGACGCTATGGCACGCTGTTTTTCAGTACATCAATGCAATGTTTACGTACAGCCAGGTAGAGCTCAGGACTCAGATCATCAAGAGAAAATATCGTATCATCATGTACACTAACCGAGGGGACATCTTGCTGATGGGACAACATACACGCCACCCGGCTTTGTCTTCTTAACCAGCTGACTACACAGTGATAACATAGCCAAATATTTAATTGCATTCAATAGCCCCTCTGAAAACATAACAATGTTAATTTCAAATGAGTTTTTAAAGCAAAACTGAGACTTGCGATCAACAGTATCTGCATAGATTAATAAGGTACAATTCTTAGAGTATTGCAGTGCAGGGACTTCAGCCATTTGTGAATGAAATCTGCTAAAATAAAAAGATACCACAGGTAGCTCTTACATTTCATATTTGCAGAGATCAGGCACTGCCTATTCTTCAAAGCTACATTAGTAGCACAATATTAAAAGCCCTGGGCTCAACCAGGTATTCAAATAACTCTATCTATTGCTACCTTACTACACATAGAATAAAAAAGCTCAGTCTGTATATTTTAATAGGATATCAAGAGAGATCATTTGGCTTTCGATTGAAATTCAATCATACACGTTTAGCCAATTGTGCTACTATTGCGGATATTCAATTCGTAGTAAATCAACACTAAAAAGGTTGATATTTTTTATTTTTCAAAGCTTAAAAGTAAAATGAACTAACAAAAAATTTCATCCTCGTCCTACCTCTTCATCTCCATATACGAATTTGTTGTCAAATCACATAACAGCATATGCCTCGATTTTTCTCTAACTCTTTTTTCTTCTATTACAGAGTTCAGCTACCTATCCCCCTTATAATATACATGTCCTAATAAATTTTTATTTCTGTTTCTTATCACATTTTTAACTGTTTATCTGTACTGATTCCCTTAAAATTTCTTCATTTGTTATTTTGTAAGCCTAACTAATCTTTTAACATTTTCCTCCTAACCACATTTCCAATGCCTAGTTTCCTGATATCCACTTTCCTTAATGTCCTCGTTTCACATGGCGCCATTCTACATACAATTTCTGTCTCACATTCCATCATCTGCAATGGTGTGGCCCAGACATTTGAAACTTTTTACAAGTTCTAATCATGTATTATTCAATAACTAACATACTTTACACTAACTTAAAACTATGAGAATGTCCTTAAAAGTTTGATAAGTATATTGACGCAATTACAGCTTAAAAATAAGAATTTATTTTAAAATCTTAATGACATACTATTCAGCCATTAGTGTGTATTCAAGAAAGAATGGGCCATAGCCACCATTCTGCCCTCCCATTGGTAAAACTCTCCCCACATGGGTTCCGTCTTCAGAGGAGGGGGGTATAGAGGGAAGTTTACGTCCAGGCCCACAAGAGGGGGGTCTCTGTGCCCCCGGGGTGGGCGTAGTGCTGGGGGAGTTTTGCATGAAGTCAGCGAATGTTCTGCACAATCAATCAATAGCGCTCTTGAATAAATACTTAATTTAATTTAAAAAGCTTAATTAAATCAAAAAACTAATTATTTTTGATACAGTAAACAATAATTTTAATAGTTATTTCAGTAAGAATTTTATTCTTTGAATAAAAAAGTTCGAAATGGTCGACATCAAACGTCTCAAAATAAGATAACGATTATATTTATGAATATTATTTAAGGAAATCAATATTGTGTAAGATGAATACGATAAAATGCGGTGCCATCGACAGGCTCACGTTTTCCATAAAAGTTTATATCTATGCATCAGGGTTCGCATCTAAGATTTTGCAGATTATAATCACTTGCACTTATTTAAAAGCAATACAATTTAATTACTGTTATATTAATCAATATTTATTTCATGAAGTTTGAAATAAAAACTTCATTTGTCCGGAAAAAAGAAAATGAAGTTCCCATGAATACATACCAATCACACGGCGATCAATGAAGTCTAAGTAATCAATGAACATATAAGATCATATCGAAACCTTGACAAAAATTATGGAGTTCTATCAAATCTATTAGAATTTATTTCGAATTCATCTCAAATAAATAACTTCTAAAGATTTGTTAAAGAAGTTTATTTATTTATTTTATTTAATAAAAGCCAAACACTAATAACAGCATAAAATCCCAACAAATTTTTAATCCCCATACCCATAATTCTCTTTAAATTGATGAATTTCGGATATAAGTAGTCTTGTCTTATAGTAACAGAACTTTTAACTTTTTTTCTCTTTAGCACTGCCCTAAGGTATTATAAATAGTTTTGCTATTTGTTTTTGTTTTGATACACCGATTCATATATTACCGTTAGTACCAGTATATATTTTCCTGCTTGACAATATTGGCATACTGCAATACTCTCTCTCTCTCTCTCTCTCCCCCCCCCCCCCCCTACTCTCTCTCAGTATCTCCCCTCTCTCTCTCTCTCTCTTAAAGGGGCGGATCCAGGAATTTTTTAAGGGGGGCCCGAAATTTTTTTTTGAGAGTGTACAAATTTTTGGCTTATGCCCGGCCTTCTTCGGGCATAATAATAATAACACACATTACAGTGAAATGATCAACTATGTTGATATCTATCACTTTTAATACCACATGTTATATCCGTTAGGCAATTTAGATCATTATCCGTGTAGCCAGTCCAGTAAATGTCCGACATTTTACTCTCATATCAGCGCGGCTGGAAATCGAACCCACGAGAGTTCGATTCACCTCAGGGTCTGTCATTTTAAACTTCATGACGTTATCTACACCCTTAACCATTGCGTTATTGAGACTTTCTAGACATTCTAGATATTGAGGCATGTGAAGCAACTAGAAAAAATGCTGTGAGGGGGGGGGATGCGGGTGGGAAATTTTTCACTACTTCGCTCGGCTCATAGAGAGAGTGTATTCAAGTAGGCCTATCTTACCCCCACCCCCCAGTCATACCCGTCCTAAAGTCAGGGGAAAACCTAAAATGCCAGAAATCCTACATTTGTTTAGAAAAAAGCAGATTAATTTTTCACCTTCGAAGAAACTTAGCGGATCTGCATGAATTGCAAAAGTGGCCTAATTTTGGCGGTAGGGGGGCCCTCCCAGCCATGGCTGTTTACACCACTTTTGACAGATTTCACATATTTTACTCACACCCATTTCTCCTCTTATACAGTGGTTTATGTGAAAATTAAGAGCAAGTGAAACGGTCAACATTTTTCGGGCCCCCCCCCATTTATTATAAAGGCCTCCTAGTATACCATATATATGGGCCCCTAGTGGGTCCATATTTGAAGAAAAGCGAACTATAGTGCAACTGAGTTCCCTCTCGTACCCTCCCCCCCCCCCCAAAACACTGCCCTTACAAACATATTTACACATACAAATTGTCATAGAAACAATGAAAATATAGCTTACAAATTTATTTTCGTCGGGCCTAAGGGGGGGCCCGGGCCCCCTGGACCCCCCCCCTGGATCCGCCACTGCTCTCTTATATTAGTAGTGTACTAGCTGGATATTGGCAGGTTCATGGCATATATAACTCTTCAATATATTTCTATTCTCTGCTTTTCTCTTCATATCATCATAATATTTCTATTTATTAAATCATCCAGCATATCCTAAGTCGATCGGTATTCCTCTAATCCTTCTTCTTTTCATTCTTCCTTCAATTACTTCTTTTAGTAAACCATTTCCTCTCATAATATAACAAAACATAACAATAAATTATAAGCTGTGCTGTCATAGGCTGCAGCAGCACTGGCCATTGCTCGGTTGTCCATCATGGACGGTCCAGGACAACATCGAGCGCTATTGAGACAAGCCTACGAGTAAAAATAAGTTCCGAAACGATGCAAGGTCAAAACTTCAGAAAATCAGTCCTCAGTACATGACCAATCCACGGCATCCAGTTCTTCTTTCTATTCCATATGATTATGTAGGCCTACATGTATGTAACTATGTCTACTCTATGTTTTCAGTTGTACATTGGCTTAAGTCGGTAGAACTTCTGACTGACCTTTCAGCAGTTATCTACTATTATAATACTAGTCTTGCCTGTAGGCCCACTATTGTTTGAATATCTCAATAGCGCAATGGATAACGTCATGAACTTTTAAATGACAGATCCAGAGGTGAATTGAACTCTCGTGGGTTCGATTCCCAGCGCGCTGATCTGAGAGTAAAATCTCGGACATTCACTGAACTGGTTATACGGAAAATGGATTAATTGCCTAACGGATTAAACATGTGGTGTTAAAAAGTGATAGATATCGACATTGTTGATCATTTCACTATAATGCGTGTTAATTATTATTATTATTGAATCCAGTTTTAATTTTAATGCATTTTAGTTTAGTTTTACAAATTTTATATCCTGCTTTAGTTAGTCAGCAATATTTTGCTCTTTACAATGTAAAGCTATTTAAATTATTAATGTTTATTATCTCCAAGATTTCTACGATCCTATGTTGCCATGTTACTACGTTTCCTGTTCCGGTAGTCAGCTAGATAGCGTTCAATTGTGCTCTTTCTGGCGGCCGTTTTATTTGTGTCTCGTTGTATGCGATTTGTGTATATTTGGATTGTTTGAGTTCAAAGTTGGATAATATGACGAATCCCTGACATTGCCTTATGGCGAGGAACCGGACGTTAAATTCGTATTGGTTTTTATTTATTGAATGGGAATGAATAATATATTATTGTTAACGTAGACTTTTGAATGCCGACTTTTGTTCATTAATTTAAGTGGTTCTTATCTCAATATTCTCAAAACGCCCACAAGAAGATTAAAGTAGGCCTATTTAGTAACCGTAGGCCTAAAGATCGAAACATGTTCATAGGCCTACTTGAGTGGTAGCGGCTGTATGACTATTGAATACAAGATTAGAAATGTGAAAAATGAAGACTGTATAAATGAATGACTGAATGACTGAACGAATGAAAAAAGAAAGGCCAAATTAGTCCATCAGATTATAGTTAGTGAATCAATTTATCATTCAATAAATCGATAGACCAAATTTGCGCCGTCGGATAGAGCAATTTATGAATGAATGCATGAACAAGCAAATTAAACGTGATAACGAACGAACGAAAGAAAGAAAGAAAGAATGTTTGAATGAATGAGTGAGTGAATGAGTGAGTAAGTGAATGAGTGAACGAATGAATGAACGAATGAATGAATGAATGAACGAACAAACGAAAAACGAAAAACCAACAAACTAACGAACTAGTGAATGAAAGAATGAGTGAATGAATGCATACATTAGGAATGAATGAATGAAAAAAATTGGTAAATTTGCAATAATGAATATGAGATTGTTTACAGACTGCAAGCGTACATGAATAAGCTATTGTATGTAGGCCTATTTTACTATATATGTACGTGAACATCAAAGCTATTTCGATCCGATTACCATAAACAATTTAAAATCTACTTGAGCAACCCGACAAAAGTGTAGGCCTAGCTACAGTATTTTTATCTGGGCGTCCACGACATCGCCTTCCAGTGAGGAATCAGACATTAAATAAGCATCAATTGTTATATATATATATATATATTATTTTTTAATTATTTTTTTTAATTTTTTTATTTATTCCGTATAGTTACACACATGACATACAGCATGCGTTTACAATGTTTCCTTTCTGAAGTTTCTGTTTTTGTATTTTTCGTTATTTCCTCCATTCCTTTCCATGGTTATTAGTAATCGTAGCCTTTTGTTGGCGCTCCAATAGCAGCCGGCGCGGATTTAAGAATAACCTCCAACACCCTGGGGATTGTTTACTTTCAAAGCTGTCTACACGCGATCTTCCAAAGGCCCACAATTTACTAACCGCGTGCAGCGTGGCTTTACTTCGTTCAACTGACGCGCAGTTTAACTGAGTGAGCTAAATCCCCCCTAACGTGCGCTAAATCCCCCCCCCCCCTATATTACCCGTAGTTCATATGGTATTTATTTCAGACGTCTGGTATATAATCTACATGTTTATTTCAGAAGATATTGTAGAAATCCTAAACAATTAACACTTCATTTGACAGGTCCTATGATTGAATTTCATGAAGTCGTAGATTATTTTATAGGACTAATTGGGGAGAAGTATGGGAGGGGATTGTAACGAATAGAGTGTTCTCTTCAGAACCAAGTAGTCTTGGTTTCAAACTCAGATAAGTCAACAACAAATGGATATCCCTATAAGGGCCTCTGGAAGATTAATCGTGTATCATTGCTTACTGCCAATTAACGGTATCAACTGAAAAATACGATTAATAAGAATACTGGGAAGGAGGCAGTCTCTTAGACCGGTCACCTGCCATGACACTGCTACATAAATGGTCGTTAAAACACTCTAAAAGGCCGTAAGGCTATAGGCTGAACTACTACATTACTTTGGTAATGTTTTATATAAACATAATGAAGAATTAAAAGATTGTTTAAGAGCCGATGCAAAATTAAGTCGTATAACGCTTCAAACATTACGATGACACTAGTATTATGCAATGCTGTTGTGGCAATAGATGTTTATATTTAACTGATCGCGTCCTGACGTCGACAATAAAGGTTACAAAGGGAACAAATGAATGAATGGCACAGCTAAGATTAGGATTATTTATATTTAATTTTTTTTAAATTATCACCCCATAATTATTCCATGCTCATGAATCGTTTATAAGTAAGTAGTGACAGTGCTCTTAAGAATCTCTATACCGACTAACGATGATAGCTGAAGAAGTGGGTGGTTATGAACTCTTGTGATTAACAGAGGAATTCTTGTGTAATGTTAGCAGTGCTAATGTGAACGGGACCGCAGGGGAACTTAGTTCCGCTAGATCTCATTTTTCTAAATTGATGGAGTTTCCCCGCCAGGATCCCACATTAGATACTAGGGGTCCTTAAAAAGAGGGGCGAGAATTATTGACAGTTCCACTAGCTCACAATTCCGACTTTAATCACCGTACATTAACTAACATCCATAATACGGTCCATTAAGCCTTATCGATAAACCAAAGCCCAGGGAACCCCTTCCCAACTCTGCCTTCCTTTTAATTCCTTCCTAGCTCAACCAGTCAGCCGCTCTAGCTGTAGAACCCGTACAATAGCATGCGACAAGCCTACATGTAGCTGCTTCAATAGTACGCCATAGCGTTATATCATGAGTCGATCTTGTGTGAATGACGTTAATGCGTGAGGCTAAGGCAGAAGCAAGACCCACATTATAGTAAGCTGACTACATAAGTAGGTCTATTCACTTTAGCATTAACTCTAACAGGTAGCAAATGACGTGATAGGTAGAATTAAATTGATAAGTAAGGTTATGATTTTATACAACACTAGAGCCCGTACGTATTATATAGTATATTTTTAAGTTATAATATGAATTTAGACGGGATTTAGCGCACTCGGTTTAGCTGCGCGTCAATTGAACTAAGTTAGCCTAAGCTTGAATATATACATATATACAGTATATATATCGATATATATATATATATATATATATATATAGTATAATATATATATATATATATATATCTATATATATATATATATATATATATATATATAGATATATATATATTTCACTTTCATGCTCGCTTCCTTTTCTCTCGCAATATTTTGCAAAATACCACTTCTAAGAACCAAAATTTACAGTTTTGTATACTGACTATACTCCTTGTCATCTTCCATACAAATCTTTAGTCGCCTCTTAAACGCACGTATAAAGTTTCCGGTAGTCAATTGTTACGTTAACCGAAACTTGCTAATAGCAAACTTACTATTGTTAGTGTATTTCTCGTTACATTGCGCTTAGATTTTTGTTGTTTTTAATGTAGAACAACTTAAAGGCTGCGATAAAGCAAAAGTTAGCGAGTTAGGATGTATAAACTATAGTTTAATGTCAAGTTGGTGTAACTGTCTGGACTATTGGATAAACTCGGTGAGAACGCGTTAAGACCTATGAAGCCGTACACCTGTGTTACGAAGTATAGTACACCTGTATAGATCTACAACCAAACATTAGAACTAAGCGGCTGTAACGGTACAGGCAGAGGAATCGTTCTTTTCTAAAGATCAATAATGGTACCGAGTCGGGGAAAGAACACTACAGATTCAACGAGATTATTGTATGCATACAATATGAGAAACTCCATCATATATGCTATATTGTATCTACTTGTTGTACAATCATGTTAGTATTGTCCTTTTCTGTTATTTACTAATTTATGTAAAACCGTAATTAATTGTATTAACTTATAGTATGTTATACTGAGCCGTTCTTAATTAAGCTTCAGTACGTTAAACAATAGACTGTTGCAGACATTGCAGAACAATATACTGTAGCACTGTTATGCTTTAACTGTATGTCTACAACTGTAATATTTATCATTTATTGTTTATTAATTTGACCTAATTAGCGCCATTGTTGCAAATTAATAGCATTGCTAATTCAGCACTGTTTTGTATAAACGATTTTAACGTGTGAATTTTAAAATACTAGAAATCATCATGGAGTTCATTGAGCTGCATAGTGCAATTGTTTCTACTGAAGAGTGTGAAAGTACCTGAGTAGAGAAATTAAATATATAATATAATAGAAGACCGTTTTGTTATTAGGGCAGTACAACTTGCTGGTGGATAAATGTATTTAATATCCTTGCTTACATTTAAAAATTATTTTGCATAATTAAATCTATATTTCTGTTTTGTTACTTATTATTTCAGGTTTATTCTCGCAGTGCCTTGCCCGTGTAGACTTGAATGCAAATCGTGCCAACTCGGCTCCTTCGATATTATTACACCAGTTAATAGACTCTGCGGAAGTAAAGAATCATCCGGACTCTGCATTCATATCGGACGACCCACACATTGACCTGGGTGAGTCAGCGGCAGCTAAACCGGTTGAAGCGGTTGATTTTGATTACTCATTTATATTGGATCAACCAGAATCGTTTAAACCGGTTGAGTCTTACCAGACGATTGAATCAGATAACTGGTTTGAACCGGTTGAGCCGGTTTTTGTTTACAATACTACGTCACTATTGCGCAGAGAGCGACGGCAGCGTACTGGTAAGGAGGGGAGCGACAAAGAAAATAGAATAGTCTGCTATTCTTGCATGTTTATGCGTGAGGAAGGACTGGAGGCTCAGGGCACTCCGTTTTGTGATGATCCTTTTCAACAGTTTGACATACCAATGGTACCCTGCACTGGGCCTTGTGGCGTAAGTACACTGTACAATTTTTAAATTACTTAGTAGTTTGGTTGGACTGCATATACAGTATATGCGTCTGTAAATTATCAAATTAATCAATCAATCAAAAAATAATTTAATCGATCATTCTGTTAATCAGTAAACATAAAATTTACATTGAAATCATTATAAATTATTAGACGTTTTTGCAACCGATTCATTGAGTCAGTGAAAACAATTTAGAATTAGTAATAAACAAAATCCCACAGTATTGGAAGGTTACTCTTAATCCGCGCCGACTGTAATCGATAGTCCAAACAAGGCAAAGATGACTAATATCCATGTAAAGGAAATAGGAAATGATGAAAACAACAAAAATAGAAAGCTAAGCAAGTAGCAAAGTACGGTTGTCATAAAATACGGTTGTTTAACCATACGACCAAAATATGTAAGAATTGATTGCTTGGGTTTGAGAGCCTGGCCTGAGCTGTACAAGAGTTACTTCTCAGCAAAAATGTGACCAAGCATATCCATTGAGCTGACTAGAAGTACTCCGTGACTTAATTGATTGTAACTAACTTATATACAATCTATTGACTGCTATGACAGAGTCTCTATTGAAACTACACTAATAACTTTTTGCTTCGTTTCTGTTTTAATTCAAGCAGTGATTTTATGTTGCTTTTTATAACCATTTAAAATTCTTGTAGACTTCACTTTGACTCAGATGAGGATTAAGTCTTCTATCACTGATATTAGTTCTCATAAACGCTTCTTATTCTGCAACTACTTGCCAGTCTTTCCTTTACCATATGGCTTCTTGAAGTGGTAGAGTGGTATAAATATATATGTACTAAATATATTTTGAGGACGTAAATTTTTTTATATATGTTGAGACGTGGATTTTTCTCTTCCGAGGGGGAATAAAAAGTAAAAACCTATTCGTGTACACTTGGTGGTGTCAGGTCGATGCATAGCCGACCTTAAGGTTCCATTGCCCATCTAGTCCCCTTCTTTCGACCCTGAATAGGGACATACGGTACGCTAAAAGAAAGATTTTTTAGTAGAATGTGTCCACACTCTTGAGTATAGGAAAACTAAAATAACCTAACGTCGAGTTTGTATGTTACAAGTATTGTACATAATTTTAGATTAATTAATGCAAAGGCTAAATCTAAAAGGACTGTTTTCTCAGAAGATGACGTCCCTGCCCAGTAAATTTTAGTCGAGCTGAGGAAGACACAGGAGGCCCACCTCATCATAAGCAGAATCCCCCAAGAATAATGGCATATCAAAAGGAATGTTATAGATGATTTAAAGACCCACGCATATGTGGACATGAAGAGGAAAGCGGAAGACAGAGCAGAGTGGATGCGTTATATGCCATGGACCTGCCAGTAGGCAGTGCATGCTTTGGTTTATCATTTTTCTTCTTCTTTAAAGTTCATGGTACCGAATCACGTTCCTCTGGAATGCTATGGGAAAGCTTTATCCACTGCTCTAGGTGCAATGTCGATATATTCTAGATTAGTTACGTTATATCAAGGAGAGTGCTTGTTTTAACTGAAGCCGTCTGTCTATACAGTATTAGTTTGCACATAAAAGTTCTTGTTGGGTTGAAAGTTGTTTATGCTAATTGCGTTCGACTCGTAGCGTATTGAATTACGCGTGGGACAGAGTCCAGAGCAAGAATTAATTAATCCATTTGCCAAACGTTATTTATTAACTGGCGACATTTATAAGTTGCAGGTCCTGGTTTTAGTCTGAAAATGAGTAATAAACGTACGAATAGCGATTACATTTTAATCTTTTAAAATCTTTCAAAATCATTTATTATCCTTTTTTGAGGAAACGAGCTTTACATTACATTAATTTTTTATATTAAAATTGCTACGTAGATTTAAATGGTGAGATCGATATTGATTGGCTAATTGATTTTATAGTCAAGTATATTGCATTGTCTGTATCTCAGATGGAATCTTATATACGCAAGCTAATTATATTATTCATTTATTGATTTTTGTCTGATGACAACAAATTATCTTATCTTGATCGATGAACTCACTTGGGAATCGCTAATTCTTTTAGAGTTCTGATAATCTACTACTTGTCTACCTGCACTGTCTTCGGGCAGTGGCGATGTCGATAGGATATTCGACCGCTTATCAGTATGTTCGGGTTAAAATCCTGCGCTCACCCTTCACTGATGTCGCTTTTGAGAGATGAAACTGACGTTAACATTGGCTTTAATTCTACTTTGCTACTTAAAGCTATCAGTGCCACTTTCCTTTATTTAAGTAGTCTACTGCAGTCAATCCTATAGTTTAATGTTTCATTGCCACTGTCACAATGCGAACATTTAGAATTATTAGTACAACTATTTATAAGTCTACATATTAGTCGTGACATTCTTCATATTATCGCTCGATTAGCAACATGACATTCTACGTTAGTAATAAATATGTAGCTAGCGTTTGCTGTTTAATCTTTAGAATACAAATTACTACTAAATACTTACTACTACTAATTAACGATTTTTATCACTGTCAGATATCGAGAACTGATAAAATAACTCAGTCAATTCTGCGTTTCGTGAACGATTTCTCTGTTCGATAATAGAAAGAGTTTTGATTACTTTATAGTAGACTAGATAAAATGTATGATTGGGTGATTGTTGGATTGGCTCCGCCCACTCTTAACTCGGTGATTCCTAACAAGCTTAAACCAGGGACCCCTAAGTATATGTTGTTTTAGGTGACGATCTCGAGTTTTTTTAGTACTGTTCTACTGTACTTTGTAATGGTTTTGAGTACTTTGCTAGTTTTTGGACTACTTTGTAAGATACATGAATAATCAAAATTGAATATTCGTTAACGTGTTTATACCATCAGTGTATACTTTATAGTATATGACAGTACATTATAATACTTAAAATACTGATCCTTTATGAACATACGAATGCAATGTTGAGCTGTTTCAATTAGTGTTTCAATTTATACACAACTTTCTGAAATCAAATAAAGTAATCATCTCTGTACTAGTATTATGCTTGCTTCGCCACTGGCTTCAGTGGCGTAAGTCGGTTAAGACACTAAATCGGTAAGACACTCGACCGCGGATCAGTATATGCGGGCTTAAGACAGTAAGTCGGTTAAGACATTAAGTCGGTAAGACACTCGACCGCGGATCAGTATATGCGGGGTTCAAATCCTGGGCTCGCACGTCACTGACATCGCTTTCGAGTGTGGTAACTGACGTTAACAATAGCTTTACTTTCTAAGTTAGCACTATTACTATACGTGATACTACCTAGTATCACGTAGGCCTATAGTAGAAGGCTAAACGTTGCCGCTAAAATTACAGCCTTGCGGTATGATTTACTTTACTCACATATTTTGCTGATGGTTACAAAATCGTGCTTTTTTGCTGCACATATTAACAGCAGGCTGCGACCCTCTGATATGATCCGATGACCTCTCTGAGGGTCGCGACCCACGTTCTGGGAACCCATAACTTCATTAATCTCATTATATTTTTAATTTCTGAGTTGATTGTGAATGCTTAGTACATACATTTTCCGTTCAATATCACGTGTACTCACTGACACGTTTGTCCTCCATATATAAGTTAAGAAAAATTCTAGCTTCCTTGTCACCATCTGGGAATGACATCTAAGACTTCGATGGAGGCCTATGTAAAGCAGCTATATACTTTGAATATGCGGTTTCATATGCCAATCTCAATTAAATATAAACTAAGAATAATATTGTGCACCCATAAGTGCTAAAATATGAGCTGCTAAATATTGAAAATGTATAGCAATAACAACAACAATTAGAGTGCTACAGTCATCAGTGACAACATCGAGCACTATTGAGGCAAAATCAAGCCGGCGAGCATAAAGAAGGTTCAAAAACGGTGCAAATTCCAAAATCCAGATAATCAGTCTAAAGTAAGGGGAATTAAAGAAAAGGAGGTTTAGGCGCAGGTCGCTGCTCATGAACACTGGATGGAAAAGAGAGATGGAAAAGATAGGTCTTCAACTGCCTATGGAACTGCTCTTAGGAAAGCAAAGGCCGATGTGCTTCAAATGAAGATTTCCGAAGATTGGATGGAAGAGAATTCCAGATCTGCGGTGCAGCATGCTGGAAAGAGCGATTAGATAGCTTAGAGCGCGAAGGTAAGCTAGGTCTCACAAGAGTAACTAATTTAGAAGACCGAGTAACATCAGGCTTCATCACTTTAATCAAGTGAGACATACAAGTTTGTCCAGGAATGGTGATGGACTTATAGGTTAACGAAGCTGTTTTGTAAATGATAAGCTCTTTAATCTTTAGCCATTGCAAAGACTTTAATATGGGCGTAACATGTGAGTACTTGGAACTACAAAAAATTGCTCGCGCAAGAGAATTCTGAACAAATCGCAATCGATTAATCTCACAGCCAGGTTCAATCGATCAATCTCACAGCGAGTTTTAAAAACAGGGAATTGCAGTAGTCCAATTTCGATTGCACAATGGCAGTAACAATTGTAGCAGCTGTCTCACGTGACAAATATGGACGTATTCGACGAAGATCTCGGGTATGAAAGAAACATGCTTGTAAAGTTTTAGTTGTGTTCGCGGAAGGTTAGGTGTTTATCAAGGAAAACACCGAGATTTCTCACAGAAGAAACAGGTGATATTGTAATAGCCGAAGATAACAAAAGAGTTTTCTCATTCAGCTTCAGAAGCTGTTGAGGTGTCCCAACTAACAAGAATTCAGTCTTAGATGGATTAAGTGCCAAAAAATTAGCAGACATCCAAGAGGATATAGACTGAAAACATTGCTGCAGGAGGGTTTCAGCATCAGAGTAGGAGTTTGGGGTGAAGCAAGTGTACATTTGAGTGCCATCAGCATATATATATATATATATATAGCTCATGAACAATAGAATGAGAAGAGATCAGTGAGCTTAAGGGTGTTGTATAGAGGTTGAAGAGGATAGGACCAAGAACGGAGCCTTGAGGCACACCATACCTTAAGTGGGAAGGCGAAGAGATGTACTCCATCACTTTCACACTAAAAGAACGATCCGTCAGATAGGAGGAAAACCAATCAAGAACAATTCCAAGAACACCGAACCAGGAAGAAAGACGTTCCAGAAGAATATTGTGATCAATGGTATCAAAAGCAGCGGAAAGATCAAGCATACATAGTCCAGTTTTGTGTGCACATGGCATTAACAATGGAATTGCACACAGATAGAAGCACCTTTTCAGTTGAACGATGCTGAGTATAAGCAGCTTGATGCTTATTAAATAGATCATTGTAAGAGAGATGAGTAGAAAACCTCTGAAGAGCAATTCTTTCAGTGAGTTTAGATATGTATGACAGATTAGATATAGGCCTGTAATTCGACAATGATTCCTTATCCAGTGTGGGCTTTTTAAGCAATGGAGTAATAATTGCAAGCTTAAAAGCGCAAGGAAATATGCCAGTAGAGAGAGAGAGAGAGAGATAGAGATTAACAATCAATGTTAATACAGGAGCAAGTATGTGAATACACTTCTTTAAAAGAGAGGTTGGGATAGGGTCCAAGTCGCAATGTTTGGCTGGAGAGTCTAAAACTAATTAAGTAATCTCTTCAATTGTAACTGGAGTGAAATTAGAAAGCTCATCCATGGAATGAGTCTCTATTGGAGTATGAGGAGTAGAGTTAAGAGCTGGAGAGATAGATGCTCTAAGATTGCTTATCTTATCACTAAAGTAACTGGAAAATTGTTCAGGAAGTGACTCAACAGGAGTAGAAGGAAGAGAAGGAGAATTAGATCTATGTAAAAGATCATTAACAGTATCGTGCTTTGCTAGCTATTTATAAGCTGTATGACATGTGTATGAAATATGACATGTGCAAGTAGTAAAATGGAAACGAAAATACTATAACAAATGCAGCAATAAGGGCTTATTTAAAAAACATAGTTTCCACAACGGTTGTCCTTGAATCGTGTAGTCATGCTACTTAAGTGTATAAATGTATAAATAAACAAATGGCTCTTAGTAAAACATAGCCTAAACATGGTGTCAACTATATTGGCATCTAAGTCACCGTTCTTTATTTCTCTTGTCATAGTAAATCTCCTTTACTTTTCTCTTTTATGTAAACATTTAAGTCATTCCAACATTTTTTCAAACATATGGAACTAGATGAACTTGTGTAAACAAAGTTTTGATGTTTTAAACAGACTCAGAAGTTATCTATTACGCTCATTCTTTCTAGTGCTCTGTCAAATATCAGGTTATGGCTAATCACTTTAAATTCTAACTGCGGTAAACAATTTCTATCTAAAAAAAATTTCTATCTAAAAACTTACATCGATTGATTGATTCATATATATACTTATTTACTACAATTTATTATTAAAATTTGATTGAATAATGTATTGATTGATTGATTGATTGTAGAAAATATATCGCAAGCTAGACGATAAAGGAGGATTCCTATTGAAAAGAGGTTGCGTGCATAACTGCAAGGAGATGAATGATGAATCTAAAGGCTACAGCAAGTGTTGTACTGGACTCCTTTGTAACTCAGCCCACACGACTTATCCATTTTATCATCGCTCACAGAACAGATTAGCCGTAATCGGTGCCTTATTGTACTTCACAGTTTGTGCCTACATAGTCAATTATGTTATCAGTGGTCGGTGAACATGACAACCAGGTGGTGAAAATGATCATCAGGTGGTGGGCATTATCACCAGGTGGTGAACATGATCACCAGGTGGTGAGAATTATCACCAGGTGATGGGCATGATCACCAGGTGGTGAAAATTATCAACAGGTGTTGAACATTATCGCAGCAGTTGACTCTGATTATAATTGTTAAGGTGTTTTACGAAGATATTATATGAATAACGAAGCAGTATATACGTGTGTGTATGTCTATTTCATCATTATCATCATCATCATCATCATCATCATTTTCCCTTCAATCACAGTTTAAATATGTCGGAATACGAATAGACATTCTCTGCTCCTCTCTGTCCCATACCATATCATCAGATAATGGTCTATTCTTCTGCCGACCCTGACACTACATGGGGATAACTTGGGACACAGATGTGTCTGTTACATATATATATATATATATATATATATATATATACATGTATATATAAATTTATATATATATATATATATACATGTATATATATATTTATATAAATATATATATATATACATATATATATATACATATATACATGTATGTTATTTTGTGTATAAATAATTGTACATATATATATATATATATATATATATATATATATATATATATATACAGATATATTATACATGTATATATACATATGTATATATATATATATATGTATATATATAAAAATGCACATGTATAATGTAAGCGTATTTAATTTATTTTACAAGAGATCAACCCGAGACCGGAATAGAACTTATAGGCCTATATTGTAAAGGGAGATTTCCTTGCTAAAGTGATCGAGCGATTGTTAAAATTATGAAATATCTTAGAAATTGTAAAATTTTCTCTGATTAATTTAAATTAATTTATATACACACGTCTCATCGAGACCGCTATCTGTTGTATTGAGATTAATTCTTTATAGATGATTCTACATTATTTTATATCTGATATTAGTAGAATGTTAGTCCTAATCGTACTTTTTAACTATTTGTTATTATGATATTGTTGTTACTTGTTGATGATCGAACTTGAACGCTATATAACGTAAATCCTGTATTATTTCCTTCCTACGAGTAATAATTTTACATGCGAGCTAATTTTTGTAATGTTTTCTTTTAAACTTTTTACACTGAAATAAAATGTTCTCTAATCAAGTATTGGACTATTCCGTACATACTATTTATTAGTTTTATATAGTCCTTATATATACCAATATATATATATATATATATATATATATATATATATACATATATATATATATATATATATATATATATATATATATATATTTATATATATATATACATTATACACCATATAGCAAGTGAATCCATTAATGGTTCAGAATTCTATAGGACATCTAACACATGACAACAAGAGATTAGGATAATATATAGGCTTATCTGTATATTATATACTGTACATAGCCTATATATATATATATATATATATTTTATATATATAATATAATATATTATATATATATATATATATATATATATATATATATATATCTGTGTATTGCCAGCGGCATCGTTTGTTAAACTACTGTTTTTATCACATACGTGTCTATTTCTAGTTAACACGAATTTAATTTTGAGAATCAAGTCTAAAGTCTATTTAAAATGAAACATAATTTTAAAAATCTAAGAGGAAAGGATTGAATCGGTAATAACAGAGAAATACAATACATGCATACTAAGTGATACGTACTTGGGCTGAGCCAATAGCATGTTGGCAAGTTGTTAACTGCGGATCGAATTAATAGGTGCAGGGTTCAAATTCAGAGCTCTCCTCGTCACTGACAAAGTCTAACATGCTATTTGAGCATGCAACTGACGTTAAACTTGGCCTTAGCGCCACTTAGGTAGGCCTATATGATACTCTAGAGTCTAGACTACACGGCCTGGAACTCCTGGTCTCAATGGTCAAGCATTTGATAGGATAAAGTGGAGGAGTTCTATGTGACGGTGGGATAAAGCGCCCTTGGTTTAGTTGGGCGTTAACAATCGAAGTTAAGCTACATCGACCTCAGTTAGTATTTTGTGGGTGACCACCTTGGAAGACTGAGTGTTGACAGCTTTGAAGGAAAAATCCCTGGGTGATGGAAAGTTATTCTTAAATCCGCGCCGCCTACAATTAATGCCCCATCAAAGGGCAAAGATTACTAGTAACCATGGAGAGGAAGGATGAAATGGGTCTTATCTGTGCTTCCTGACCCAGTGTGCCGTTATGTTATGTGATTACCAGAGGTCGTGATCGACCTTATGGCAATAGCGCATATTAAGTTTTTTATTGAGAGAGAGAGAGAGAGAAAAGAGAAAGAGAGAGATAAGTATCATATTCACAAATTTTACAGAGCAATAACATCAATGAACATGTGACAAAAGAGTAAAATAACATTATCAGAATCTAAATAAAAAGTGCAGCTGTAAGTACTGTAAGTGCAAAAAATGTGCATAATAAATTGAATAAAAACTAGGTCATTAAAGAAGACTCAAAGCGTCCTACCTAGTTAAACACCCTGTTTTCATTCTACTACAGTTTTTCATTTATAGACTTTGAAAAAGTCTAAATCGTTTAAAATTTTATTATGCACAATGATTATTATACACAGTCTTTTTTAAAGATATAAATTTAAATTAATTTAAAATATATAGGCCCATGCTAAATTAGCATAAACGTAGGCTACACGTGATTGGTTAAAAGTAGAAGATTACCAGTTGTTTAGTAATTAAGTAACGTACGTGTGTATTGTTAAGGGATGGTAGGCAATGAGCTGACGTTTCTAATTGAAGTTAGAATTTCGTTCTAATTTGTACAAGCGTCATTCACATATGATGTATAAAAAGTAGCAGACGACTTTTTATAGATTCATTCCACTATAGGCCGACTAGCTCCGTATAGTCATGTGGGGTAGTTGGCATGATTGAAATCAAACATGATCGCCATTACTATAGATTATGCGTAACGAAGATAGATTATTATCAATTCCAGGTTACGATTTAATATCCGTAAATCTGCACTCAAAATATGGCAGAGCCTCGTATGTGAGAAACAACATATCTGATGCAGAAGTGGGGCAATTGTTCACATTTTGCGACACGTACTCTGTTGGAGACTTTCACCTAGCGAACGTCTACAAACCTCCTAGCATGGAATGGGATAAGACAATGCTGCCCGAGCTACCCCATCCAGGATTATTCGTCGGTGATTTTAATAGTCATCATATAGAGTGGGGATATGATAATGATAATCAAGATGGTGAAAAATTGGTGGAATGGGCGTCATATATGGGATTATGCCTAGTGCATGACCCAAAACAGAAAGGATCATTTCACTCGGCCCGATGGAAACGTGATTATAATCCTGCTGGGTCACAACAAGAAACGGTCATGCTCAGCCAGCAACGGTAACAGTTTTGGATAATTTTCCCCGCAGTCAGCATAGACCGATTCTCACACAAGTTGGCTTGAAAATTCCGATTGTGAATAGTACGCCGAAGTCTAGATGGAATTTTCGTAAGGCCAAGTGGTCGATATTTACGGAGATGCTAGACCGAAGTGTGTCAGCCATTCCTACGAAAAAGGCCTCAATAGACGAATGCTACAATCACTTCAAGAAGGCTATATGGAAAGCAGCTGCAAAGTCAATATCTCGAGATATCAGACCGAGTTATATTCCAGGCATCAACGATGAATGTGCGAATCTGTTAAGGGAATATAAGAAAACAGGTGAAGCCGATGTAGCAGATAAAGTAATTGAAGCGCTTGACAGCATCCGTAGAGCAAAAATCGAGAGAGTATGTCAGAGATGAGCTTCTCAAGATCAAGCAGAGAATCTTGGAGTCTCAATCGTAGATTAGGAACTGCCGAAAAACCTATTCAACCTCGTCAAGTGCTTGTCACTACTAATCAAGTTGCCTCAAGATTAGTAGAAGTGGCTCAGGCCCCACTGGAACCGAGAACTAAACTCAGAATACAGGAGGAATGGAGGAAATTTAGGAAGTCGAATCAAAACCTCGATCAGTTCGAATCGTTTTCCGTGGAATAATTTATACTAGCAGTGAAAGAAGTGAAAATGTGCACAGCGGCAGGTTATGATGCTATTTTCCCAGAATTCCTAGCCCACCTTGGCCCACTTGCAACTATATGTTTGTGTCATATTGTCAACAGAGTACAAAAAGAGAAAGTGATGACTAGAGATTGGAGGCAAACCAAGGTGATTGCAATTCCTAAACCGGGTAAGGATCCAAAATGTGCATCCAACTACCGCCCGATTTCATTGCTGAGTGTATGCTACAAGGTTTTCGAAAGAATCATTATTCGACGAATCCAGCCAATCGTAGAGAATATTTTACCAATTGAACAAGCTGGTTTTCGTCCTGGAAGATCCACTTCCGACCAAGTCCTAGCCCTAACGACCTACATTGAGAAAGGTTTTCAAGAAGGTCTCAAAACAGGTGCAGTATTCCTTGACCTCACAGCAGCGTACGATACTGTGTGGCATAAGGGTCTACTAGTAAAACACTCAAAATGTATGCCACAATGGTTCACAGATTTAGTGCATACGTTTATGAAGGACAGACGATTCAGAGTTCACATGAACGACGGGAAAAGTCGATGGAGGAATCAAATGAGCGGTCTCCCACAGGGATCTGTTTTATCTCCTACCCTATTTAACCTTTACATCAGTGACCTGCCTCCAACTACTGCGCGACAGTTCGCTTAAGCGGGTGACATTTGTTGCGTTGTCCAAAGTCGAACATTTGGAGAAATCGAGCGTACATTAAATAACGATCTGTTGATGATGATTAAATATCTAAAGAAATGGTGCCTCATTCCAAGTTCCACAAAGACAGTCACAAGTGTGTTTCATCTCTATAATACTAAAGCTAACTACAAGCTCAATGTGTCTATGAATGGTACACATCTACCCTTTGATCCTCTACCGGTTTATTTTGGTGTAACGTTGGATCGCTGTCGTACAAGGAGCACTTGGGTAAAACGGCAGCAAAAATAAAGTCAAGAAATAATTTATTGCAGAAATTGGCGGGAACAACATGGGGCGCGGATGCAGTCACATTAAGAATATCAGCGATTGCTCTGTGCTATTCGGTGGCTGAATACTGCTGTTCATCATGGGAACGTTCGCCTCACACAAAACTCGTCGATGCGTCTCAATGACTTCATGCGCATAGTTTCTGGGACAATCAAATCGACTCCAACGCCGTGGCTCCCAGTTCTTTGTAACATACTGCCCCTTCATATCCGTCGTAAGGAGATAATACACAAGCAACTGCAGAGGGCCTGTGAAAATCATGCCCTCCATCAATCCCTGGACTTGTCTAATCCTCCTCCGAAGAGACTCATATCTCGATATCCTGTTTGGGAGGTTCTGCAACAATGTGATCCGTTGGCGTCTCTGTCCCAGTGGAGATTAGAATGGTCAATCGCTGATGCTAGAAACCACCATCTGGTTCAGGATCTGTCTCAAGCGCTACCAGGAATGAATCTCTGCAGAGGAAGTTGGTGACATTTAAATCGTTTCCGTACGGGTCATGGAAGATGCAGAGAAAGTGAGTTTCGCTGGGGTATTTGTGATTCACCACTTTGTGACTTCAGCCAATCTCAAAGCATGAAACATATCGTTGAGGAGTGCCCTCTAACCTGCCTACCGGGTGGACTGTCTACGCTAAGTTGCCTTACAAGTGAAGCAACTATCTGGATTAACGCATACGCTAAATAAATAAAAATTACTATAGATGAGGAAGATCTGTTGTACAGACACTTATGAATAAGTTTCGCTGAACAAAATTTATGTACGAAATGGATTGGCAAAACATTGAAATAAGTATACCCCAATAGATTTTTGACATTACTAAAGCGGTGCATTCTTTCAATTTTCTTAGTAGGTCTATTTTTTACATACAATGTGTAAAGGTTGAAAGATAGTGCAGGAGGCGTGCCTATACTCTTTAGGCCTACGCTTCAATGCAATAGCTATTGCGAGAGTTGATCATTGCAAAACAGGCGCGGATACACCATTGGGGATGCTGGGGATGCATCCCCCCACCGGCTCTAGCGAATTTTTTTACGGTTCGATATGTTCGTTGCGACTAGTCATTGTGGAATATCTTTTATAATAGTAATAAATCGACACATCCCGACCTACCAATCCCACCCTCTGAGTCCCCCTAGCCCAAATCCAGTCACTTTTGCAAATTGTTCAGATCAGTAGGCTGATTAAGTCAAGTAAAAGTTTAACTGAGACACCGGCCGAGCAGCGAAGCGATTGTAGTAGTTTCAGTGCAAATTGTCCAATTGTTTTACGATGCTGCTTCCATCGAATTATAAAACTGTTTGATTTTACTAAACACTCCATCAACTCTCCAAATCTCGTAAAACATCCTATTCTTATATAGTTGAGTGCAAAATATGTCGGTACGAATCGGAAAGTTGTTTAGATGTTAATTGGTTACACCGTAAATGAATTTAAGGTCATAGACCTTAACTTAAAGTCTACCTTAGGTCGATTTCAATGGATGTCATAAGAAAATGAACACATCTGTTAACGTGTAATTAAGGGTGCTAGCTATCTGGCTGCGAGTCCTTGAGTCAGTAGATTGTTCATTCTACTTTTCATTCAGTTTTTGGCTTCATTTGAAAGCAGCATAGTGGCTAGATAGTTTTAAAAAGTTTTAGCAATACAGATATCATTTTCTTTATTTCTAGCATATAGGCCCCTAAAGTACGCAATGACAATAAATATATAGACGTAATTCCTATATTAAAAAGGCTATTTAATTAAGGTTTCGTTCAGTTTATGTTTGTTGTACGTCTTGATTTGCAAAAATTGCAAATGCTTCATTTTAATGCGAATTTAAAACGTTTACGTTTACAAATGTCTACGTTAATTGTTTTAGATATTTGTTTAATATCATCTATAAAACATCATAGGCTTTTCATAGCTGGATGTGGGACTGCACTGTAAGTCAGGATCGAAATATTTATATTTACTTTTATTAACCTTCTTATTTTTAGCATATGCGCCGGCACCGGTACGGCAGGTACGGCAATTGCCCTACCACTTTTTAGTCCCAATGTTAAATGCAGTACCAAGTTTGTACTACTGTTTTACTCTTAATGGTCTTAATGATATAGAAGAGGTCATTAGTGTAAAAGTAAAATCAAGACTATAGTTGTTAAGTTAGAATAAATAGCAGCCCTTGTGAGGGAATCCGGTGAAGCGAAGGCGACAGGATGTTGCTAACATATGTTCGAGAATTCAGTCACATATCAATGTGCCTGCAACATTAATGGGTTAGTTTTCTGCGAAGCTTATCCTTATTAGCAGATTATTTAGAACCTGAGGTACAGGAACAGCTCATCCTGTGTTCTATAGACTGCAGCCTAAACAGGAGTCTAAGAGTAAATTTGCCGCCGTCAATACATGTACACGTGTTCTAATGATCTCATATTTAGTTGTATTCACAAGTTTAACAGTTACTGCTGTGCATGTAGTTTACTACAGGCTAGTGTAGAGCTATGAAAATGTTAACATTATGGCGATGAAAGGTCCGTTTAATTCACTTAGACTAGATCACTAGAGTACGTATAAGCTATTTAGTCATAAGAATAATTCAGATAGATGTATTCACAAAAGTATTAATATAATTAATATTAGATGTTAAAAATACATGCATGGCTAAATCCTTGGTTAATAAAAAGTGGGTTACATAATTTACATACATGTAGGCCTAGTTGGTTATAAAGTCAGACAGTATTAAATTTACTAATCATGCATTTTAAAAACTTTGGTTCTATGCAAGTCTCCACAATGCAATAGCTTTAAAGTAGATTGCTTAGGATATATTATATATCTTCAACTATAGGCTATGCAGAACGTGCCAGAACGTATGGTCCCTATCACCAGTAGTAAAGCCACCTTCATCTTGATAAGTGACATCATTTGGATAATTGAACCGGCTGCAAACTTAAGTTGCTCCAAAAGCAGGAAACCTTCAACTTCCTGAATTCCAGTTGGACCTGACGGTATCATTAGACGTTTAGAAACTGACGCTAAACAACATTAACTTTCTCATGAGCTGCATACGCTGGCGCACACATGTATGTGTAATATTTCATTATAAATAGTCAGCATGCCTACAATTGCTTTCATGTGCTCCCGCTCGTGTCTGTGTGTGCTTAGGTGCTTCTGTTTGCGTGTGTATGTGGGTGTTTGTATATGTATGTGTTCATATTTGCGTATATGTATGTGCGTATGTGCATGTACATGTGTATGTATATACAATATACTTGTATATACATGTACATGTATAATGATACATGTTTGTGTGTGTATGTGTGTGTGCGTGTGTGTGTATGTATGTGTGTGTGTATATGTGTGTATGTGCTCAATTGACAATCATCCCTCCCCACCAAAAATTTCTATATCCGCGCCTGTTGCAAAATATAAATTCCTACGGCAAAGCATGGAAATAATGTCTTTACGATTTAATAATAAACAATTAGCACTTTTAATCAATTTGATGATGGGATCAACCTGGTTTTTAAATGACAAATGCTCGTCAATTTCTATACCAAGAAATTTCAAGCGTTTTACCCTAGAAATCAAATTTTTATCAAGTATTGCCTCAAATTTTTTTAGTTTTATATACCGTTTATCCTGTTTGTTAGGGACTAATAATAATAATAAAGGTTTAACGTCCGTTTCCTCATCCAGGGATGATGTCAGGGACGTTCCCAACAGCACACATCACTACAGATCAATTTACCCAGACCAATCTGCAAAAGAAATGTGCTGAGGAGAAGTAAGGTCCTAAACGAAAGCCAGTCCGGTGATCAAAAATGGTCAGGGTAGATTAATTATGTCTACGGACTAAATCAATGCACGACTATTCTGATTTTTTAGAGTTTGTCGTTGAGCAATTAATGACAAAATGTAAACACGCATTAAAGTCAATGTTGATCAATTGATAATACACTATGATTGATTATTTTTAATACTACATGCTTAAACCGTCAGCTAATTTAGTCCATCTTACGTATAACCAGTCCTGTGAATGTCCAAGATTATACTCTTAGATCAGCAGGGCTGGAATTCGAACCCACGAGAGTTCAATTCAATACAGATCCTGGAGTGAATTGAACTCTCGCGGTTTCGGTTCTCGGCTGAGCTGATCTGAGAGAAAAATCCCGGATATCTACAAGATTTGTGGTATGCGAGAAATATTAAATTGTCTAACGGTTTAAATGTGTTATATTAAAAGTTATAGATCTATATAAATGTGGCTGATCGTTTCACTATAATGCGTGTGCTATTATAGTTGTTGGTAAAAGCTTAGGAAGGAAAAAATCCCAGGGTGATGGGGGGTTATTCTTAAATCCACGCCGGCTGCAATTGATGCGCCATCAAAAGGCAATGATTACTAATAGAGAGGTTTCATGAACACGTCATTTTTTGTTTACATTACAAAGCCGCCATTTTGATGCAGAAAACTCTATATGATACACGGCTATATATGTATCTTTAAGCAGTTTTTCATCTTAATTTGGTATAAAATTGTGTCTGGCATATGGACATGGGCTCTTTCTTACAGGTTAATGAACTGGTAATGGATATGATGGTTCTTGAAAGCTTTGTTACACGTAATTTCAGCATTTCTGCCATTTCTGCCAATCAATGCATGGGACAGGCTAATTGGCTAATTGACAGAAATGGCAGAAATTTGGACTCCATGAGTGGAATTAAGGAAAGGGAAACAAAAATCTGTCCTCACGATGTACGTGTTTCTGTTTTATTTTGTACTTATGTATATAATTAGCGATTGAAATATAAGATAGGCCTATTGTTGGCAAGCTTTAATGGTTTGATGAAATTAGTAATTGCAAAACTTCTGCCATTTCTGCCATTTCCGTAATGCATATTAAGGTCAAATTTCTCAAAACAGAGTCAAATTATTGGAATATACATAGATCTGTACACAAAAAAATATTGAAAGTTTTGGCCTTTTGCACTAGCCTATAGTTTAAGACTTAAGTTTTGTATTTGAATCATTTACAGTCTTTGTGTATTGAAGGATTAAACTACGACTAGACTAGTGTTGCAGGTCCTCAAGACTTACTGAACGAGTATAATTAATTTAAGTCTTCAACTATAGAATCCAGCTACATAACGAATCTACAAAGTACGGCGTACCGGTAAGATCGGAGCTCATATATTTCATACTAAGTTCATATAACTTCATGAGGCACACAGGTACACTGTCTGTGTATATTACTAATAAATCGTGTGCATTTTTACAAATTGCAATATACGTAGGCCTACATAGAAATTTTATTTTTTATATGCATATATATCTATACATAAGTAGGCTAATGCTAAAAATCAACAAACGTAATCCAATATGGATGCCAATGCCGGCAGATGTCTAAAAGTGAGCGCGGCTAACAGCTGTGAAAGTCATCTATAGCCATGGAAAGGAAGGAGGAAATGGGTCTTAAACAAGCGTCTGTGCTTTTTGACCCAGTGTGCCGTTATGTTATAGTTGTTGTGCTACCCTGAAAGAAGATGGTGAATTAAAGAGAAAAGTTTACACTAAATACCAGAGAAAATTAATTGTACTAATTATTAGCGTACAACTAACATTGTAATAGAAAAGTGTACTCAAGTGTCTCTGCACAAAAGTAAATTCTACACTTCATCGCATCTGTAATGTTTAGATAAGTTCTTAAAATTTATATATTTATGTGCACATACTGATTCAGTTAAAAACTTTAAATATATATTAAATAGAGATTCCTATACTGCCGATATTTATTTTGCTTTTGTTTATTTTTTATGTCAATTGAAATCTGTTTAGTTATAATTATAAATAAATTATTTATAATAATATAATTATAAAGTTTATTTATTGATGTTGACCAACATAAACTTGCATTTGTGTTAACTAATAATGAACGAAAAGCTTCTTTAAAAAATGTTAATTTGAGTTGGGAATACTAGTGAATCGGGTTACACTGTATTAACCTATATAGTCGGGTAGATAAAATCTCAAAATAGCGATACCCGGACATTTAATGTGTAAAGCTTAATTTTTTTGTAGTTATAGAGGATGTTAAAGACTACTCGTATGAAATGTTCCCCGTTTCTAGGACCTCGGGGAAAAAAGTTATAACCATTCTAAAATCGCTGATTTTGTTAAAGAATATGTTCATTAAAAAGAACAAAAACAACCTCATATTTGTTTATTTTTGAGCGATATAGTAAGCTTTTGCTGTAAGTTTGGAAAATTAGACAATTAATTCTAATTGATTTCTTGCTTAGACGTTATCAATATGTTATTTAAATCGTGTAATTGAATATAAGTAAGTAAAGCTTAGAACTAATTAATTTTTTAACTATATTTCGTTAATTCCAGCTAAGGAATAGTTTTAATTAACAAATTCTTAGATTATTAATGTAGGTATTAATAAAATTAGTTATATTTATCCAGGGATTAAAAATCAACTAATTAAAGCTCTTGAGAGATGGCTGAAGATTTGCGAGAGAAATAATTTCCGGAAAATCAATGCATTATTTGTGTTTTATATGCAGCTGATGTTGATGAACCGATCTGATAGAACTGATCTGACTGTTATACGATCTCAGGGGTTTGACACACTATTAGAAAGTGCTCTTTCACGCAATGATAATGAACTCTTACATCATCAAACTTCTTGTGATCAGCCAGTTGTAGTGCTCAACAGTTGCAGAAAGCCATACTACAAAAGAAAAAATAACAAACTTAGAACAAAAAATCAGCAACTGGAACAAGATGCAAGAAATGATTCTATAGGAAAAAAACTTTGTTCATCTATGATTTTTAACTGGAAAGCACAATGCTTGTTTTGCTTTGAATTATCAGATCAATGATCAAAAGGAATACAATACAGCAATGTCAATAGAACTGCGAAGCACTGTTCAAGAGCGTTGACGAAGAATGAATGATAACTGGAGATTTGAAGTCATGGGACGAATGGAAATGTGTTGTGATTTAGCGGTAGAAGAAGCCATATATCACAATCTTTGTTATTTGAAATTTGTCAGCAGCAGGGCTATGGAAGGTGCTGGTGCGGGGACTATACACTGACCTAGATTAAATGAAGATTATCAATCAGTATTTTTAGACTTGCAAGTGGTTGGGAGAGAACTGTGAATGAGATCTATATACAATACAAGATGTAGTTAAGAGAATGCAAGGTATAACTGCAGATGGCAATGCCTATTCTGCAAAACATCTGAAGCGAAAGCTTGTTGAGTGCTATGATGACAACATACTGTTTGCTGAATATATGGACGAAGAAATGTGATTTGTTCCCACAATTTTAGCTCATACTTAATTAGTGAGAAGTGGCATATGGAGAGGAAAGATGATATGACAGATGAGAGTAAAAGAATCATAACAGTGGCAGCTAAATTGATTGCAAATGAGATCCGAGAATTAGAATATGATATGAATACTTATCTGCCAGTACCTATCTATTAAGCACAGTTAACTACTTTCTTCCTCTTCAGCATCAGCTTCTCAGATCATTAGCACCATCAACCAATAAGCAAAATAGCATTTGACTGAGTATCATTCAAGCTACACGGTCACACTCAATTATTGTAACGTTGCTTCTCGGTTTGGGTGTGTCGGTTGATCACTTGATAGGATTCAAACCATTAATTGAGCAGTTGGCACGTTTAGGTTTCTCTGTGTCAAATGATGAAATTTCATGATTCAAACAGTCCACTGTAACTTTGAATCCTTCTGATATGAATATTCACCCACATCCTGAGGTATTTACACAATGGGTTGCAGACAATGCAAATCATAATGTTGCTGCATTGGATGGCACGGGTACTTTTCATGTTATGGGCATTATAGCCGCTTCAACTGTGCTAGTTGCTAATACTGAGCAAGATAATATAACGCCACTGGCACATAATTTGAGACACCTTAAGGCCCATAAAATAATTAGAAATAAAGCCATACCCATTGTTCCAATCTTCCACACGCCTATGTACAGTTTGACCACCATGACATTTAAACTACTGTGCCATCTAATTTTTCCAAGCACATTGCCATCAATTGTGAATTTGGGTTTGGTTTGGCATATGAACTGGCTGTGTAAATATAACAATCACTCTATCAAAACGATTTTTTATCACTTATAGACTTTAATCCATCTGATGAGATTTGCTTATACTCTACGCTTCTACATGTCATGGACTGTGGTTAAACCAAAAAATTTCTAGGGGGGGCTCACATTTTTTCACTACTGCCTTCGGCCCCTGAACTGGGGCCACACTGAACCTACTAGCTTACTAGCAGATCCAGTATCCCCCTAGCTTACCTCCACCAATACCCATACTACAGTCACGGACATTGGTAGAAAAGCAATTTGTGTGTAGGGAGGATCATTTTTGCACTGACAGGCATAAAGTAGGGGGTGAAGGGGGGCACAGGGAGGGGCTAATACACCCCTCCCCAAAGGAGAACATTTTTGTAATTTGTGAGAAAATTGGTGGACTTTCAGTGCATCTTAGAATGACTATAGTTAATTATATTTCTTTTTTGCATTTTTTTGTAAGAATTTTTCCCTAACATATCAAGTCATATCAGTCCAATTATGATTAATTAAAAAATCATTAATTATTAAATTAAATTATTATAAATGGTCTAATTATGGTTATTAGACCATTTGTACTGAAACTACTGAAAACGCTTCGTTGTTCTGCTGGTGTCATAATTAAACTTTCACGTAGCATAACCGGCCCATTCCCTATCCCTTCCCTCCCCCCGCTAGAAACCCTGCAGATCTGGATGAATTGCAAGTAACCTAAGTTGGGCTGGGACTCGGGCTAATTGTGCCCCTGTTCACGGACCAAGCATCAAAGCACATGTAATCTTAATATCATCTTTATTATGATAGGCTTCCTTACACTTCCGGTCACTGATATGCTATCGAGCAAGATTAATATTTCATTACCAGAGTTTTGTAGCCCTACAATAATTTTTTAACACTTTGAAAATCTCTCGAGAAAATAAAAATTGTTAATTTTTCGTTTTTTGGACATAACTTTTTTATTAGGAGTGCTACGAATGGGGAACTTTATATTTGAATTCAGCTCAAAATTCCGCTTCCAACGAATAAAAATTTGGCTTTACACGTTAAATGTCCCGGATTTTTAATTTCTACCTGACTAATACCACTGTTAGTAGTGTTCTTATGTTTAATTTCTTTAGAAACAGCATAAGTAGAGTCAGTAGAAATATAGTTTTAAAGCACTTTGTAACTAGACATGTATTGAGGGAACTAGATAGACTGTGTGATTGTTTTAGATTGCCTGTAAATTGTTCCGATGGTTGTGGACAATAGAATGTCTTAAGGTAGAAGCGAGTATTTATCGGGTTACACTGTATTAATCTATACCACTGTTAGTAGTGTTCTTATGTTTATGCGTGGAGACCTTTTTTAAGGAAGGATGTGGAATGTATGGAAAGAGTTCAAAGGAGAGCAACTAGAATGATTACTGAATGTAGAGGTCAAAACTATGAATCTAGATTAGATGTATTAGGTCTAATTAGTTTAGAAGATAGACATACCAGAGGGGATTTAATTCAAGTGTTTAAAATAGTTAAAGGTTTTGACAATATCGAATGTGGAGAATTTTTCAAACTATCAGATTATGCTAGAACAAGAGGGCATAGATTCAAAATAATAAAGGTTAGATCCAGATTAGAAGTTAGAAGAAACTTTTTCAGTCAGAGAGTTGTCAATATATGGAACGTGTTACCTCAGTATGTAGTAGAGGCAGAGTCAGTGAATGCTTTTAAGAATAGGCTAGATAAGTATTGAAAAGAAACACATTGAATTGATAAATTGTTTGTTTGTTTTGTGTAGATAGGCTGATTAGTTGCACACTACATGAGGGTATTTGGTTTTTAGGTATTCATGAGTGTGGGTAAGGCTTTGTATGTGTATGTATGCATAGGTGTGTGTATGTGTATACACATGTATGTCAATGTATGTTTGTGCATGTATGCTTGCATGTATTGTAATGTATGACTATATTTTGCAACTGGTTGATATGCCTAGTATGTAGTTATATGCATGCTTGCATATTTTTGTCTGTAAGATTGATGTGTGTATGTGTGAGTGTATTCTATGTGTATATATATAGGTGCATGTATAAATGTGTATGTTTTGTATATATGTATGTGTATGTATATATGTAAATGTGTATGTGTATATGTATGTGTATATATGTGTGTAAATGTGTATATATGTACGTATGTGTATGTATGTATATGTATGTATATATGTGCGTATTTATGTGGATATGGGGTATGTATGTATATGTATATGCATATAAGTATTTTATAAGTGTATGTATGTTTATGTATGTATGCATGTACATGTGTGTGTGTATGCATGTACATGTATGTGTGCATGCATGGATGCATATTGTATGTGTATTTGTGCATAGTTGTGTACCTGGTGTAGGTTTATATGTGAGATGGTTATGTGTGTGTGTGGTATTCTGGTGAGTGTTTAGTTTTTTCTTATGTTCTTCCTTTGAAGCCTATCAACTTGTCAAGGTTTGTATCTTTTTTTTCCCCTTTACGGTTTCTATGTATAGAGGTGTGAAATTACATAAAAAAACTGGTGTTACAGGTCCTTGTGACTTCCTTAACCAGTATAATTATGTTAAGTTAAGTTAAATTTAATTTACGAAGTATTTAATTGACGACTTTTAATGCTAATTAAATTACGACTTTAATTAATTAATTAATTAAATTACGACTTTTAATGCTAATGCTGGAATTAGTAGGAACTCTATTTAAGTTTCTTAAAGTGCATTTTTATGGTTCTATGATCGTATGTGTATGTGTGTGTATATATGTATGTATGATGTATCTTGATCCTCTCTGTTTTTGACGAATAAAGAAATGAACATTTATCAGCTAACTCATAACATAGCATAACAAACACTGGGTCAGAAAGTGCAATTGTTTGTTTGAGACTCATGCTAAATAAAAGTTTAAAAAGTTACCTACACAGCTAGCATAGCATAACATAATTAACAGCACGACTCAGAACTCGGATGGCTCTCAGGTCTTGACTCACTGTTGCTATGCTATTATTTTAGTATTTTTGTATAACAAATTTGTGTTCTTGATATGGTTGCACTCATTTTTTACCGCATGTGTTACAGAGTTTTCATGCATGGCTTCTTTTTGTGTTTTTCTTTATTTCCTGCTTCCTCTCCTTAGTTGTTAGCAATCGTAGCCTTTTGATAGCTCACAAAATGCAGCCTGCGCTGATTTAAAAAATTACCTTTATAAACTCCATCAGTAGCTCTGAAATTGTGTTTTTGTTGGGGGTTGACCTTGATGAAGGAGATGATTATTAAATTTAATTATTTTATGTTTCAACATGTTTTAATTGATATGATGTATTAAATGTAGTCCACTTAATCGCCTTTCTACCCACCGTGTTATGCGATAGAGTCAGAGATGGGTCAAAGGGAATATTAAGCAGGTTTGAACATATGAAAATGGGTTTTTCTTACTGATTTCTTCCCGTTTGTAATTTTTATGAAGGTAATCTTATGTGGTAGAATGGTGTCCTTGAAAGGCCTTCAAGTGTAATTATTAGGTATCAAATTTGATTCAGATTCAGATTTGATAAAGATGGAACAGTTTGTTGGTGGACTAAGTCTCTGGATATTGGATTTGCATCATTTTTTAACAATTTAGGTTTTTGCTTTTAGTTCCAATGTGTTTTCTTTGACAAATTTGTCACCATTATTGTTGTTGTTGTTGATTAGGAATTAAATTGGACTTGTTTGTTTCTCTGTACTCTTAACATACTCATAACTTGCAGTGTAATGACGTAGAGATACTGCGAATAGTTCTGGTAGTAGACCTGTGCTGATGAATTCCTGTATATATTTTTAGTGATATTTATCAATAATTTACATAATGTATTAACTTTTTAGATTACTGCTGACACAATGCAAATAAGGAATTCGAGGCAGACTTTGAGAATTATCAGTCGAATTATTGCACAAGCTAGGGCGGGGCATTTTCGTAAGCCTGTCCTACTAGTTTTTGCATTAATCTCTATGTACATATTGATATACTTAGTCTGGTTTACTCCACTACCAGTATACATCTTCGATAAACTAAACGTGCGGCCATTCTTTTTGCCAAATATTTTATGCAACCATTGCAACAACTTCACATATAATTATATAGTCAGAAATGAGGACTTCTGCAAAATTCCATCTAGTTCAGCTTCTACAAGGACAGGGAACGGGAGATTTACTTCAGAATCCAGACATGATGATAGTGAGATTGATGAAGCAGATGAAATATTTTTACTTATTCTTGTTGCCACATATCATCCTAATATGAATGCGCGACAGGCTATACGTAAAACATGGGGAAATATGACTGAGTACCGAGGTCGTAGAATAAGAACTGTATTTATGTTTGGTCGACACGACGATAAGAATTATCAGTATCAGGTTAGTTATGAAAAGATTTATGTTTGTCTGTATATATGTGTCTTCTCTTTAATTAGAAAAGCTGCAAAACAATGTTTGCTATCAATTGAATGACACACCGTTTATCACAGGCTTCTATTACTGGAGTATTTAACATGACATTAAAATTTTGAAATTAAAAATTAAAATTTTTCGTTTCAAAATAAACTGATGACGTTTTTTAGCGACGCATATCTGTTCATGATCAATTTTTCACCTCAGCATGCCGTTTAATCATGAATATCAGTTAAAAAATTATATTTGTTATCAGTAATTATTTAAATTATTTGATTCTTGATTAGCTACAGCAGCTAACTATACTGCTAAATTTTTTACACCGACCCCAGGAGGGGATGGGGGAGTTTAATCTTCAAGCCCCCGGTCTACACCATTGTTCTTATTGATTGTTTTAATTGCTCACTGATAACTGCTTACTCATGGGCTACATCATTTTTTTCGATTGGTTGTTCTAGTTGTTCACTGATATTTGCTTACTCATGGGCTACACACATTGTTTCTATTGGTTGTTCTAACTGCTCTCTGATCACTACTTACTCATGGGCTACACCATTGTTTCTATTGGTTGTTCTAACTGCTCTCTGATCACTACTTACTCATGGGCTACACCATTGTTTCTATTGGTTGTTCTAACTGCTCTCTGATCACTACTTACTCATGGGCTACACCATTGTTCCTATTGGTTGTTCTAACTGCTCTCTGATCACTACTTACTCATGGCTACACCATTGTTTCTATTGGTTGTTCTAACTGCTCTCTGATCACTACTTACTCATGGGCTACACCATTGTTCCTATTGATGGTTCTAATTGCTCACTGTTAAATGCTTACTAATGAGCCGCGCCATTCTTCCTATTGATTGCTCTAATTATTCACTGATCCCTGATTATTGATTGATTTCTCTAATAGCTCACTGGTAATTACTTATTCATGTATATGCTACCGATTGGGACTGAGTACAACTTACCATGCAGGCTTCATACTTTCTGAATTGTATCCTGAATTGTAAACGAATAAGTATTGCTAGGAATTGATTGACTAATAAGTATTGCTATGAATTGATTGTCTAATGAATAAGTGTTGCTATGAATTGATTGACTAGTTAATAAGTGTTGTATTGAATTGATTGTCTAATGAATAAGTGTTGCTATGAATTGATTGACTAGTTAATAAGTGTTGCTATGACTTGAATGACTAATGAGTAAGTGTTGTTATGAACTGATTGTCTAATGAATAAGTGTTGGTATGAACTGATTGACTAGGTCCGCTATGAGCTGGAACACTACGGAGACGTGATTCAAGGAGATTTTGACGACAACTATAAGACACTGACAAACAAGAGCATCATGGGACTGACGTGGGCTCAGCAGTACTGCTCCAATGCTCGCTATGTGCTCAAGACTGATGACGACGCGTTTAACGTGCCTCAGAGATACGTCGACTATCTGCTCACGTTGGACAGAAGAGCCAAGTTTATAGGTTAGATAGGAGACTATCAGTCTAACTTGATTAACTGGTTTCCATCTTGTGGGGTTTTTATGTTTATCACTGAATTGTATGCGTTTTTTAAACAGAATTACTATATAGAGCTCTATCAACGCAATTGTCCTGTTATTTGTTATTTTAATGGATTATCTATAAATGATATCAGACATTTGCATGAAATTGAACTAGAAATTCCTAACTGTGGATAATGGTAAAATGATGAAAATTATTCATCTATTTGGAATGTTACTTTTAATAAGCAATTGGAATGATCCTGGTTAATATTTTGAAATCAGGAGCTTAAAATTTGTCAACTATAGCACTTATTTGTACAATTTTAAAGATTAAAATAGAAGTTTAACCTGCCTGTGTATGAATATATACATATGGACTGTGTGTTAAATTATTGCAAATATGTTTATTTGTTGATAATGTATATGATCTTCATGCGTATTTCAATCATATCAAATTTAACTATTTCAACAGTTATCAGAGTTCATCTGCGGAATACAGTTTATTTGTCATTCGCTAAGTGGAATATTAGTTTATTTGTCATTCACTAGGTGGCATAATAGTTTATTTGTCATTCACTGGATGGAATAATAGTTTATTTGTCATTCACTAGATGGAATAATAGTTTATTTTGTCATTCACTAGGTGGAATAATAGTTTATTTGTCATTCACTAAGTGGAATAATAGTTTATTTGTCATTCACTAGTTGGAATAATAGTTGATTTGTCATTCACTAGGTGGCATAATAGTTGATTTGTCATTCACTAGGTGGAGTAATAGTTAATTTGTCATTCACTAGGTGGAATAATAGTTTATTCATCATTCACTAGGTGGAAAAATAGTTTATTTGTTATTCACTAGGTGGCTACTGTTTCACTGTGATGCCTGACCGGAGGGATGGCTCTAAGTTCTACACGCCCGTGTCGATGTACCCCGAGCAGTACTACCCCACGTACTGCTCGGGGCCGGGCTACGTGCTGTCGAGAGAGGCCGTGGCTGAGGTTGTGAAAGTGTCACCAGATGTCATCTTCATCACCATGGAAGACGTGTTTGTATCGGGGCTCTGTCGTGTGGCAGCGCGGATATCTTACACGCAGGTCTGTGTGTGTGTATGTGTGTGTCTGCGTGTGTGTGAATGCACTCACGTGTGTTCTAGTGAGTATTTCGTGTCCATCTAATGGTATCGCTGTATTTTAAAGATAGATAAAAATCAGTGGTTTAAGGGGGTATTGAGGTTAGGGGAATGGTCAGAATTTTTCAGGCCCCCTGTAAGGTATTTACAGGTCTGTCTCCCAGTGTCTAATATGGGCCCCTAGGAGGGGAACGCACCTCAGAAAAAATGAGAGTTGGAGGAGCGCAGTTCTCCTGCGTTCCCCCATTTTAATCACTGATAAAATTATTCTTAATATATTACAGTTAACTTTGTTAAACTAAATTTAAGTTGAAGTTTATCTAAACAAAAAGATTAGGATGGTAAAGACCAGTTTCTTCACAAGTCGAGATTGACTGAGGCGATGGTATAATCTGCTAGGGTTATGTTTACCGAATTTTAGACTAAAACTGTCTTTAGGACATCCACATTCACAAAGGCAGTTTTACTGATTGTGTCAAAGAGCGAGTGACGATACAATGATATCATCGACGCAAGGTGTGTCATTGGTCATAGAAAAATAGTAAGGAAAAGGTACGGAATTATAAAAATAGAGGAGAGTGGAAAAACTGTGCTTTGTGAATTAGACAGCTTGCGGAGTTGCTCTAGTTGGGGACGCATTGGACGCCCCTGTTTGTAATATTGCCTATCAATTATGATCTTCTAAAAATGTCCACAAAATTAATCCTCATCCTCATCGTATTTCATGGAATGGGTTGGTATACGAATAGACATTCTCTACTCCTCTTTGTCACATCATCTGTTAATCCCCTATTTTTTAAATCTCTCTTAATGACTGCATCCCACGTCAGTTGTAGTCAACATCTCTCTAACTTAACCTCCATAATTAGAACTAAACTAATCCATTTGTTAAAAGCCAAGTTTTTCTTAGAACTGTAATTTCTATCTTCATTGCTGGATCCATTTCTTTGTTTTTCTATTCTGTCTAAACAGTATTCAGTTGTTGCAGCTGTATCATATGCTCAATATTTGCTGACAAATATTGAAGCTGATAATTGTCCGGTGGATGACCTTTGCTCAGGTTTTATTCCTTAGCAAATTAATAGAAATTTTTGCATGTCCTTCATTGTTAAGCTTTGCAGTATCCACTCTACAATACTTACAACCAAAACGAAAGCCATGCATATAACTCGATCATGCGAAGTAGTCTCATTGAGTTTTTGAGGTTGAAAATGTTGTATTCCTGACTAGTTTTCGCAAAAGTCATATGAAGTTATTAATCTTGATTGTGGTTTTTAATCTCTGTAATACTATCCCATCCACAGATTTTAGGAACAGCGGTGCTAATAAAGAAGGTAGAAAAGGTACGAGTATGTGGAGGGCTGTGATGATAATAACTAGGATTATAATATTTTTTGAAGAGTCATTTAACCATATACCTGTTTTATAGCGACTTTCTTATTAGTCACGCTGACCAGTTATGTTCCTAAAGTTCAAACGAAAACAACTGAAGAAAATGAAATTTAATTACTTTAGTACGTCATTATAACTTTATTGTAATAATACTCTTGTTGCATTTGCATCTCTATTACTGTTTTCTGCGCAGGCAGTTGACTGAGTTAGTAGCACACTTGTCTGATATGCAAGAAGCCATGAGTTTGAAACCTCGCCAAATTATCTCTGACAGTACACATGTGACTTACAGAAATACATAAAAAAGTATAGTTTAACGTCAGTTACCATCTTGATGGCATGACGGGGAGAGAACTGGATTTAAACCCTGCATCTCCTTATCGGTCTGATCCGCTGTCAAACAATATGCCAACAAGCCACCGACTTAGCCCATATGTTAACTTTAGCGTTGTTTAACTGTTTTCGTAGACTTAGCCCATATGTTAGCTTTAGTGTTGTTTAGCTGTTTTCGTAGACTTAGTCCATATATTAATTTAGGGTTGTTTAAATTTTGGTAGACTTAGCCCATATGTTAGCTTAAGTGTTGTTTAATTTTTTGATAGACTTAGCCCATATGTTTAGCTTTAGTGTTGTTTAATTTTTGGTAGCCTTAGCCTATATGTTAACTTTAGCGTTGTTTAACTGTTATAGTAAATGAGAGAGAGAGAAGTATGTTTAATTTCAAATTTTAAACGACCAACAACAGAAGTACCATCAGTTACAAAATGAATACAAAATGAGCTAATGATTTCTCTGACCACAGATTCCTGGGGTAGCAGAGGACCAGAGCGTGATGACGAGCTGTAACCTTGCCACGTGGGTGAAGAACGGTCACAACATCTACCCACTGGCCGTGCCTGGCCTGTGGCTCAGGGTGCTCACAGCTGAACGATCCAGGGACTGTCTGTCTAAGAATGCTGCTCTGTTTCTCTCTCTGTCTGTGTTCCTAGGACTCTGGTGCTTCCTTCTGTATCGTATGTTCTGTATTAGACCAGTAAGATCTCCCAACTTTCTGTCTTTATAGTATTTACAGAAGTTTTTTTGTATTTAATAACAACAACAACAGTAAGAACGACAACAATTATTATTGTATTATTAATAATTAAGATTTAACGTCCATTTCCTCAACCAGGTATAATGGCAGGAACTTCCCTGCAACATGTGTCGCTTCAAACCGATTCCAACAAAGAAATTTGCAGAAAAATTTGTTGCAGAGAAAAAGCTAAATGTAAAAGTAATAATTTAATGTAAAGTTGCATAAGGTAGCAGACATAGTCTAATTTCATTATTCTGTAGATAAATTCTTTTATAGAACGCTGCGATAATATTATCTAAGCAATTATAATTTGTGTAATATATCATTATAGTTAATTAATTTTTTTATTATTTTATAGCGTATTTTATATGCACAAAATGATGGAGAACTCAGTGTGCTTATGCTAAGAGAACTCAATGTGCTTATGCTATATTTTTAGTGACAAAGCAGCAAATATCTATTGTCGTTTTGAGGTGAATATAATTATTCACTGTCATTGTTCAGCCCGTGCTAAATCAGTTATAATTGATCTAGCACTGGCTGAACCTTAGCTATCAGTGAGTCCCTCATTAATATGCACTAATAGAAGGGCAGTATGTGCATGTATTGACACCATATTTTATACTTTATTATTTTGGCCACAAATTCAAACTGATTTGTGTAATTACTTGAATCTATTCTAATTTTAGTTTGTTATCTGTGCTTTAACTGTTGTTACTTCTGTTATGAAACTGATCTGACCATTTAAAATGTATTCCATTTGATGGTTTCTTTAACGTGAAATATTATACATCATATGAACATGTTTGAACATTAAAGGTTCCAGCCATTTCGGTATGTCAGCTCCGCATGGTTTTAACTTAAATATGATCCATTAAGGCTGTGATATGATCAATTGAACCTGATCAATTAACGGTTGATAGAACCGAATGTCTGCGGTTCAGTTTAGAATATGGCAATTGATTGTCGCTCTTATTTATTGGCTCTTTTTGAGCCGTGCTAATTTTCTAAGTGATGGATGATTCTGCAGTGTAGACTTGATCGTGTGCTAGATTATAATGATTGATGTATGTCAATATCATAGATGAAAAAAACGTTTTTTTACGTTTTTTATATCTTTTAAAAAACGCGTTTTTGAGGTTTTTTAGTTTTATAAAATAAAAAACCTGAAAAAATGTAAACCATGGTTTGACGTGGACTGCACCTAGATATTGAGAAATTGCCCTTAGTTGCGTGCCATGCCATAAACATCACTATATAAAAGGTAATTCATTGCATTTTTGATTTTCCTAGTTAGGCAGATGTTCTAATTTTTAAGAAGACATCGTCTATTCTTAATTTATCACGGATTTAAATTTTCTTGTATTGATAATTATGAACAACTGACAGTGTGGCTGTATGTGACCTGAAGGTATTTGTTTATATTTGTATGAAGTCTATGGACATAAAACAAGTCTAGTTGTAATAAAATTGTTTAGTGTTATGGAATGAAGGCATGGTAATATATATGCAAGCTACGTTTACGCTACTAACGTTTTTTTCAACGTTTTTTTACGTTTTTATTTTTTGGGGAAAAACGCGTTTTTTTAACGTCTTTAATTTTTGGTAAGAACGTTTTTTTCATCTATGGTAAATATGTATGTAAATACTATTTATTGTTCGCTATGCTTAACATTATAGAATTGCTTATAGGCTGAATGTGTTCTCTTATTCTCTTTACAGTGTTTCTGTTTATCTAATATACTTAACTCAGGATTTGCTTCCAATCTTGTTGCCGAAATTGTCACTTTAAAACAGTTAGAACTCAATAAATAGTTGATCAGGGCTTATTATTCTATTTCATTTATAATGATGTAATACAGTCTTTGTACTATGTCAGACATCAAGACCAAGGCGTCCATATCCCTTAGATGATGCTGATTCCCATTTATCGATTCAGTAAGTTTTGTAGGAATTCAGTTTTCAAGTGACTTTACTGAGTTCAAATCCTTACTTCTGCACTTTGGTCTGACATTTAAGTTCGTGATCTTTATTAATAAGAACAATAAGAAACTCTTGTATCGTCGTGGTTCATTTTATCCATAATTTCTTTCATTAACATTAAGTCTTCACAATTCATGCTCTCATACTGAATTTTTTAAGAAATCGTGTCGTCTCGTTCGATATATATATATATATATATATATATATATATATATATATATAAATATATATATATATATATAAATAAATATATATAAATATATTAATATATTATTTATATATATATATAAATATATATATATATATATATATATATATATATATATATAGGATTCCTTGCCTAGTTAAACCGCTCGCTGATTAGAGGTAGTTAATGCTACCAGTCCGGTGAATGCTCGAGATTTTACTCTTTGATCACGTGCAGCCCACTGCTGGTGTATACTTCTTCAGCAACCCAGGCGCGACACGTGTGTGTGTGTGTGTGTATATATATATATATATATATATATATATATATATGTATATATATATATATATATATATATATATATATATATATAGTAATTTTATTGCATATATTATAGGATTGACCTAATATATTACAAAATACACATATTACATGTATTACTCGTACATGGTATAGGCCTCTATTACAGGCAATATCAGCGCCCTGTTGCGTTGATCTGAAAAGGCATTTGAGTTTCACTAACACAAACCATGTGTTACTGGTTATTGGAAGGTGCAATGTTGGCAACAGTCATATAATTATCATAGGAATTATCATAAAAACTATCGCACTCATTATATCCAGGCATGTAGACCTCGAGACCTGCTTGGTCTTGGTTTCAATGGTTCCGGTCTTGGTCTTGGTCTCGACGGTTCCGGTCTTGGTCTTGAGAGAGTCAAGAGTAATTAAAAGGAGGAGATCGATATATCGTGTAATCGGAATTAGCTCTGGGAAAATCGATTGAATTGAAGAATATTTCACCTTACATTCAGCAAAAATCCCTTAAGCGTGCGGCACTATTAAATAAGAGGCCTACGTAATGACTTTAAAAATGTCATATTTAGGTTTATCAAGTAGGCTACCATAGCCTAGCAAGTAGGTTATATTGTTTCCATTATTATCTTAATAGTTGTAACTCATGAAAACTAATTATATTGGTAGTAATCGACCAAAGATCAGATGTGATCGACGTTGTTAAGGCATACCACTTTATTTAAGCACAACTTAATTAGTGCTTGCTGTCATTAATATTCTTTGTCTTGCTCTCGATCGTAGATATCGGAATTTAAAAATAGTGATCAATAGTATAATCAGAATTCTTTGGTCTCAATGGCCTTGTTATTGGTATTGGGTTCAAGTGGTCCGGTCTTGGTCTTGATCTTGATCTCAAGAAGTCCAGTTTTGGTCTTGGTCTCAAGGGGTCTGCTCTTGGTCTTGGTCTCAAGGGTCCTGCTCTTGGTCTTGGCCTCAGAGCTTTGGTCTTGACTACAAGTCTGTCATTGTCAGTGTATTTTAAAATATCTGTGTGTCATATATCCTCTTTCAGACTGGTCAACAACATGTAGTGCAAAGATATTATCACGGACGACAGTAGCACTCTAATGTTGTTGTTGTTGTTGTTGTAATAAAAATCTAAAACGTACTATATTTCTAAAGAACTGAGACTAAGAATACGAAAATTATTGAAAGTAAATAATCTACAGTTCAAAATATTTTTCTCAATAATTATACATGATCAGCTGCTTTTGTACCGTCGTTCATAACATCACCGAGCATTATGATCCGTTAAGCATAAAAGCGCAAGCGTGTGAAAAAGCAAAGTTTTATTCATTGAAGGAATATAGTTATACTTATAAATACCAATATCTTATTTTAGTTTTCAGTTTTCTTCTTCTCTAAGTGCCTTGCCTGTTCCAAGCCTGGGCGGTCATGGTCATATTCCTCCATATGTCTCTAGTCATTGTTGCTCTGATCATCTCTGTTTCAGTTAACTGCATCCATTTGCTAAGACCCTTAGTTTTCAGTAATTAAAGTATTGAAGATTAATGTAAAGTATCAAAACTATGACATCAATAACTTAATGTAACAAGAGTTCTACGCTATAGTGTAATGGAACATGTATTATTGTAAGTCATATTTGTGTGATATAAGTATAATATGGTGTTTAACGTTCCATATATACAATAAAATACAAATAATAACAAGCATCAGAGAGCCTTAAGGTCTAAGTAACTTGTGATCTGTCGGAAAAATGTTGAGGGATGAGGCAAGTGTGTTTAATTTCTGTAGAGTACTATGCTGTGAACATGTTTTATTAATTTTGGATTTATACTATTTTGGAACCTTTTTGTGTCGTGGTCATTTGTATTTTTCATTGTCAGACGGATTGGATTTGGTTCACAGTGACAAGATGTTGTTATTGACTATAATAGATCTTGAGTTATTGAATGTTGTTACTTGCAAAGTTGATTTCTTGTAACCAGTTGCAGGTTGAGTGGTGAAGTTTTCAATGCTATGGCTAACTCAACGAGTGGGTCCAGTAAAAAGGTATCTAACAATACAGAAGAGGATGAAGCCAATCTGAAGCTGATCAGAGCGTTGGCAAACATAGATGAGAACCGGCATTGCTTTGACTGTAGTCAGCCTGGACCAACATACGTTAACATGACGATAGGATCTTACGTGTGTACAACGTGCAGTGGCAGATTGTAAGTATATAACAGTCTATAAGAGTATATAACAGTATAGGCAGATTGTAAGTATATGGCCTAAAATAGGAAAAATAGAATAGTAGTTAGAACAGTAGAGTAGCAGTTACAATTTATTTTTTAGGAATCTTATGATCTGATTATGAAAGTTGATGGATCGAGTTGTTAGTCTACATGTATATCTAGTGAATTTGATTGATCAAATGACCACATTATATTTTCGTTTGTTTAATTCTGATGTGGGCAAACTACGGCCCATGTGCCGCATATGCCAGAGTATATTATGCTGTCCGTATGCAACTATGCTTGTTGGGATGCTATGTCTTTACAGCATCAGGGGTACCTATCTGTCTTTTTGATTAAGCAGAGAGCTTGGTAAAAATCTTAGGGGAATTTCTTTGCAGATCTAGGGGGAACTATTTTTCCAACTAGTTACAACGAATCATTAAAACTATATGTCTCCATTAGTAAATTTAATTTTACAGGATAATTCTTCCACTGTCCTTTGCAGTATCTCAATAAATTATGGAATATAATTCAATAATTTAACAGTAGAGAGAGAAAGACATTGACTGATTGTTTGTTTATTGATTGATAAATTTCTTGGCCTAAACAATATTGTTACTAATATCATAGTATTATTTGAAAAATAACATTGCTTTTCAGGAGAGGCCTAATTCCTCCTCACAGAGTCAAGTCTATTACAATGGCAAAGTTTTCCACTGACGAACTGAACTTTTTGAAGTCAAGAGGAAATGAGGTCAGGTTCTCTACAAGAAAACACAAATAATTTTGACAAACAGCACAAAACAGATTAGTTTGTTGCTTAGAAGTAGCAAACCAATAAATTGAAATAATAAACTGCAAACTCCTAAATAAATTTAGTACTCTTAACAAGCTTACACAACTTTACTGCACTGAAAAGGTAAGTTTCTTCCCTTTTGAATTTTAACCTATAATTATACTATTCGGTTAAGTTAGAACTTCTCCATTTCAACAGAATATTATAGTACTGTAATATTTATTATAGAACTACAAAAATTTGTAGGAAGTGGACACCATAATGCTGTTTGAGTTGCTTACTATTCCAGTCAGACTATCATATTAACGGGAATTGTGACTAAATAAAAAAATATGTGCATATCAAGGGACGAACATATATGAAACTGATTATTTTGAAGAAACTGATTATCAACAGAAAGTACGGGTCTTAAAAATGTAAAAAAAAAGTAAACACGCATTATAGTGAATAATCAACTATGATGATATCTATCACTTTTAAAACCACATGTTCAATCTGTTAGGCAATTTAGACCATTTTCCGTATAACCAGTCCAGTGAATGCCCGAGATTTAACTCTCAGATCAGCGCGGATTCGAACCCAAGGATTCAAATCACCTCAGGATTTGTCATTTAAAACTTCTGACATTACCCCTATGCTATTTAGACATTCTTGTTGTTAAGGATTACAGATTTTTTTATTCTCTGTCTGGCTTGATCACAATTTTAATCATCCAGGATTCAGTGCAGTTCAAGAGCATTGTTTAAAGTACTGTTCCGTTATTCCATGTTCTACACACTGAGCAATTTAGATATTATTGCTTGCTGTATTATGAATATGGATGTTGCTGACTGTATTATGTTCTATTATGTTTCTGACTAGACTATATATTTCTATGTTACTGACTGGATTATATATTTCTATGTATTATGTATTTCTGTGCTACTGACTGTATTATGTATTTCTATATTACTGACTGCATTATGTATCTCTATGTTACTGACTGTACTATATATTTCTATGTTGCTGACTGTATTATATATTTCTATATTACTGACTGCATTATGTATTTCTATGTTACTGACTGTACTATATATTTCTATGTTACTGACTGTACTATATATTTCTATGTTACTGACTGTACTAAATATTTCTATGTTACTGACTGTATTATATATTTCTAAGTAACTGACTGTATGATGTGTTTTTATGTTGCTGTATTGATGATAATTCGATATTATAGTTCTGCCGGCTTGTATGGCTGGCTCGTAGACCAGCCTCATTTGCACCACCTGGTGAAGACAAGGAGAAACTATCTCAGTTCATGAGTGACAAGTACGAGGCGCGACGCTGGTACACTGCACCGAGCGACCTGCTGTATGAGCAGGCTAGGCAGCGTGTGAGTACAGTGCTGAGTGAGGGGGGGAGAGGAGTGGGAGGGGGGATACAACGAGCGGGGAGTGCAGGGGGGGTGAGGAGCAGCATTACCATGCCAGAAATAAGTGCTCAGGTGAGTACTAGATAAGTGCTCAGGTGAGCACTAGATAAGTGCTCACGTGAGTACAGTGGTTAAAGTATAAATTTTCTGTAGCGGGAGCCCTAAAAGGTATCCGGGCCCCTAAAATTTCTTCCGGGCCCCTAAAATTTCTTCCAGGACCCTTAGAATAACATCCGGGCCCCATACATCATGTGCGACTCTGCGAGATATTAATGTTATACCAGATTATATATAATTAATTGAGAATACACCTAATTTAATCAGATAGTGATCAATTTCAAATATACAATTAACCTTTCTCTGCTATCAGACTGTAAAACAAATAGATAGAAAGTCTAAATGTTGAAAATTCCGATGTTACGAATATAACAATTTAACAGCATCATATTTACATGTATAAGCATGTACTATAGTTTAATAAAATTTGGATAATGCAAAATGAAGCTTCAACATATATTTATTTTTTCCAATTATTACTGTACTGTTACTAAATATCAACAATTAGTAATCTAATGTCTCCAATTCTGGCTGGAGCCAGTGGCGATGTTGCTAAGATACTCGACCGCAGATCAGTATGTGCGGGGTTTAAATCCTGGGCTCACCCGTCACTGACATCGCTTTCAAGTGAAGAAACGGACGTTAACATTAGCTTTACCAATATATTTATTTACAATATTATATACCTGTCCAAAATATTTAACATAATTTAAGTGCATATCATCAGCTGCGTTTGTCACTGTAAAATCAACTATATTACACTGGCTCAGTCTAGCTAGACACCACTAGCAGAGAAATGGCAATAGACAATAATTATAATTATTATTACAATATTACAGAAGAATATAACAGTAGACAATTGTTAGGCCCCTACATGGATTTATAGTTATCCAATGAATTATAACCATGCTCAGGTTTTTAAAGCTACATGTTGTATAATAACGCTCAACACAGTCAAGAGGTAACCACTACAAATTCTTCCAGAGACACAACTTCAAGTCATCAACCTGCTCATCGTTCTTAGCAGGACCCTGTTGACAGGTTGCATCACGTCTATTGGATGTGAGCCACGATTTAACGTATTCTTGAGGGTTAAACAACTTCAACGGAGGTCCTGTTAATGAAATGAACATTAAAGAACTCAAATGGGCCACACTCAATCGAGATCGTAACAAAGTACATACAACATTAAGCTTGCTGAAGCCGCGCTCACATTCTGCTGTGCTTACAGGAAATGTAATGACTCTGTTCAGCAATGACTTCAACCCCAGACACCTTCGACCGTCCTTGAACAGACGATATGCAATTTTTGCTTCCGGAAAGGGAAAAACAAATTTTTCGCATATCAGTCTTAATTCTAGCTCTCCGTACTCTGGTGTCAACTCATCTATTGGCCAAGTACTTGAATCAAGCACTGCAAGTGCATCGCAAAGAACCTTGTCAGACTTGGGCAACATGCGCACCCTCATTGCGTCTGACAACGCTTGGTAAAACTGCATTTTGTTAATGAGTTTCTCATTGCCGCTTGTGGTGCTTACGGTAACATCTTTAAAAATCCCACTGTCAACACAATCACAAGCCTCTCTGTAGTGCTGCGAATCATTACAACAACGAGATTGGAAAACTTCAACCTGCCTAGATATTAGTCTATGCGCTACAGGTAAATTTATATCAGATTTCTGAAGGGCGAGAGATAGATCAGACAATTCATGTAATGCGTCGTACATTAATCCCAGGTTCTTAATAAATACAGGATTTCCTAGTTTCTTTGCAAAACTGGCAAACTTAGCCCTCTCTCGCCCATCATGACCATCAGCAGCCTTGCTGGTAAAGTGTTTGTGAAATGCACTATATGATTGCCATACCACCCTGACAGATCGCAAACTTGACGCTACCCATCTTACATCAAGAACTTTGCCTATACGTTTAATTTGCATAGCAAGTTCTCTTGCACATTCAGACAACTCACGCTGACATTATGGGGACATAGAGTATGTAGCATAAAGTGAGTCCATGAACGATTTGAAATAATTAATTTCTGTACATGCTTTAACAGCATCATGGACACATAACTCCAATCGATGGTTGAAGCAATGCCAGCTGAGTAATCTTGGAAACTGCCTCTTCAGCCGTACAGCTAAACCCCCTTTGCTTCCCAACATAACCGATGCACCGTCAACTTCCAAACCTATCCAATGATGTTGTAGTATATCAACACTGATGCCTTGGCCTGTTACGCATTTCAACAGAGCATATTCTTAACCTTCAGCAGTAGTTGAAGAAAGTTCAATGATATCTAAGAAGAAAGTTATTGGACCAATTGTTTCATCAACTGTTGCTCGTAAATTGACAACCAAACATGAAGCTCTTGAGAGGCTTGTGCTTTCGTCGATCAGCACCGAAAACAATGATTTCTGCGACACAATTAAGTTGATCAACTTGCGTCGCATTCTATCAGAAGTGTGATCAATTATTTCTCTACATGTCACATTGCTATGCAGAACACGTCCCAGTCTGATGCCATTCAATTCCTGTAACTCAATAATAACAGGATGATCAGTGTATGGCCTATCATTTTTAGCCAAACAATATGCAGTTCTGAACACCCGAGCGGTTTCTTCATGCTGTTCAACAATTTGAGCAGTCATACTTTTCTTCAACGATTCATTTTTCTGTAATTCAAGAACTTGTTCAGCAGCCTTGTGGCTGGCAGAATCTCTGTGAAGATAAATTTTCTTTCTTAGTGATGTTTGTTTAGCTGATTTGGTTTGTCCATTGAATGAAATGGCACATTCTATCCACTCATTAGCTAAATTAGCTTTCGTTCCTAACGTGCTTCTATACAGATCAATTCCACCCCCAGCTTTCCTACATATTGAGCAGCCAAGTTTCCCAGAATACACCATTAACCATGAGTTTTCTGATTTGAAGTGGTTGTATTGAGCTTCAGTCCAGCAGCTAGGCGAGACACACCCTAATTCCTGCTCTGACTTAGCCGCATCCTCACTTGTGGTTGTATCAATAGATATCAGGACATCGCAGTTACTGTTGACAGTGTCAGGAGATGGGTTGTGACCAATTTCCGATGATATAAAGACATCGCAGCTATGGCTAACAGTGTCAGGAGAAGAGTTGTGCCTAATTTCTGGAGCAATCGTTCTCATGCAACTGCTGACTATTAATATAAATACAACACAACAATTTATACATGTATAATTTTTGTAAATATCATATATATAATTATATAATTATATACATATATATATAGAGAATGGACATTAAGACAGGTGGATATTAGGAAACTAGAAGCATGTAAAATGTGGCTATGGAGATGAATATAGAAGATCAAATGGACTGGTAAAATTACAAACAAAGAAGTACTAACTATAATTGTGATATTCAGTTACAAAATATGATACTAAAAATGAAAAAGCAGAATTTAACTTCATACCTATTCATGTGCAATATATATTAAGTTCCTATATTATAGACTATATGCTTTGATAGCAACAAATACTGAAATACAAAATAATCAACAATGTTTTTACAATGCGTACAGTATTAAATAGTTTGCCAATCGTATATATCATTTTAAATAAGTATTTTAACAGAACTTAGGACACATAACTGAACTATATGCTATGTTTATACAAACCTTGGCGATTGATAAGTGGAACAAAATGGGTCGGCTGCCATGGATGGGGTCCATCCGTATTGACACGAGACCAGAGAATATACAGTGAATTGGGAAATGTTTCGTCAATTCAGAGCGGCTTCAGTGTGATGTTGGCATGAGCAGCAGCTAGAAAAATATTCACTTCATTCTTCCAAACCGGATACTTAATTTGATGGTGCGGCGTATTACTGTTGCGAGAGCATATACTGCCCAGATGCACACGTCTCGGCCATTAGGGCAATCCTCGATGGCAGAGGTAAAGTCAGGCAAAACCATATAAAGACTAGAAGATATGTCGGTGGATTCATATGCAGTACGGTTAAGCACCAATTCGATACATGTGCGTAAACGTAGCTCAGCAGCTAGCATTTCATTACCTAAATAGTCAACAAAATACGCATATTAAACCATCTCTACAGTATTTTCGAGCCAAGAGTTTTTAAAATTACTGGGCCTAAATACTTCCTAATCAGTATACAGCCTATGTACTTTAGGATACAAAATATGTAAAAGAGAATGGAACAAATTTACAGTACTACATATATATGAAAGCAATGCCTGCAGCCTACTCCAGCTGAGTAGAAATAGAGTATAAATTTATCAACAGGTATAAATACGGTTAATAAGAACCTTAATATTTATATCAAACAAACATTAAAACAAGTTAGAGATTAGTTCGAAAATTAATTGCTTTAAACAGAATTTAGGAATACTTATCCAAAACAATTTCAATGAATTAAAATGATTTTAAGAAAATCTAAGAACAGAAATTAACCGAAAAGTCTGAAACAGCAAAGAATAAATTATTGTGCATACAGCAACAGTAACACATACATATAGTTGCATTAAAATACATACCTGTTAAAAGAACAGATGCCGAGTTGAATAATCAGTTCCCATTGGCTGAAACTGTCAGAGCAATATGTGTGGAATATAAATCTGAACAGCATCATTCAAGGAGGCGGTTCGAATAGGAGTGATGTCGGAGAGTAGTCAAAATCTCTGGCTTAACTGATTGGGAAATTGCCGGATTAAGAGGGGGCAAAAGTTGATACTCATTTGTCACATTAGCAATGTTTCGGTCAATTGTACTTAGTCGCCGGAGTGCAGATGTGTAATCGTATTCTATCTGGCCTTCACCTAATACATGCAGCATATAATGAAATTATATTACAATTATTAAATGATTAGAACATTAAATTAAAGAAATTAAGCAGAGACAGATTATGGACATTCAAAACCTGTTTTGGACAGACGACCAGTTTAAACCGTCCTAAACTGTCTTAAACCATCTAAAATGACTTAAACCCATAAAATACAACGAATTATAACTAGTAATACTATAAATACCCACACTAAATACTGTAATGCTAGATATTATAATACTATATTACTAACTTTAAATGAATATTATAAATTGTCTTAAGCTACAAATAAGCTGAATGGTTAAACAAAAAAATATGTAACTAAAATAGGCAAAATTTTCCAGTATAAAATAGTCTATTGTATCAATTTGGCAATTAGGTTAAAAATATAGTAAAATATAAGTTAAAAATTGAAGATGTTTTCTTTTTAATCTAAAGTAATTTCTGTGCAAGCATATAAAAACTGAAATAAATGAAATTAAGTATTTATTGGCATTCAAAAGTAATGTAAACAAGTTCTACAAGTACATAGGTAAAGGGCCTGACATAAAGGAAAAATTAACCATGTATAAAGCACTACATAATAATTAATTATAAATATCAAACACCAAACGGGCACCGTTAAATGTAATTTTAATAATTTTAATTTTAATTAAATTTAATTCACATTACATACCTGAACATTCAGTCCGAAGTGTATCTGTATCTTCGACTTCCGATACTCCCAACCGTGTAGTTGAAGAGAAAAATGATGACAATTTAGGGATTTTTGCGAGTAACTCCTGTGATCGCTTTTTACTCTCTGACTTGATCTGTCGTTTTTGCGCTCCACTACGATAAAATTACTCCATGACTACTGTCTTCTATGATCCACTTACACTACACTATGATCCACTTAGATCCACTTACACGTTTAGTACGTACTGAAGGCAAAAACAAAACAATGACTCTTGTTCTTGTTCGTTTGTTACGCGTTGCCAAAACATCAAGAAAATTTAAAAATAAGGAAATTTGTGCGCAAACTACAATCTCTACATTTCTTACAAACAAATCTTGCTATTTTGTGGGGATATCTAGGATAAGCGTCTTTTTTTTTTTGAAACCGAATCGATAGAGTATTATGAAATGCCACAAGTCTTTAAAGAGATCCCACTGGAAAATTTAACAAAATTGTTGTGGGATTTCTGTTGCTTAAAATCCGTGGGCCCAGGATGCAGATCCCACGGGATCCCGCTTACTTTAACCACTGGGTGAGTACTAGATAAGTGCTCAGGTGAGTACTTAGATAAGTGCTCAGGTGAGTACTTAGATAAGTGCTCAATAGAGTACTAGATAAGTGCTCAGGTGAGTACTTAGATAAGTGCACAATTGAGTACTAGGTAAGTGCACAATTAAGTACTAGATAAGTGCACAATTGAGTACTATATTAAGTGCATAAGTAAGGACATTAATGAGGACTAAAAAAGTATGCTGATAAGTGCTAGATAAGTCTATAGATGTGTACTGGACCAGGACACAGGTCTAAGGACCTAGGTCTAAGGACACTGGTCTAATGACACAGGTCTAAGGACACAGGTCTATGGACACTGGTGTGTACTAGATAAGTAGATGGATGAGTAGGTATGAGAGTGGGACATACTGTACAAATACTTCGGTGATGGCCAGATGAATGCCGGTTGTGCAGCTTATTTACTTGATAAGTGCATTGGCTGTACTTGATCTATTCACCTGTCTAGTTTGCCTTTTGGTTTGTCCAACGGCAATCTATCTGTTCCTGCCCCACTACGTTTTGACAAAGAAAATCTAATCATGTAATCATATAATAATAATCTAATCATAATCTAGTCATAATATCATTAACTTTATAGCACTATAACTGGAGGCATGCTCATGAAAAGAACATGTTATTTTCTGATGCTAGGTTTCTGCAGTAGGTGGCCGTTCTCAAATTTTCTGATACTTGTATGCAGAAATTTAGAATCGATGATGCATCAATACACTTTTAAAAGACGTGTCGGGTATATAATTGAATTAAACTGATAATTGTTGTGAGAGTATAATTTAGAGTTAGATAGTAATGTAAAATGGATAGTATTGTATAAGTAGGCTACAATATTAGATAAATTTATGCATGTATAAAACTATTCAATGCTAATGAATTACCAGACATCAATTGTTTTCAAATTAAATGGTTTACTAAGGGTCTTAGCTATTCTATTTTCTCTAATGTTTTTTTCAAGCCTTAGGTCCTCGATACTCCCGGTGTTGTGTCCAGGTCGTTTGAAGAATTGACCAACCGGTGCTGCACGTGTCATAGAAGGCGACTGAAGCACTAAGATTCATACCTACGTCAGAAAGGGCATTCGGTTGGTGAGCTCCTAGGCTCCAGTATTCTCCACAAAAACGTAAACAAATGGATAAATAGGGGATTGACTGATGATATAGGGTGGGATAGTGAGGACTGGAGAAAGTCTATTCGTATCCCGACCCTGGTTAAACTGGGATTAAACGGAAGATGATGATGATGGTGATGTAGGTCCTCGATACATATTATCACTGAAAATTTGAATTCACTCTGAATAAGGAAACTAAAATCGATCAAAAAGCTGATCCCATCAGCCTTTACTAAACTTTACCTTTAGCCCTAAGCTTGCGAAAATAAGGTTTCTGAGATGATTTTCCGTTACCTTCTCAGTTTCTGCGTAGTCGTCAATTACAGTCTGTGCAGTGTATAGTAGGTCTATTCTGGCCTGAACACTGCATGGAGAATCATACTTGTGATGTTGAAAGAGTTTTTGCCATGTTTGGCATTTTATGATCTCATTGTTATTCCGTAGATGTCACAACTAAGTGTAACACAACCCAGTTCACCAGAGGACGCTGTTGTTGTCAAGAGGCCTTCAATTATTCGCCGCCCCGGTCATGTATCTTGTCCAGGGGCAGTTACTAGTACCACACCTGCAATAAGGTTCCCGAGACCCCTTGATGCAGGATTTGGGATTCAGCCCCTATACCCTGGTGCTACGGGTGTTAAACCCCAAGTTCTGCCTACTTGGAGTGGCTTTACAAATACTACTGCTGAAAATTTTGGCTCTCTGCCGTCTTCGAGAACTCTGGTTAGCTCGTCTGAATGCAACCGAGCTGTTTATGGCACAATGCCATCGAGGTTTAGTCTCTCTCAGGTTAGTGGAAGACCAGAAACATCTGGAATTGCCAGTGATAGTGGAGGAGTTAGCTACAGTACATTTGACAGTGTGCCAGCATCAGCAAGAGTTACTGCTAGTTCAGCCAGATATAATCCTGTCCTTTCGAGCAGTAAGTCTGCTGCTACCGGATTTAATCCTCTTGGCGAAACTCCAACGTCTGCTGGATTTATTTCTGCTGGCACAGTGCCATCAGTCATTTCCGATTCAAGCAGTTGGGTGACTTCATTTGATAGACCAGATGTCATCTCTTCACACCCGCCTGAATTTGCTAATTTTGCTAATTTTTATTCCCCCCAGCCTCGCCTTCAGTCACCCCCTGCTGTGACGTCACCGTGGGGCGTGGCTCCCAGACCTCTAAGGTTTTTCTGTGAAGAGAGTCGCTGCACTGGTGCAGTAGATAGCAGTGCAGAGAGAACGACTGCACCGCCTGTCGCTCAGGATAAGTATGCGGCTCTGATGGAAGAGGAGGAAACGAAGTCTCCTCCAACTATCAACTGGAGTGGTGAGTTGATGTACTTAACTAGTAGTGTACTTATTCGTGGTGTACTTAATTAGTGGTGTACTTAGTGACCAGTGTAATTAATTAGTGTTGTGTCTAATTAGTAGTGTACTTAATTAGTGGTGTATTTAATTAGTGGTGTACTTAACTAGTGGTGTACTTAATTTAGTGGTGCACTTAATTAGTGATGTACCTAAATAGTTAATATTAGTTTTGAATGGTGTACATTAGTAGTTAATATTTTACTTGATTGATTTTATTTAGAATTTAAATTCAACCAGCAAGGCCAGCGACACTTTGACAGGACACATACACTCAGAACACAGCTATTGCTCTTCATATTAACGTATAGAGTTATTAAGTAAACCATTAAACCAAGAATAGAGAATTTGGGAACAAAACTGGAAGTTAAATAAGAAAATATGAAGAATAACAAATTAAATATGAAAATAACTAATAGATATTAAATAGGAAGATAAAATCTATGTTTAGTACTAGAATTTTATGTTCAAAGAGTCATTGCCTAAAAGAAGACGTGTTTTAGTCATAGCATAAGTAATGAGAGGTGAAGATCTGCTCTAAATACTAATTATTATATTTTTGAGCATAATGAGTATGCAGTCGTTTTTGTACACTAGTGTCACTCTGTTTACAGTATAGGCTTAATTAGTTTTAATAAAAAAGCTGTAAAGCTTAATTTATCACCTGTTTCCGTACCTCGAATGTAATGTTAGAGATTGTCTAATGGGGTTTGGAATTGGCAAACTCTTGCTTAATAGGCTAGCACACTACCAACTTGGCTATCAATTGATATGTTATCTGAAGTACTATATACTTATATTAAATATTAATTACTGCTAATTTATTACTGTTAATGTTCCTGGCAATCAGTCAGTTGTGGATTGTGACTCTGTATCCTTATTGGTTTATTGTTTTTATTCTATGTTATAGCGGCATATGCAGCTGTTGGGACTACCTCTGCAACGACCTCTACGTCAGCAGCTGCTGCTAAACCAGCTGCTGCTTCATCTGTAACAGCTGATTCTCTGTCTTGCAGTACCAGCAGTTACCAATTTGCAGCAGCACATTCAGTCTCGTCTGGTGTTCTTCCTTCTGTCGCAACCGTCAGTAATATCACTAGTTCAGACCAGCCTCATCCGGTTATGACTGGTACAAACCAGTCTCACCTGGTTCTGGTTAGTGCATGTCAGTTCCCGCCAGTAGCGTCCGGAACCAATCAGTTTTCTCCGGTTGCTGTTCCTTCAAATCAATTTCAACCTCCCATTACCTGTTCTAACCAGTTTCAACCAGCTGACTCCTATGCATTTAGCTTGCCGGCTCAAACCGTTTTTGTCTCGTATCAAGATGGTTTGAGTTGTTACGGCACAGGGGCAGTGAGTCAGACTGTGGTGTCCTGCCACCAGACTAATGAAGGGGCAGGGTTTGCACCGGGTTGTGTGATCCAGTATCCTTGCTCTTCCGTGGTGGATGGAAATTATGCCGCAGCATCTAGTGAATGGAATGCTGGCGTGATGGCAACATACGATCTTAAGCTGAATCCATTTGCAGTAAGTAGTCTGGAAGTATTAGAAAATAAATAGAAAAAGATATTAAAGAAAATAATAGAAAATAGAAATATAGAAAATAATAAGATATATTAAATCGTAATAATACTCAGTAATCAAAATAAAATATATTCAATAATAAGCGGTTATTGTATAGTAAATATAAGTATTGACTTAGCAAAAAATCAAATTTAGATAGTATATTATGTACTTTTAAAACTGTAATAGTGTATTAATTGTAGAAAATTACAAAATGACAGTTTCTAACAACACCATGAATCATTAGTTTGAGTAGTTTAGATTGGTAGCCACTAGTTGCAAATATTCATTAGTATTTTTCTATTTATTTATTTCTTATTTACATAGTATGCTAACTATGAATTAATGATCTTGTGGTATTTGTGATTTTCAGGCAGAGTTGAAGAGATCAGGAAACCCATTTCTATGATGCAGTGCTTGAAGTTCTGTGATTACTTTTCTTAATGTCTCATTAATCTCTCCTTTACTATGCCTGTTTTTCTTTACTATCTAATTACTTTGTTATCTTGAATCAGCTCACTTGTTAAAATTTCTCTTTTGTTTTTTCTCATTTAATTTTTAGCTACTTGGCGTTCTATCTCTCTCATCTAACTCTTGAATTTGCCTTAATAATTTGATGGTAAAAGCAAGTAAAAATATAATAATGTATTAATTTTTACAAAACGTTTTTAGATGAAAAATTCGACTTGAAAGTATGGAACCTAAAAATAGTTATTTTAAATAAGTTGGTATATGTTTCCTTAATGAACACAAATTTAATAAGCCACGACAACTGCTAATTAGCTATTGGAATTTTTCACTTTTATGTGTTTGCCTATGAATTGAAGAGGAAATAAAAGCTGTGAAAATCCATTTAGCAACACGCAGCGCAGCTATTGGCACTATTGTCAAAGCAGTGTCACTGCCAGTTTTGCTGGTTCCAGTGATCATATGCCTCGAGATGAGCCTGTTGGAATTGAACTGAAGTGCTAACCCATTTGTCTCTTACAAGTATTTATCTTGTTGGTGCTGGTATATTCAATTTTGTGGTGTTTTATGACAGTGAGGTTTACGGATAAGATAATGCCTGATTGAATCCATTTAGATCGCAGTCAATGTATGTTATGTACTACCCCTTTCAGTATCCTATGTGATTCAGAAACACGTTAAATTTGACAGCTTTAAGGCTCTTTTTTGTTAGTTACTTTAATAATCTTGCTGCATGACACTTGATTCTGGACTTTATTTTGGTATTGCTGGAATATACTGGACTCTTGATTTAGGCTATTCAGTGCTCCCCTTGTGTATCTTTCCTCTGTATATCTTAAACACAGTTTATTAAGTTCTTGTTACTGATTTCATTCTGCTAAGTAGATTATATTAAACTGATATTTTAAAATTTATTATTCATTTCTGTTATTATATATATATATATATATATATATATATATATATATAGAGAGAGAGAGAGAGAGAGAGAGAGAGAGAGAGAGAGAAATTTTTGTTTATTAGCTTAATTGTTTTCATTGAATTTTGAAAGTGCTAATTTGACTCAACTAAATGTTAACCAAATATTTTTGCTTATTTAAATAATAATGAGAGTTCTTGAAAGTATTTTGTCTCAAGTTTACCGAAACTTAGATTTAGGTTTTAATATTGTTTTAGAATATACTGTAGATTGAAGATACTTACGATTCTGGTGAACTAAAAGTCATTTTACTATCTGACACTTATTTTTGCAGTACCCATCTGTTGTTATATTCTTTATCCAAATATTAGCTCGTTTTGATTTGTTTTGATATTACTTGTTTTCTTTTGTGTAAGCCTAATTAGTATTACATATTGTAGTGCTTATTGTTGCTTGAAGGAATCATGCATTTATGCTTCTATACGATATTCTTATCAGTATCAGATTATTTTTCTGTCTTTGTAAATATTGACTTGATTGCTATCTCATACTATCATTTAATCGTGCCACGTTATTCGCTAGTCCAACTTACATCTGACAATCTGTTATGTGCTGACTGTAGATGTAGTTCTGTAGTAATTGTACGACACATTTCTCTTATAGTAATTGTTAATTTTATGACCCATTTCTTGTCTTTGAGCGATACTACGTTTGTCTTGTTACACGAATGACTTATAATATGTGTGCTAGTCAACTTAACAAAAGTATTCATTAATATTGGAATCCTCTATTTTAGTTTGAAGTCAGGAATATATTGATAGTCATAATAATACTCTTCTAGTCTTCCCTCAAACTAGTCTGTTTTCTACTTTTATAGGTTCTCCAAATCTTTCTTGTTCTAGGTATTTATTGACTTCTTTCTTTTATTTGCTTTAGCTGTTGTTAAGATCTATGCATTATAATAAAAATTTAAAAAGTTGTTAATTTGAATTTGTTGAACCCTGTTGTCATGAAAATTGTAATTTGTTGTATTTGACTAACGTTGTAGAAATTTCGTAGATATGCCGAATAGTTCTAATGCAGCCTTTTTTGGTCCATTTAAAATTTGAACTCCATTGTAGTACTGACGTTGTTGATCTAGTAGACTATACTCAATTTTATTTTAGTTTTTTCTTGCTGTAGTAATACTATGAATCTATTATTCGTAGCAGCTTATTTTCTATATAAAGTATTCACTTTACATATTAATTGTAAGTCTTACTTTGACAGATCTGATCTTGTTGAAATCGTTATCGTGCTTTAATTCTATGTGTTATAATGAAGTCCATGATCACTTATGTCACTTCTGGATGAGATGTCTATAAGATTCTGTGTTGTATTTATTGTATAATTTTGTATTTTTATGTGCGTGTTTTATACTTAGTATTAGAGTGCTTTTATTATCAGTAGGCTTGATTTATATCACTTTGCAGCCGGGGTTTTTGCCTAGTGCCCAGCGACAATCTTTCTAGTTAATATATCCTATCATGTAGGCTACATAAAGAGCTTATTTGCAGGCACGATGCTTCCTTGCAATTGACTTAACGAATACTTTGTCTGTGTAGAACTCAGTTTGATAACAAAAAATGAGTTTTAAACATTATTTTTCAGATATGTTATAAATATTATATGTGTGTGTGTTATAATTTGTTAGAGACATTGGACAGTACTTAATACTACAATCTTTGCAGATACTCTGCTGTTACTCTACTGCATTGTTACATGCCTAACTAACACTACAGTCGTTTGCGGTATTGTAGTGGCCCAGCAAACACTCACCAACAACCACGTTGTAATTCATTATTTTCAGACCGTTTACTATAATAAATTGCTCTCGTACGTTCGAGATATTTAGACTACTCAAGTACATACGAGTTCAGTCAGTATCACAATCGGTTAAACGTCCCCCTGTGGATCAGTAGGTGCGGAGTTCAGATCCAGTGCTCGCCCCGTCACTGCCAAAACAGGAAACTGACGTTAAACAAGGCTTTATGGCTCTCTTCCGCTCAACTTCAAAAAAATAGATTTATTCCACTGGACTCTCAATGAGAACCTTTGCTCCCTTTATTGTAATTACTACTGATAGAGTTAGGTCTACATCTATCAATAATAATTAATGTTGTGATTAGATTTATTTTTACTGTTAGCACTGTTAATTTTGCTACTATTTTTGTAATATTTGTAACCTTTTTGCATACTATTAACCTTTTCATTATTTTATGCTATTCTTACTGTAGTTTTGTTTTTAACTTTACTCTAAACCACTTTAGAATTTGTTCAAATTAATTATTATAGGACTGTATTAATTGCAACATTGTTGACTTATATTCCCAATATTATTAGTGAATCTAGTTTTTAAATATTCTGCGCATCTAGTTTGGATTAGTTACTACATCTTGACTCAGGTATTCATAAAGTCACAAGTTGATTACCCACTGTCCAGTGGACCCAAACAGAGCTATTAAAATTAATTTTTATTTACTTATAGAAAGAGAGAGATGTGTTTATTTCAGCATCAACACCAAATCACTGACAAATACAAATACAAATAAACATTTAAAAGAAATAAAATAAAAACGTAGATTACTTAGTAATCTAGCTCTATACCAGTAGCATGATTGGTTAGGTGTCTGATTGCAAATCTTTGTATGCATGGTTCAAATTCAGTGCCCGCCTTGCCGCTCAACCGCCGACCTGCACTCACGACTGAAAGCTGTTGTTAAGTTATACTCGAATTTTTGTTGGCATTGTTTAATTATTTTATGTATTTGCCTAAAATAGGACAAAATTGAGCTGTAGCAATACTTTGTGCGGTTCAAAAGGATTGATGCTGAGAATGCATTGGCCAACTTGAGAAAAGAGATTAGAGCTCTGAGCTGAGCTTAGCTCTATGTGCAGCTCTGAGCTAATCTCTGTGCTTAACTGTGTGCTTAGCTCTGAGCTTAGCTTATGTGCTTAAGTCTAAGCTCTGAGCTTAGCTGTGTGCTAAGCTTAGCTCTAAGCTTAGCTCTGAGCTTAGCTGTGAGCGTAGCTCTGAGCTTAGCTCTGAGCTTAGCTCTGAGCTTAGCTTTGAGCTAAGCTCTGAGCTTAGCTGTGTGCTTAGCATATTTGCTTAGGTCTGTGCTTAGCTCTGAGCTTAGCTTATGTGCTTAGCTCTGAGCTTAGCTCTGAGCTTAGCTCTGAGCTTAGCTCTGAGCTTAGCTTATGTGCTTAGCTCTGAGCTTAGCTCTGTACTTAGCTGTGTGCTTAGGTCTGTGCTTAACTCTAAGCTAAGCATATGTGCTTAACTCTATGTTTAGCGTGCCTCTCAAGTAGAGGCAAGCAGAGGCTGATCGTCCACTAATGACACAGCAGTTATAGTAAAACCAACCGTCATGTGAGGCGATGGTTGTGCCTCTAGCCGTGCCGTTTGTTTAATAAAGATTTGTTAAGATCTGAGGCTGTTCTATGATTAAACTCGGCTTCATCGACTCCATTGAGAAGAGAGTGGCAGCCTCTAAGCTTGAGGTTGTGCTCTAAAGGCTTATCCACCTTAGCTTCTGTTAGATCGGCTCTAATTTACAATTGAATGCTCCTGTAGTAAGTGTTTCATAAGTTTTGCAATAAAATTAGGGTAAATTGTTATTGTGGTGTATACTCAGTCGAATGAGTCTAAATTAGTAATGTTACACTCTCATTATACATTTGTGCCAAAATGATTGTACTCGGAGATATTTTATTTCACATTGTTGATGCACGGATTTATGAATAAATGCAAAGGTGTAACTTGTTGATAAATATGAACAATTTACTGCAACAACTTGTGTATGGTATTGTATCCTATCAAGTGCCTAACAAGCAATTCACTGGCAATCCTATCGTACAATTGTAAACTTCTATAACGTGTTCATATCTGTGCTTCTTGCTGTAATATAATAGTTTTTGTAACGAGTAGATGGGCTGTGAATTAAAGCGGTATATTCTTCTTGATATTCTGTTTTCGTCAACATTTGCTACTATTTTCTATCAAATGATTTGGAAAATACCACGTAGGCCTACTCTTGTTGTTTATAGCTTTGATGTGAACTCTGGGGAAGCATCAGAAAGATAACTAGGCTAAATAATGCAGAAATTACAATCGATAAATCAATTAACAGGTTTATCTATAAAACGCTATCTATGCTGCACGTTACAGTAATGCTAAATAGTCAGATAAATGGGTTAACCGAGCCTAATTTCTCACGGCTGCAAAATTTATGTCTTGGATTGGAATTTGAGCGATAAACTGATCAAAAACATTAAAACCTTGACCAATGCTACTAATCGTCGCATTGTCAAATCTCTTTTGGTTGCCTCCTATGAGCACATGCTGTTGTAAATAGATTTAGACTAATTTCAGTTTTGTAAACCTACTTGAGAGTCGCGATCACGCCTAAGTCGTAGTATATCTCATAGTCTCAATGGCTGGAATCAGTGACGATGTCGGTAAGATATTGGACCGTGGATCAGTATGTGCGGGGTTCAAATCCTGAGCTCTCCCGTCACTGACATCGCTTTCGAGTGAGGAAATTGATGTTAACTGTAACTTTACCAGCTTTCGAGTGAGACGTAGCTCATAACTGGACAAACAGGTTTAACATTCTGACAGGCTCCGTAAATTGTAATGCAATGTAGATAGGCTATATCGAAAAAGACCAGTTTTATTAACAAGAATTTAAATAGATTAGTTTTGTAAAAAAAATAAAATGCTTGTAAATATCTAGATGATAATTTAAATTAAATAAGCCAAAATACAACAATGTAGACCTCAAATATAGATGTATATGTTTCAGTATGTCTGCTCTATTAATTTCTAACTTCTCACAGGTTATGCATGTCAATGAGGTTTAATTAAACTAGTTCAAGAGGTTCGTAGTTCGATTTCAAATCGAAACATTCCGAATTTTCGAACACTGAAATGTTATAGTAACCTTCCACAGGTGTGTCGATGAACCTGCAGCTACTATGATACCAGTATGGGATAAGCCTGTTTCGTACACTCCACTTTCTATGAATACCTATCTAGAGAACATTTTGATAGTTTTTAAAGGTCACTTTATTAATACACATCTGCTAGTTTAGACGGAAATTTAGACTATAATGTAGTTAGGCTACGATAAAAGTAGCTTTCAAATATTTTAAATTAATCATAATACCAAAGTGGTACGTAATGCCACTCACTGTGCTTTCACACTTCAAAGAACACTCCTAGATCAACAAGTTAATCCCTTCATAACGGACGATCCCTAATCCACAACTTCTAATATAGGTAGCTTATAACTTGTATAAGTGTACTTACGTATCGTATCTCTATTAAAATATAAACGTTAATCATATTAATCAAATTGTCTTATATTGTTAAATATATATTTAACTGTCTCATTTGGCATGTTAGTTGATAAAAATTCTTAAAACCAATAAATGAAAATATCACTTTCTGACTGCGAAATAGTATGTAGTGTAATGCAATTATCGAAAAGGCCTAATTCATGTAATAATGCATGCGATTAGCGAAGGCGTTCATCTTCTCATTTTCTGATCTTTACATTTCTTTGACATAGAGCATAATAAAGGTACTGTAGTTGTAAAAATTGTACTCCCTGACGGGGAATCGAACCCCGGCCACGGCGGTGAGAGCGCCGGATCCTAACCACTAGACTATCAGGGAATGACGTTATGTAGATTGTATTTTGAACATTTTATATCGAATAACGTTCATAACGTTCATAACGTCCTTCTGTCTGCTGCTACTTTTATGATATAGAAAATAACGATAAAAGTAAAAGTAAACACGCATTATAGTGAAATGATCAACTATGTTGATATCTATCACTTTTTATACCACATGTTTAATCCGTTAAGCAGTTTTTTCCATTTTCCGTATAAACAGTCCAGTGAATGTCCGAGATTTTACTCTCAGATCGCGCGGCTGGGATTCGAACCCACGAGGGTTCAATTCACCTCAGGATCTGTCATTTTAAACTTCATGACGTTATCCATTGCGCTATTGAGACATTCAAATCGATGATCAATTTTCACCCCCCCCCCACTTCTCACTTTTTAAAGAATTAAACAGGAGGGATCAAATAACTTTTATAATTGTCAGTTGCGAATTGGGTTAGCTGCAAATGTAGAACTAAATTAAAAATTTGTAACTAAATTGCAATTTTCTTCCTTGATAAATTATATTAATTAATCGTCATAGTTAGGCCTATTAGTGAATATCTTACATTATTCCTGGTATATGTACAATAGCCTACATATAGGTTTATTCCTGGTAATCAATGGCAATTAAGTTAACTATTTGGTTTAAATTTGCAATGTATAGTTTCAGATAAATGCAGATTTATCTCTCTCTTAGTGCACTCCCTACTGGCAGGTCCATGTAGCTCTGAGCTTATCTCTGTGCTTAGCTGTGTGCTTAGCTCTGAGCTTAGCTTATGTGCTTAAGCCAAAGCTTAGAACGTCTTAATAGCGTAGAATATCTTAAAAGCGTAGGGGTAACGTCATGAAGTTTGAAATGACAGATCCTGAGGTGAATTGAACCCTCGTGGGTTCGAATCCCAGTGGCGCTGATCTGAGAGTAAAATCTCGGACAATCACTGGACTGGTTACACGGAAAATGGAATAAATTGCCTAACGGTTTAAAACATGTATTAAAAAGTGATAGATATCAACATAGTTGATCGTTTCACTATAATGCGTGTTTACTTTTGCATGGCATATCCACTCTTCCCTGTCTTCCGTTTTCCTCTTCATGTCCACACGAGTATAGAAAAATTTAATATGCAAATATTTCGCATTAAAGTTTCGTATGCAGATTCGTAGGCTGGAAATGTTTTATTTTAAAAATCTATAACTTTCCGTTATCATAACGAAATTTCTCTAATTTTTGGTTAATTGGCTACCGGTCAACTCCTGAAAATTTCAAGAACATCGGTTAACTCGATACGCCTTTATTGTAATAACAATAAAGGCATCAGGTATAAAAACAGCGTAAATAAGTCAATTTAATATCGACTGATATATTGAGAATTATTCTCATTCTTGTTAGAGACTGATTTAATGAGTATTCTGTCAATTGTTGATCGATTTTCACTAGTCCCTTTATTATTCAGTCTACTTGACATATAAAAATTAAATATTAATTCAAACACAGCACCAATATATTCTATTCAAAAACTAACGCCTTCAAATTATCAGAAATCATTAAAGTCCTGAATAATAAATTTTCTGATTCATTTGCACATACGTGTATTATTTAACTAATTTTGTTCATTCATTCATTGCTCATTTATTCCTTTATTTATTTATTCATTCATTCATTCATTCATTCATTCATTCATATAAAGCACAAGTCAAGCATGCTTACCCCATAGTTTTATTCTGCAGTTAATCATTTTACCGGGCTATTAAACATGCAATTGTATATCTATTGAAGTGAGACAACAACAACAACAACAACAACAAAGGATAGCTCACAGGAAATAGATATCAAGTACATTGACACTGAAGAATTGTACATAGGTCTAAATCTCTACAAGGCGATGTAGCAAATTGTCATAGAATGGCAAAATGTCGAGTTGCAAGTGGCAATACTTGTAGAGTATTCGGCTAATCGACCATGTAATATAGTACCAATTTTAGTAAAATGCGAAATTAAAGCATTATCATATACGCTGCTAAAGATAAATTCGAGCCTTGAGCCTACAGCAATTGCTTCCAGCCGTCGGTATGGACTCATATTTAATATCTTTTCGATACAGTCTCTTGCATAAAATCTGTTGTTCACATTAAAACACAACGAAAAATTCAAATTCAATATCAGTCTGCTTAATCTAAATAGGGCCCTAATATCTAACGTAATATTATCAAGTCCAACGTTGAAGAATATGTCATGTAGGTCTAAATCATTCAGCTTTATTCCAATATATACGCCTATATGCTACATACTATATACTTTATATATATATATATATATAGGCCTATATATATATATATATATACATATATATTTATTTATTTATATATACATATATATACATGTATATATATATATATATATATATATATATATATATATATATATATATATATGATGAGTTTTCCATTCAGTCGAAGCCGACTCTTGAACACTTTATGAACTATCTGTCTCCATGTCACATCTCCAGTAAATATATATATATATATATATATATATATATATATATATACATTTATATATATATATATATATATATATATATATATTCTGTATATATATATATACATGTATAGATATATATACTTGTTTATACATGTATATATATATACATACTTATATATACAGTATATATATATATATATATATATATATATATGCATATATATACCGTGGTTAAAGTGGGAAATGAGAGCTAGAGGAGCGGTAAGAATTTTTCGGGCCCCCTGTAATGTATTTACAGGTCTCCTAGTATCCAATATGGGCACCTAGGCTACATGTAGCTGGGAAACGCATCTCAGTAAAAATGAGAGCTAGGGGAACCCTGCGTCCCCGAACTTTAACTACTGCATGTAGATCTATACATACATATATACATACATATATGCATACATATATACATACATATATACATACATATATACATACATATATATATACATATATACATACATATATACATACATATATACATACATATATACATACGTGTTTACATACGTGTTTACATGTACATAATATTATATATTCGCATATTAAGGCTCAGAATCTTCTTTCACACTCCATAAAAAGCACTCGATCATTAATTTAATCTCTTCACAAAAAGTTATACCTTGTATACGTTTCGTATATAGCCTATACAGGGTGAGTAAGAGAAAGATTACACCTGAAAAAAGTTTGAATATCTTAGGCTACTGTTAATATTTTCCAATAAAACTTTTGCCAATTACTAAAGGACTAATTTCTGAAGGGGTGTCCCATTTTCATCCATTTTGGTACATAGATTGGCCAGTTATGCAAGTTTCAGTAGAGCAACCCCCCATTTTTACCTAGAAAAGGCGAATGTTACAATGGTAAGGGCAGATTGCACTTCATTGACGAGAAGGTAAAGGTAAACTCTTAGTATTATGTCAATACTTTGCTTCCGGATCTGTTAGATGATGGCTAAGCTCTTCTACCAAATGGTTTCATCTTTCAGCAGAATGGTGCTCCGACTCATGCATCTCGTCATGCACAGGAATGGATCAGCGAGAGAAACCCGGATTTCATTAAGAAGAATGAATGGCCTCCAAAGTCCAAACTCTCCCGATCTAAATACTCTGTCTTACTATGTCTGGGGAACCATACTGCATTTCTATCAGAAACACCAGCCGAAGCCTAAAAATAAGACAGAACTATAGGAAGTGCTACAATCGATCTGGAAGTGAGTGCCCCAAGCTGGAATCAACAAGGCTGTCCTAGCGTCCGAAAGCGACTGCAGTCCTGCGTAGCAGCGGTAGGAAAGCATATCGAATAGTCAGCAATGCTAGCAGATACAATTGGTTCTTTCTGAATCACTACAACGGCCCTTTTCAGGGCCAAAATAAAAATAAAATAAAATAAAATTTATATTTATATTATATTAAAAATGGGTGGTTGCTCTGCTGAAACTTGTAAAACTAGTTTAATCTATGTACCAAAATAGATGAAAATTGGCTACCCCGTCAGAAATTAGTCCTTTAGTAATTGGTAAAAGTTTTATTGGAAAATATTAATAATAGCCTGTGATATTCAAACTTTTTACAGGCGTAATCATTTTTTTTTACTCACCCTGTATATAGCTAGCGAAGAATATAGCTTATTTGGTGATTTCCAGTTGCCCTCCTCAATTTTTTCTCGGTCGCCTCTTACGACACATGCTGTTAACGGTTGGTCTATTCAACATTGTCCCGGGAACAGCACGAAATTTATACATAATACCGTTAAATAGTTGCAAAACATGATAAACATCAACTATTTACACAGCAATGAATGTACACTTAAAAAATAGGCTGAACTCTAATCAAACTATGTTGAATTATAAAGGAACGATTGGGTATAGGCCTAAGTAGCCCATACAGGCCTAGGCTTATCTGTTCATAGTAGACATACACTAATAAAAAATAAAAACAAATATTGTAGTAGCGAGAAACTATGTACAGCGGCAAGAAGACATTTTGTAATAAGGACTAGCCTGACAATTTGCTCAGTTAATTCAACACTAAGAGCATCACGTTGGTATACCACATATCGCAGTACAAAAGTGATAGCTAAGTGTAGGTTCAAGCACCCCGAACCTTCCAGCACCCCGAACCTTCCAGTTGGTATACCACATATCGCAGTACAAAAGTGATAGCTAAGTGTAGGTTCAAGCACCCCGAACCTTCCAGAACAGAAATTAAAAAGAACTTTATCAATTTAATTTCTTGTTACGGTATTGCTTTCATTTTTGCTGCTCTATTGAAACAAATCTGATGAAAGTATCAATTTGATTAAAGTGTGTGAAATTGATTTTCTAGGTTTAGATGAGATAATAATATACTTAAAAGTATATTTTAAATTATACGCGAGATTCATGATTCAATACTGTTTAACAATTTCAAATAGCTACTTAAATAAATCAATAAACTGATATATATATATATATATATATATATATATATATATATATATATACATATATATATATACATATATATGTATATATATATACATATATATATATATATATATATATATATATATATAAAGTTCTCTTTTAAAATATGCTATAATTGGGAATTAAAAAGCCAGGTAGCTCAGCAGCCGATGGCCACAAACTGTATGACCATCTAGATTCGTAAATTCTGAAATTTTAGAAAAAAATTTATTTAAACAATACGCTCCAAATCCATAATTATATTTCACTAATGAAGAAATTTCAATGAATTTATAAATAGATCAACTAAATGCTAGGTATTGTATGGAACATGATTGCAGTCCAAACGATAAATTTAAATTTAATTTAGTTTATTATTTTTATTGAACTCTTTCTGTAAAGTAATCTGGAAGACAGATTTCGGCATGACACTTCTGCATAATATTTCGTTGTTGATAATAATAGTTACAACAACTAAACTATAGCGCACAGTTGTAATCAGTTAAAGATATAGTAAGAAATATTTCATAGACATACGTTACAGGTATACAAGAATTTAGATGTTATAACATAACATAGATAACCAATTAGACAGGAACATATACTATCGTATAACACACATATAATATCGTATAACAGCGGATGAGAGAAATTCAATAGTCTCACAGCAGATCCTTTTTTGCAAATTTTCTAAGGAATATCAATTAAGTCTTATCAACTGTACAGTATATATTCCCTTTTATTGACTTCACTATATCTGAGCATTTCAGTGTTGTGCAGATGTGAGCGGGTTGTGCCATTGGGTAGAGCCCAAACTATGATCGCCACTGGCTGGAGCCAGTGGTGATGGCAGTGGCGGTAAGGTACTCGACCGCGGATCAGTAGGTGCTGAGTTCAAATCCTGGGCTCGCCCGTCACTGAAAACGCTTTCGAGTGAGGAAAATGACGTCAACATTAGCTTTTTTAGCTTTTTTTAGCTTTTTAGGTGTTCGAGTGCGAACTAGTGGGTACAGTCTTCAAATCCAGCCTCTCACCGTCACTGTCACGTTTTCGATAAAGGAAATCAACAGTAAACTTGGCTGTAGCTTTAGCTTAGCTGCACCGATATTCCAATGCACATAAAACCCCTCCATTTCTACAAATTCAAGATAACACCGAGCACTATAGCACCGAGTCTTCTACCACACAACAGCTCCTCCATCCTCTGTATAGTACTGACCATCCTTGAGGTACTCCTTGATCCTGGGAGGTACCGGAAGTCTATCAATCAGGTCTCTGCGTACCATGCGGACCACGAGGAACCTGCAGAGATGCTGTAGGGACGGCATGTCCCTGAGGCGGGACACTGGGTAAATGAGCTGAACAGGGGCGGGGGGCAGGCCCGGGGCGCGGGGACGCAGGAAGTATAAGAACTTGCCGCTGCGAGAATGTTCCATGGCTTTCTCGATGAACTCAACGATGGTACCGGCGCCATGCGATTTGGGCTGTGAGTAGAAACTGAACATACCTGAAAAACCATAAACTAAAGTTTACTAAACCGTAAGCAGCGTTCACGCTAACATCGAACAATCGACAGCATACTACGCTGATTTATTTGATTGTTTTCTGAGGATCTCTCTCAGGATCATGACAGATCCTGAGATGAATTGAACCCTCGTGGGTTCGAATCCCAGCCGCGCTGATCTGAGAATTAAATCTCAGACATTCACTGGACTGGTTACACGGTAAATGGTCTAAATTGCCTAACGGTTTAAACATGTGGTATTAAAAGTGATAGATATCAACGTAGTTGATCATTTCATTATAATGCGTGTTTATTTTCAATTTAATTTTTATTTCCGTAATTACCGAAGCAGAGTTTTCACCCCGCACAGTGTACAGAGGGCTCTAATCTCGTTCTTCCTGTATTTGCCATGATATGAAACTTGGAAGTTTCTTGGCTAAATGGACCTGACCGTACTTGATCGTTCCTTTCAGCATTTGTAGCCTATGTTTCTAGTTACTCTGTCTAACGCAAGTTTTGTCGTCTAAGCATGAAAATAGATAATACGCTGTTGTTAACGTCAGTTTCCTAACTAGAAAGCAATGTCAGTGACGGGCGAACCCTGGATTTGAACCCCGTACATACTGATCCGGGGTCGAGTTTATTATCGACATCGATGACTAAATAGATGGCCTCATAAAACAATGAAACTGGAGTTAGACTACGCAACTGCTTTGCTTTTCAGTAATATTATTATGGTCTGAGTTTTTCTCCTTTATCACCATTTTTGGCACTTATAATATACTCATTGTGTAATATTTTCGGTATTTACATGTTTGGTAACCATTCATAACTTCACGTTATAGATTGTTGCAGCACCTATTACGAAATTTTGGACATTATTGTAGTACTCATTGGAATTCGTTATTAATTACTTTTGTTCAATGTTCCACCTTTTTCTTTTGTTTCTTAGCTTATCTTTTTCTCTAACATGTTTCTCTTTTTGTAAATCTTTCTTGTAAAATATAAAGCTGATATATTAAAAACCTAAATAACTATCGAAAACCGATGAATTTACATATAGCTCAAAATTTAATACCTGTTTACAAAGCGAAAAAATGCTTTCCGCAAAATATTTGAGTAAGCAAATTATTTAAATTTAAACAGATATTTGCTAATATTGTTCAAACCTTTATAGTGCTCTATACGTGTGTGATGAGTCATGGACTGGGATCTGAAGCTGAGGCTAAGGATGTATCGCTCATCAGAGCTGTCTCTAACCAGGAATGACCCATCCGGTTTATCTGCCAGCTTAAGCTCCGCATTGTACCAACCCAATGGTCCCCAGTACCAACCGCACTGCGTTCAATCAATGCATCGATCTGGATCAATCAATTAATTCATCAATCTAGGTTCATCACTTAATTAGTTATTCAGTCAGCAAGGAAGACAACCAGTTGATCAATCAATCGATTCGATCAATATAACCATTAATCAAGCGATTAATTTTATCATCAAAAAGTATAATAAATCAATCAGTCATGCCAGAAGTCGAATGATTCATCCAGCATAAATGCAATATTTAAATCTGAAATATGAAACCTAGAAATCTTGATTATTGTATCATTGTATGTATTCACGGTGATACAGTAACCACATTCTGAAGCAGAAGAACGAAATTCAGGACTAAATCAGCTACGTTATTTCCGTTGCCTTTATGAACAGTTAGATATGGTACTATTCGTATACTTGTTTACGAACATGGTAGGCCCACTGTTCGTATATATGTTTAAGCTTTTAATTATATGTCTTTCTGGATGACTCAGACAGGATGTAAGACTGTGTTGTCAGACACGACCCTAACATCATGTGCAGTTGATGAAACAGACACTAAACTTATCCATCTCCAACGACTATATTGAGTAATACGATTAATCAGTGAATAAAATTTTTAATCATTATAAAAATTAATTACAATAATTGAACAACTAATCGACTAATGGCAGTCACAAAGCACAAAGCCAGTCAACAAAATACGTAAAAAATCAACCATCTTTCATCCTGTTAGTGAATTATTGTAGAACTCTTCAATTAATTACATGACTATTAGATTCGTTGTACATCTACCTGATTTAATTTGTAAATAATGTGATTTTGTGGCACTGTAAATTAGACTACTGCAATTACCTCTTTGAGTTTAGAGAAACTGTGCAGGAAGTCAGCGTTAGAGGAGGAGGATGTGAGATTGTGTGAGAATTGAGTTCTGCCTGTAAGTAGAACAGGAACAAGAACATATTTAACTTAATCAATCAATCAATATCAATAAGAATTTAACGTCCGGATCCTCGACATAAGGCAATGTCAGGGACGTCTCTTGCGGACTTTACACAAGCAGGCGCCAAACCACTACACGATGAAGTTGTGTTTAATCTGATCTGTTTAATATGATCTGCTAAAATTTAATCTGTGCATCTCTCTCTTTCTCTCTCTCTCTTAGTGCACTGCTTACTGGCAGGTCCACGGTATTTAACCCCTCCACTCTTCTCTGTCTTCCGTTTTCCTCTTCATGTCGACATACGTTTAGATCCTAAAAGCTTCTAACACTCCTAATCTCGGCCTGCCTCTGCTTCTCTTTCCTTAAATTCTACCTTCTACGACCTCATTTAGTAGACTTTCCCCACTTAGAATCTATTCCATCCAATTCTTCTTCCTATTTCTTACAGCATTTATCTAATCTTTACATAGTCACACATAAATATATAATTATATAAAACTCAAACACTCTAATTTCATGAAGTACAAGAAAAATGCTGAGAACACTTGATCATCAATTTCTAAATCTGTTTTGAGATCTTAAAGGACGCAGAGATAGATCATATGTCCCGAACACAGGCAATCAAATACACAACACAGGACAATTACTGGATCATATTGGTCTCTAGAGAGATTGCATTGACTTTACGTCAACAGAATAATAACTTTTATGTCTTCTAATCACGTCTTGCTCGTCATGCTACAAAATGCATAATAAATGCAGAGACCATTTAATTTGCTTCAACGCGTCATTTAAATGCGACCTAATAAATATTGAGAGGTCACACAGTTCTAATAGAATTATTGTTTCTCATGTTTCGTATATATATATATATATATATATATATATATATATATATTTATAACATATATACATGTATATATATATATATATACATGTATGTATATATAAATACAATATATACATGAGTATGATAAATATATAATATGCTATATAAAATAAATTATAGTACTATATATATAAATATAATATATACATGTATATTATATATAATTATATAATAATATGTATATATTAAATATTTTACTATGTTTAATATATAGGTACTATATAATTATACTGTATAATTTATATGGCGCAGTTAACAAATGGCATTTGCTCAGGTGTTCGAAGAAGCAGAATCTAATTAGATGAAATCTTTAATAGCATTAAAGTAGCAGTAGCCGATGAGCGCACAGATGACAAGACTTTGAGATTGAAATGAATGAAGAACTGGAGAGATTTAAGTGCCGTCAGATTTACAGCAGTGGACGTCACGTATAATATATTCTTCTGATCTTCAAATGAATGGCTTCAAAGCAACAACCATTCCAGGTGCTGCATCCCTTCTTTGTGCTGTAGGCTTAAATAGCCCCTATTCGTAAAAATTGCGCTATATTCTTTAGATAATTAAGTTTACTCAAAGAAACTGACCTAGATTACGTTATACTGCCCTAGATTACTGGCTGGAGCGAGTGGAGAAGTCGGTAAGATACTCGACCGCGGATCAGTATGTGCGGGGTTCAAATCCTGGGCTCGTCCGTCACGGACATCGCTTTCGAGTGGGGAAACTGACGTTAACCGTAGCTTCTATAACATAAAGTGCTGCAATATCTAACGCTGCGGGCTGGTGAAAGCCCCCGTCTAACAGGGCAGAACAACAACTGACGAATTCGGCGAAGGGATTGCCCCTTCATTCAGGACATAGTGCAGGAAGCAATCCATCAACACGTGATCAATCCTGATCCCTTAAAATAAATCCCTGGAAGCTAGAGAGAGAGAGAGAGAGAAAGAAAGAGAGAGAGACAGAGAGAGAGAGAGAGCGTGATATAGTGTGTGTGTGTTTGAGTGAGGGGTTTATTTTTGTGGGCACGGTGGGTATGATAGAGAAATAGTACCTTATAGCAAAATACTATTGCATGTAGCAGCATATTCTTCATGACAAATGCATAATGCTAAAATTCAATATGTTAAAGATACGTCGCAATCATAAATATAAAATATAAAATAACAAAATAT